>CAWUFW010014892.1:0-390177 GCA_963921515.1 Calotriton arnoldi
CTATGAGTCGGGATGGTATTAGTGGCAGGCATCCATCCCACTATGATTGGGGAGGGTAGTAGTGACAGGCATCCAGGCCACCATGAGTAGGGGTGGTGGTAGTGGTAGGCATCCATCCCCCTATGAGTGGGGATGGTAGTAGTGACAGGCATCCAGGCCCGCATGAGCGGGGAGGGTAGTAGTGGCAGGCATCCATCCCCTATGAGTGGGGATGGTAGTAGTGACAGGCATCCAGGCCCACATGAGTAGGGGTGGTGGTAGTGGTAGGCATCCAGGCCCCCATGAGTAGGGGTTGTGGTAGTGGTAGGCATCCATCCCCCTATGAGTGGGGATGGTAGTAGTGACAGGCATCCAGGCCCACATGAGTAGGGGTGGGGGTAGTGACAGGCATCCAGGCCCCCATGAGTAGGGGTGGTGTTAGTGGTAGGCATCCATCCCCCTATGAGTGGGAAGGGTAGTAGTGGCAGGCATCCATCCCCCTATGTGTGGGGAGGGTAGTAGTGGCAGGCATCCATCCCCCTATGAGTAGGGATGGTAGTAGTGACAGGCATCCAGGCCCACATGAGTAGGGGTGGCGGTAGTGACAGGCATCCAGGCCCCCATGAGTAGGGGTGGTGTTAGTGGTAGGCATCCATCCCCCTATGAGTGGGGAGGGTAGTAGTGGCAGGCATCCATCCCCCTATGAGTGTGGATGGTAGTGGCAGGCATCCATCCCCCTATGAGTGGGGATGGTAGTAGTGGCAGGCATCCATCCCCCTATGAGTGGGGAGGGTAGTAGTGGCAGGCATCCATCCCCCTATGAGTGGGGATGGTAGTAGTGACAGGCATCCAGGCCCACATGAGTAGGGGTGGGGGTAGTGACAGGCATCCAGGCCCCCATGAGTAGGGGTGGTGTTCGTGGTAGGCATCCATCCCCCTATGAGTGGGGAGGGTAGTAGTGGCAGGCATCCATCCCCCTATGAGTGGGGATGGTAGTAGTGGCAGGCATCCATCCCCCTATGAGTGGGGAGGGTAGTAGTGGCAGGCATCCATCCCCCTATGAGTGGGGATGGTAGTAGTGACAGGCATCCAGGCCCACATGAGTAGGGATGGGGTAGTGACAGGCATCCAGGCCCCCATGAGTAGGGGTGGTGTTAGTGGTAGGCATCCATCCCCCTATGAGTGGGGAGGGTAGTAGTGGCAGGCATCCATCCCCCTATGAGTGGGGATGGTAGTAGTGGCAGGCATCCATCCCCCTATGAGTGGGGAGGGTAGTAGTGGCAGGCATCCATCCCCCTATGAGTGGGGATGGTAGTAGTGACAGGCATCAAGGCCCCCATGAGTAGGGGTGGTGGTAGTGGTAGGCATCCAGGCCCCCATGAGTAGGGGTGGTGGTAGTGGTAGGCATCCATCCCCCTATGAGTGGGGATGGTATTAGTGGCAGGCATCCATCCCCCTATGAGTGGGGAGGGTAGTAGTGACAGGCATCCAGGCCCCCATGAGTAGGGGTGGTGGTAGTGGTAGGCATCCATCCCCCTATGAGTGGGGATGGTAGTAGTGACAGGCATCCAGGCCCACATGAGTAGGGGTGGTGGTAGTGGTAGGCATCCAGGCCCCCATGAGTAGGGGTGGTGGTAGTGGTAGGCATCCATCCCCCTATGAGTGGGGATGGTAGTAGTGACAGGCATCCAGGTCCACATGAGTAGCGGTGGGGGTAGTGACAGGCATCCAGGCCCCCATGAGTAGGGGTGGTGTTAGTGGTAGGCATCCATCCCCCTATGAGTGGGGAGGGTAGTGGTGGCAGGCATCCATCTCCCTATGAGTGGGGAGGGTAGTAGTGGCAGGCATCCATCCCCCTATGAGTGGGGATGGTAGTAGTGACAGGCATCCAGGCCCACATGAGTAGGGGTGGGGGTAGTGACAGGCATCCAGGCCCCCATGAGTAGGGGTGGTGTTAGTGGAAGGCATCCATCCCCCTATGAGTGGGGAGGGTAGTAGTGGCAGGTATCCATCCCCCTATGAGTGGGGATGGTAGTAGTGGCAGGCATCCATCCCCCTATGAGTGGGGAGGGTAGTAGTGGCAGGCATCCATCCCCCTATGAGTGGGGATGGTAGTAGTGACAGGCATCCATGCCCACATGAGTAGGGGTGGGGGTAGTGACAGGCATCCAGGCCCCCATGAGTAGGGGTGGTATTAGTGGTAGGCATCCATCCCCCTATGAGTGGGGAGGGTAGTAGTGGCAGGCATCCATCCCCCTATGAGTGGGGATGGTAGTAGTGGCAGGCATCCATCCCCCTATGAGTGGGGAGGGTAGTAGTGGCAGGCATCCATCCCCCTATGAGTGGGGATGGTAGTAGTGACAGGCATTCAGGCCCACATGAGTTGGGGTGGGGGTAGTGACAGGCATCCAGGCCCCCATGAGTAGGGGTGGTGTTAGTGGTAGGCATCCATCCCCCTATGAGTGGGGAGGGTAGTAGTGGCAGGCATCCATCCCCCTATGAGTGGGGATGGTAGTAGTGGCAGGCATTCATCCCCCTATGAGTGGGGAGGGTAGTAGTGGCAGGCATCCACCCCCCTATGAGTGGGGATGGTAGTAGTGACAGGCATCCAGGCCCACATGAGTAGGGGTGGGGGTAGTGACAGGCATCCAGGCCCCCATGAGTAGGGGTGGTGTTAGTGGTAGGCATCCATCCCCCTATGAGTGGGGAGGGTAGTAGTGGCAGGCATCCATCCCCCTATGAGTGGGGATGGTAGTAGTGGCAGGCATCCATCCCCCTATAAGTGGGGAGGGTAGTAGTGGCAGGCATCCATCCCCCTATGAGTGGGGATGGTAGTAGTGACAGGCATCCAGGCACCCATGAGTAGGGGTGGGGGTAGTGACAGGCATCCAGGCACCCATGAGTAGGGGTGGTGTTAGTGGTAGGCATCCATCCCCCTATGAGTGGGGATGGTAGTAGTGGCAGGCATCCATCCCCCTATGTGTGGGGATGGTAATAGTGACAGGCATCCAGGCCCACATGAGTAGGGGTGGTGGCAGTGGTAGGCATCCATCCCCTATGAGTGGGGATGGTATTAGTGGTAGGCATCCATCCCCCTATGGGTGTGTATGGCATTGGTGATAGCCATCCCGCCCCTATGGTTCTGCTGTTGCTAGTGTACGTCATTTCTGCATCCCTATGTGTGTGTGACATATTTCGGGTACGTGTCGTTTGTTTGTTTTGTGGGTGTTTGACTTACCGTCTGCGCCGTACGCTTCCGTACCGGTCCCGGTAATAGATGTAGAGTATTGGTAGGACCTGCGCGATGGGATTCATGGTTGGCTCGTCTCGTTCGGGTTTCTCGTGGCTTCGACTCGTACTCGTCGCTGGCTTGTTCGTCTCGTCGCCGTGGATCGTCTTGTGGCGCGAATCGTAGCTTATGTACAGCTCTCCTGGATGCTCAAACGTGCCGGACGTAGCAACGGGTTCGGCGCGTATGGAAGGCGCATCGTACTCGTCCGGCCGGAAGGTGCTGTGTATTTGCTTCCGTGCGACTCGAATCGGCGTTTGCGGATCCGGCTCGGGTGGGGAACAGGAGCTGGAATTGGTGAGTAAGGCTCGCTCGGAATCTGGGCTGTTATGCGCATCGTACTTGTTCGTTCGGACGAGTGTTCGAATCGGTCGGGAAACACGCGTTCGGCTTGTATTTTTTCCGGACGAATACTGTTAGGTGCGCTTCCGGCCGAGATCGGAATCGACCCCAATATATCCTGTTTTGACCAAGGTATGTGAACATATCCACCACCTGGAAGTTCTCTCATCGGATATATCATTTCAACTTGCTCTGCTTCTCTTAATGGAAGTAAAGAAGATGCATTCACATTTTTATTAGCAATCATTTCTTCCTTCTTTTTCGCCCATCTACCTTTCCATCGTTCCACATCACCCCATCTCTTCAAAGTATTAATCAACTCTTTTATTTGCAATCGTTTACCAGACGTATTCAAACTCTCTAAATCCTTTTCTGTAAAGTCCAATTTATATGTTTTCTGCAAAGCTATAGACTTCCCAATATCCACTCCATATTCTTGTGCAACCTCTACCAATTTCTCATGTAAATTCTTCGCTCTCCATGTAATATTTTTACACAAAAATAGCAACTCTTCATCCTGATATCTACCCAATCTCTCTGGACTTATTGTGACATTAATCATTTCTTCCAGATCTACTCTCAATTTACCTATATCTATACTCAATTTAGACTTATTAGTTTCTATTCCTCTTATCCAATCATCTAACTTCTCTGGCAAAGGTCCCACTGAACCCCCTGATACTGGAGTCATTTCTTTCACATTCTGCACTAGTTTCCTAGGATCTATCTGCATACTTCTTTTTGGTGTTTCAATCACCTTTTCATTTATTGGAAGATCAATCAATGAAGCACTCCTCTCAACTTGTTCCGATCCACTAGCATTCCTGACATTATTCATCGGAATTGTCAATGTATGCACTCTTGAAATATTTTGACCCTCACTGTACAAAGGAACTATAGGACCAATTGTTACTGGTACTGACAATGCTTCTGCATTTAAACTCAACTGACTAATTTTCTGAGTCAACTCCTCTCTTGTCCTGTTTAACATGTCAATCTCTTTTTCCTGTAACTCTCGAGTACCTAATGAAGACTGTGAAGCTACCGGAACATTCGTAACTTGTGGAACTTGTGGAACTTGTGGAACTTCCATTTCAATTAACGGTGCACTCGGAGAAATCCCATCCGGGCTCTCCTGATATGGTGGAGGTCTCTTTAATAGCATCTCATCTAATAATTCATCATCGATTTCATTTGGATCAATATCTAATTCTGAAGTCTCTACATTATTCTTTTTCTCTTTACATTTTCCTCCAGCCTGATCCTCAGCAGCTATTACTGGATATAACCCATCTGCAATCACTTCTCTTCTCCATCTCTTCATCTGATCATCCCACCTAACTTCTGAATATCTCCTCAATGTATTCCTATATCTTATCCCATTCCTGTCTCTCTCTCTTTTATACGCTTCATGTTCCCATTCTTCAAGCGCCTCATACTCCATAGGTCTGGGATTTGGTTTTAATGAATTCATTTGTCTCCTCAAATTCTCCAATATCCTCACGTTAAAAGTACCTTGCTTTTGAAAAGCTAAAACTCCCCATCATCTTCCGTGTAACCCATCCAATTCTCTAACCATGTACACGTATGATATCCACGCTCCAACATCATGAAAGAAGCAGGTGATCTTGGAGGAGGTACAGGAAGCCCCTCCCTAGTAACTATCGGCTTATCCTTTTTAAAGAAATCTTGTATTCTTTTTACCATCTTCATTTTAAACACTCTTTTTCTCGCTAAATAAACCAAAAACAAACAAAGGAAACCTTCCGTAAGTCCTCTCACTCTATTCGCTGAATCTCAACCGATATCAGAGCGACTCACACTAACCAACCAATCATGGCTCTACGCACCTACTATCTCGATCAATGCCAGTGCGGCTCACACCAACCAACCAATCACAGCTTACTACGCGCCCACTGTCTCGACCAATACCAGGGCGGCTTTTCGGACGTCAGTATAACTCCTGCTACTGACCCTCCCTTTACAAAATAATACGGCAATGTACTACAAGATTTTTCTTAAATAAATTCTTGTTAGAAACAACACAAAACAATGCTACTTTGTCTGCTCCACTAATTAAAGAGATATTTAGAACATTTAAAGAGATTCTTTACTCCTAGTAAAATAACGTCCAGCGCGACTCTACTCCCAATCAAGTGAAAAGAGGTCTTGGTACTCTTTTAGGGATACTAGCCAAAGTTTCGGAAGAGAATTTTCGAGTAAAAAGTCTTGGTACTCCTTTGGGAATGTAAAGACAAAATTTCGGAAACGGACTCTCCACTATTTCACACAACCTTTTCTCAACAGAATAAATCCCTAAAATGACATCAACAGCATCTCACTGTTTGAAATTACGACAACAGACAAATTACGACAACAGTGTGATACTTTTCCACACTATTCCTCTGCCCCCTTAAGGCTAAAAAAACATCATCCCGGGATCTTAGGCAACTCCGTACCCGTTTTTCCAGACTACATGAAACAAAACGAACACTAACTTTTCATATTAATAACCAAAAATCAATAATCAATAATTATTGCAAAACTAATCGAAACCATCCTCTGCTACCAAAACTGATCCAGCGCTCAGGGATCAATACATTTGCAAATAAACAAGGCCCAATTACATTACCCAACAAAGTCCCTTCGCGCTGGGTTCAGTGTAAATTGCAAAGTTCAGACCTAACTTACCAATCTCCAACCGAACCGGCATTACATGGCATCTTTTTATAGTTGAATAGTTGATGGCAATAATCAATGAACACACCCTGAATAAAAGACGAACACAGTGTGTATATTTATAATGTTTATCTAAATAATGTGAAATAAATGCTCATCAAGTACCAATACACAGTACAAATCACGGAATATCACTGAATAAACAATTAGCAAAGAGAAAATGACAAATCACCTCACATCAACAGTGCATTGAAGGAGTGGAAAGGTGAAGGGAGAAAAGTTTCAGAGACAAAATACAATTGCAAATGATTATGCAAATTCAGGTTTATATCTATAATAACCCAGAAGGAAATCAGGAAATCTGCTCCCTGGCCATGGGAACAGCAGGGCCCCTCAAGAAGATTTGTAAGGGCAAAGTCTAAGTCAGGAATAAGGAACAGGAAGAAACAGGTAGGCCTCTACAGCAAACCGACGACAGTGACGATCACACCTAACGCCATCAGCACCTCTCGCAACAGGAGCCCACCCCTCCTACCAGGGCACCTCAATTATACTCTAAAACCCAAATGTCCAACCCACACTTGTTTCATTTCAGAGTCAAAACTACATCGTGATTGTATAAGGAAGGGGGTGTACTGTCACACCACACTCGGCATGTCCATATCTCTCAATGTTCTATTGTTTTGTTTTTTCATCATTACAACTACATCATCTCAGGAAATACAAGTATACAATATCAGACTTCAGTTTCCTTCTCTCTCCGCTGATGTGTCAAATTCTATTACTTCTTGTGCCACTCGTGCGCTTCCAGAGGAAACGTTCATCACTTGTCGATTGCTTTTCGTCTTCACGTTTAACTTTTGCCAGGCACACATAAATTCGAAGGTCACTCGCATTTGCCTTCCCTCCACATTCTCTTTTGCTTTTTCAGTTAATAATTCTTTATTTTGCTTAACCCATGCTTCTACGGAAAATAAAACAAATATAATTACTTATCTTAAAATGCTTTTCTTTACGCACCCTCCCAAATGCTGCATCTAACCATGCGCAACCCATTTTAGGTTTGTCTGACAAACATTAATAACATGGACAAAAAGCAGCATTAGTCTCTTTATTTTCATTAGTCAAGCATTTGCGGCCTAGTCCAGTGCTTTAGTACGTGCTTGCACAGTATTATTTTCCCTCATGTTAGTCTTAAAGCCACGCATGTTTCACTGCACACTGTTAGAAAAAGTAGAAAAATGTTACTAGGGGTCTCAGTCCGAGCAGGTTTAATTTTTCGAAAACCCTGCTCCATCAATATCATGGTTTGTTTTTATAAAGTAGAAGTTACAGGAGATAGGCCTGCCAGAACTTTGGGAGAACCTAGATGAATACAAGCGGCAGCGGACGGTCTTTGCGTCCGCAGCGGTCAAAATTCCGTTTGACTGCCGGCCCTGCGGTGGCGGTCCTTCCGCAATCCTAATCACCCCCTTAGTAAACCCCACTTCTCAAAAACAAAAAATTGTTAATTTATACAATATATAAACTAATAAATATGGTCATTCATTGCGTATTTAACATATTAAATAATTATCAATAATTAATATACACTTTTAAAATAACAAAACGGATCCAGATGCCAAAATAAATTTACGAGAAAACAAAGAAACTCTATGTGCTGTGCCGGAACCAGGATTGACTTCTGTTTGTTGTTGAGGAAACCTTGGTCTGAAAGGTGATAGCATGTGATTTGAATTTGTGAGTAAAGTGTTTACAGAATTTGGCACATAATAAGAATGTTGTATAGATAGATATTCAATCTTATACCTTGGGACCTGCAAAAGGAAATGACAGGTTTCATCAGTTTGGTGAAATACCAAGGTGCAGAGGAGAGCCCGAAGGGGAGGAATGAAAACTGATAAGTTTTCCCTGCCATTGGATTTGAAGAAAAGTTCTGTGATTGAGATGAATAGGTATAGTATGATAGGCATCCTGATGATCCAAACAAACCATCCAATAGAATTTGAGTAGAGCATCTCGGAATTACAAAATTGTTTACATTTTGAAATGGGAACAACACCAAACTGATTGAAGTGTTTGAGGTTTATGATGGGTCTCATCTTTTTGTTTTTCATTTAGACCAAAAATATCTAGCTTAAGAAACCTGATGAGTGTGGGTAAGTGAGTTGTACTTCTCGTTTTTGAAAGAGATTCCTAATTTTCTGGAAAATCAACATGGACATTTTGGCTGAGAAGTTGAGAGGAAGCAGAGGAGCAGATTGGAAAGGGGTTTCATAGAGTTCTATGGCATAACCATGAACCGAGCTTAAAAAGCAAGGATCTGGAGTGATTGACTGCCATTTGTTTAGAAAAAACTTGAAAGGACCCCCAAAAACTGAGCCAGAAGGAAGACTTACTTGCTGGGTGTGTAGACCTGGCATTTCTTTGGTTGTGACCTCAGAAAACTCTTGACCTCTCAGGATGGAACTGTGGTCGGAAGTCTTGATAGGATGAACTGTAATATGAATTGTAGGAGCCTCTGTATCCCTGACTTCTGGGAGATCATCCTGTAAAGAAGCTCTTGCCTCCACCAGCCCTGGCAAAAACCTGGTTGGAGAACACTTTTTTGAGGGACTGCTGTTCTCTAAGTTCCTAAATAAAAGAATCATTGAACAATAAACCAGTTACCTTGAGACCGGGATCCATGGAAGCAAGATTTGCCAGTTTGAGATCCAGATGGAATGGCCAGAAGCATCTAAAATTGGTTTGGAATGAAAAGAGTCATGAGTAGATGGTGATGTTAACTTTGCATTCTTTGCATAAGGGCCAGACCAGAAGTCTGAATCATCCCCCACATCGGGATCATTGTCGGTATCCAGATCCCCCATGTTGTCATCGGTATCCTGGATATTGGAGATAATAATGTTAGTATTACTGCTCTCTAAATTCTTAGTTTTATTTTTGCGTTTAGCACTAGAAGAATTTCCCTCCTTACTAGAAGGCCCAGGAGGAACCTCATCCTCAAACCTATATGAGTATTGCTCATCAGTCACTAGTGCAGAAATATTATTTGAATTGTTCCTTAATGACTAAGCTGAAGTTTGGGCATACTGCTTTCCCCCTGCAGAGAGGGCCACATTGGATTGTGACATCCAACTGAGAACAGTATTTTCAAAATTTTTGGTAGCTTTAATCATGAGGCTGAAACAACTTGTGCCACAGAGGAATGAATAAAGCCCAGCAGAGCCAGATCAGCTGAGCAGTAGCGGCAGAATGGCTGGGCACAGATTATTATTGCATGGTTTCATCGCAAGGAAGTCCGTTTGTTGCCTGTTGCCAGAGGGTTAAGCCGCACCTGTTGGACTGCTGGGGACTACGAGTCCCAAGACCCTCCTCTTCACAAGTGCATAGAAGTGCGTCACTGCATCGCGGCGTGGGACTCGCATGGGGCACGCCCGGGCTGTGCATGGGCAAAGCCCGGACCAAGGGCTGGCCCGTCCATGCCCATCAGAGCCCAGAGACCCAGAGGAGGCTGGGCTGGGCCCCCCCTCTGACGAGTGAGTTTTGGGAAAAGTATCCAGGAAAATCTTCAGGACACACTTGGACAACAGCTGCTTTCTTTCAGAGATGGGTAAGAGGAAGACCATTAACGATCAAGGTGGGGGGGTGTGGTATGGACTGTAGTGGGACCGGAACACCAGAGGACTTCAAGATGGCGGCCGGGTGTGTGCCGCTTAAGGAAGAGGTCGATGCGCCGTGGGTGACGTCACCAGGGAGGTTCAAAAAGGGAGAGGAGAGCCACGAGGAAGGGGAGAGAGAGAGTGAACATGGAGGATCGGGACCAGGAAGACGCCAGACGGAGGACGGCGAGGAGAAGAGCCCCGGGACGTCAGAGGACGGAGGAACACCGTCGAACAGGGAGGTTTCCCCAACGCCCACCGCTGAAGTATCCCGTTGTCCCCAGGAGAAACAGGACGCAGAGATACCCCTCGCTACGGTCCCGGAGGGCCGTAGCCCCAGGCATGTGTCCTTATTGGGCTATTGGAGGAGGTTTGCGGGGAGGGGGTTAAAGGGGCTCCTGCACGACTAAGAGGAACACACCTCTTGTATCACGAGCTGCAACCCTCGCACTGAGTTCCCTCCTTTACCTTCCCCCTCCCTCCTCACACAAAACCTCGGTGATACTTAGGCACTGGTGAAGGGATAGCACCCTAGTTAGACACCAAGAGTATTATAAGGACTGACCAGTGATTGTCGTATATATTTTCTGTTTTGGGGACTCCAGGCCCTGGTGGGGAAAGACGGAAGGACTGCTGACCTAAGGAAGAAGGTCCTTCGAGTACAGATATAGAGCTGAAGATGCCCTTCCTTTGCTGGCTAACCCCCCTCTCCCCCTCTTTTGTGTTGGAGTTAATTCTTGCCAATGAACAGACTTAAGGACAGTTCCTGTTAAATAAAGGCACATTGAGAACGCTAAAACCGCGTGTGGTCCAGTATATAGCCCCAAAGTCCCTACCCTACCTCTTTGCTAGTAGGAGGAAGTACCACAGGGGGCCATATCAACTACCCGAGATGTCTTTTTATCTAGGGCCGCAAATGTACTCTCATATGAGATTGAGTTGACTGAATGTCGTCTATCCCTGGAGGAGGGTAAGCGTGCTCCCGAGCTACCGCAGACTACATCTCAGACTACACTTGATCCCTCCCTTGACCTTACAGCCAGGCAGCCCTGTGAATCCTCCCCCCCTGCGTTAGACCCTGCAGCCGTATCGGTTTCACCAGTCCAGCTGAACCAGTCCACACAACCTGCCGCCAAGAGGAAAAGGGGGGGAAAGCACAAAACCAACCTGCAATAGGAAGCTCCAAATTGCCAAAAAAGGGTCATTCATGGGATCAGAGCGTAGGAACCCCCGAACCCCAGCGCTAAGAGCTTCTATCAGGCAAAATTCTGACTTTGACTGGAACAAATTGGAAAACTTGGTGAAGGACCTACTCGGCCCACTGCTTGACAGGCTTTTGAAAATTAAGGAGAAACTGGACACTTTTATCACCAATACCAAAACGCGCGCAGCTTTCCCATTCCTCCCTATTCCCGAAGTCCCCCCCTGCAGCCAAAGAGAGCAGGCTGTTGTGCCATCTTTACCCCCTCTCCAGCCTCTCCAACCTGTGTTACACCCCCTACCTTTATCCACAGAGAAGCAATTGGTAAATCCTAGGGCAGTAAGTTGCATTCCTACCCCTAGTACAGATCTAAATAGGGTCCCAAATAACAAGGAAATGTTGCGGGCAGCGGACGAAACATATTTATTTATTTATTTGAAGAGTTTTATATAGCGCTGGCTAGACCCGGAGGTATTAGAGCGCTTTACATGAGAACAGATTGTACATAGTTACATCAGTTACAATAGCATACAATAGAAACAGATACGAGTCAATAGGAGCATGAGGATGGGTGGGGGAAGGAATGAGACAAGGGTGTAGGGGAAAAAAAGCAAAACAGACAAAGTCAGGCAGGGCTGGAAGGGAGAGGAGGCAGCTACAGGATCACGGAGGGAGGAGGTAGGGGAAGGAAAGGAGACACAGCAGAGAGACGAGGAAAAACAATGTCCAATGTCCGGCTGGGTAGGTGACGGCCAAGGGGGTAAAACCAAAGCCAATCTCCTCTATTCTTGACTAAACAGCTCCACCGGGCATCAGCCATGTTGCTCGGGCTCAGCGGTCAGGACAACATAGAAGGTTTTCACCTAGGGGGCATAAGCATTGATCCATCGGCTGCACCAGTCCCGGTGTTACTGGGAGGCGCCGAGAGGCGCCGTCCGCCTCAAACCTCCATCTCTCCGGCACTCGTCTCTCTTCAGCTGGTCGAAGCTCACTCGGCGCTAAGAGCACGCGGACTCCGGTCCAACCTTTTAGGGGAGTGGTCTTGCGGCCCCTCGCCTCGGACTCCGGTATTTCGATTTTCTCCCCGTAGGCACCGACAAGTCCCACAGATAACAATGTTTCCTCAGGATAGGCCGCCATCGTAGGGTCAGGCAACCCAGGAGCGATCCCTTGCGTCAGCCTACACCACCTCCAATCTCTCTTAAACTTGTGGGAGGCTTCACTTAATAGCCCCCAGTATTGTCCAGGTCATTGGAAGCTGATGGGGCGGTCAGTCGTGCCGCTTCCCCCGCGGCAGACCACCGCTACCCCACATACAGTTTTATGCAACTAAAACGTTTGAGAATGAGATTCTCAGGCAATTGCTGGCCCCCTGGTGCTTAGTTTCTGTTGCTGAAGGCTGGAGAATGACTTGGGTGCCATTAGAGTGAAGTGGGCGCCGGAGCAATGCAAAAAGCACTAAAGTTCTAATTTGACTTGAGCACCATCTTGGGGTCAGGCCACATGTAGTGAAAATACGCGTGGTGAAATAAACAGTTGTGCATAAGGACGCTCCGTGCCCCCAGCGGCCGCTAAAATAATAATGAGTGATCAAATGTTAAAGCATTGCCGCACTGTTCCTTAGGCAAAGGATGAGACGCTCGCCGAAAGTCCCTCAAGCGGCCGCCATCTTAGGGTCGAGCCGCAATGCTAAATATATCCCTGCATCAATTTAGGCCCCTCCAGCTCTATCCAGTATTTCCCCCGGGGGTCAAAAACAGTCCAATCGGGCTTCCGCTAGGATCAGTGTACCTTTCTTTCTTTCTTTTGGCTAATTTGCGGCCCCCAGTCTGCCCCACTGCATCGGTACAATTATGGCTGCCTCTGCCCCGCTTTCAGCCAGGCGAAGGGTCTTACCGCATTTATTTAGGGGCCGCATCCAGGCGAGTCAGTCCCATTTACAGGATACCGTGATGTGTCTCGGGCGGGGCGGCAGCGACGACGAGGCACGATTCCCTCGCAGGTCGTATGTCCCCTCGGGGGTGCCGTTGGGAATCTCCCGGTCATCTGGTCATCAGGGCCGCAGAGAAACGTAGGCCAAATAGCACAATCCTGGGAGCCCAATTCAGTACTGGACCTCCCTCCCACCGGTTCCCCATTGGTTCTGGTATTGGTAGATGTCCCGACGCTGAGGGAAGGCCAAAGGGAAGGTACAGCTCAACTCTTGGATACATCTCTTCACTGGCTGAGCACTCAGGCCCCTATTTTTGATGGTCCCAGGGGGTTGGCCAGACACATTATTATGGTGAGGAGGGTGAGTTGGGTGGGTCCTTCAGCCAAAGCAATCCAGGGGGATTGCGTTGTGATAAACTTCAATAACAAACACGTTACACGGTCCCTACTGCACTACTTCCAGGTCAACCTCTCCCTCAGCTCCCAGATTTCTATACTCCTGCTAGAGAATTTCTATAGTTTCTATTTAGGTTCACCCAATAAGGCCAATGAAGCACCGATCATTGGCGCAGCGGGGGAAACGTCCATTACAACGCAGACATTGCATCGTAATGCCTTTACAATGCATCTTTTACAATGAAGGTGCCATTACATTGCATGCCATTACAACGATGTGCCATTACAACACATGTCATTACAACGCACGGCATTACAACGCATAGTAAGGTAAGTAATGGTTGTAAGTGAGGTATTTTTTAATAATTGTTTAAAAAAAAATATATCATATATTTTAATTTAAATGGATAGGTTTGGGTTGGGTAGTGAATTAATACTCAGGTGTTTTTTTAATTATTTGAGTTTTATAAAAAAATTAGATTAGTTGTTAATATTTTATTTTTTTTAATTAAATACCTATAAATTAATTTATTAATTTAAAATATTTTATTTTTGCTTTGCACTTTTTCCCTGGACGGGATGTTAGGAAATAGGGGTTTTGGGTGGGAGAGTGTATTAATACTCAGGTAATATTTTTTTAAATTAACATAAAATAAATGTTTATTTATACCGATAGAAATATTTTATAATATTTTAATTTAAATAATTGTAAAATGTTTAGGCATCTATAATTTGGGAATGGATGCATGTGAAACATGGGTTTTTGGTGGGGGAATGCTTTAATGCTCACATATTAATTTTAATACTTGAGAATTAATAAAAATGTAGTTTTACTGTTAGATAATTTTAAAAATAATTTGTATTTAATTTAATGAAAAAAGCTTTTGCCTCTTAAATCTGGGAAATAGGTGTTTTGGGTGGTGGAGTGTATTAATACTCAGGTATATTTTTAAAATTCTAGAGAATTAATTGATATTTAGATTTAGTGATAATTAATTATAAAACTAATTGTAAGTAATAATATTAAAAAAATGCATTGACACCTATCCTCTGGGACGGGATGCATGGGAAACAGGGATTTTGGATGGGGGAGTGTATTTATACTCAGGTATTAATTTTAATACTTGAGTATTATTTATTACGTAATTTATAAAAAATGTATTGTACAATTGTTAAATTAATTAAAAATAATAAAATTTATAAACGTAATTTGCAGTTAAATTCAGGGTGTTTTGGGGTAGTTCTAGAGAATTAATTGATATTTAGATTTAGTGATAGTTAATTAAAAATACTATTTTTAAGTAATAATATTTAAAAAAGGCATTTGCATCTATCTTCTGGGACGGAAGGCATGGGATAAAGGAGTTTTGGGTGGGGGAGTGATACTTTTAATACTTGAGTATTATTTATAAATTAATTTATACTTTTTTATTGTAAAATGTTTAAAATAATTACATTTAATAAAATTTATAAAAGTAATTTGCAGATAAATTCAAGGTGTTGGGTAGGGAGGATTTTATTTAAAGGAATACATTTAATTTATCATTTAAAAACTTATATTAATTTAAAATTTCATTCATAAAATTAATAATCATTTAAAAGTTAATTATTATATTTACAAAATTTAAGAGAGCATAAATGTACAACATGAGTATGCATAAATAGACAGAGAAATTTTTAAAAGCAAAAATGTAATTACAAAATAATATTTAACAAAACAATCAATAGACATATTAATAGTATTGTCGATTTTTTTATTATATTTATTAGAAATATAAAACAGAATCAATAAATAATCAAAGTATGTGGTAAAAATATTTTATTAGTAGTATTATTTTTTTGAAATAAACAGATTTTGGTATGTATTGTAACATATATTTTTTATTTTCTTTGTAGGTTTTCCCACGGTTTTCATTGAAGTCAATGGGTGAAATTGTCCTTTTTTCCTTTTTACGGAAAGAGATGGCGTTGCCGCGTCTACGTAAATTTCATCATTGCGAGGTTCGTCGCAGTCCGGATCAGAAGCAAGGGAGAGCTGCGTCCAGGTAAGGCAAATTTAAATTATTAAAAATAGATTAAGGGTGGTATAGTTTATTGTAAGGAGAGAGGAGGGAGGTAGTAAGAACTAGGAAAGTTGTATTTTTATGTTATAGTATGTTGTAACTTAAAAATGTTTTCCAAAACAGGTAGCAGTTGTAGGCCCACTTCGGGTTGATTGCTTTCGTAACACTTTTTGCTTACTAGGATTACACTTAAAAGATTGTTTATATTTTCTATTAAACAATAGTGTCATGAAAGTAATCTTTTTTGGTAATTTTTTTGATTCGACGGGTTTTTAGGAATTTTGTTATTGCGTCATCTCGGCTTTCCGGATAGGAAGAAAGAACATGGACAAAGACTTTGCGGGTTGCAAAAAGACTTTTTGGGCCCTTTTTAATCCATTGCTATATGGTTTTTGGAACTTATGTTGGACTTCGGTAGTGAGAGGATTTTAACGATGGATTTTTTGGTTGTGATTTTTTACAAATCGTTTTTACTTATTCATGGTTTTTTTAACTTAAATTCGAGTGAGAGATGATTGCATCGATGGAATCTTGTTGCGTTTTTTCCAAACAAGTATTCTTTTTTGGGATTTTTTTTGGGGTGCTTTTTTTGTAGGTAAGCACAGTACATTTTACAGTTCAATTTTTGCTGTTAAAATATGGCTTTGCCGAACTGTGTCCATTTTGGTTAGTTTAACTCGGGTCATGGCTTATATCACGGATTATGGATTATTTCCAATGGATTAAAGGACTGCTCAAGATTCTTTTTTTTTTTTTTTTTTTTTATATTTTTATTGAGTTTTTTTTACCCTGAAATCAAGGCACTGTACATTAAATCATGTTTATGGTACAATCATAACAATTATTCATACAAACCAAAGAGCGACACAAAAAAAGAAAAGAAAAAAAAGACAAAAAATAAAAAAGCGGGAAAGAGTTATCCGGCCCGTTGTGGGCTGGGTGATAAAAGCAAAATACTGATACTTCGTTCAAATAATACATTTTTTACATTATCAAAAAACCCTGATTTTTTCGGCTTTCTAACATAACCCTTTACAAAAATAGGATAAGCAAGGATATATATTTGAATACCATTACTACTTATATTATTTATGGGGAGTAAATCTACTGGGTCCAATCTGCAATTGGAGCCCAGATTCTACATCCCATAATCCTTTTCCTTCTCCCTTTGGTTTTATAAATTGAAAACTCTAACTTGTAAATGGCTAATAGTCTTGCCCGCCAGTTAATGAAAGTGGGTGGGTCAGGACTGATCCATTCATTGGTTATACATGCACGAACCAACGCCATTGCGATAAACAGAGTAGCAGTGACTGATCTCGATCTTAGATTACCCTCCCTATCAAAACCCACACCAATAATTACTAAATCCCCAGTGATACTAATTGGAGTTCCGAGAATAGCACCCATAAAATTCTCAATCTCTTGAAGAAAGAGTCCCAGTTTTGGGCAAGAAAAAAACATGTGGATCGAATCAGCAGCCTGCAACCCGCACCTATTACATTTGTCCCCCCTCTTGGCACCCCATTTAGCAATTTTGCCAGGTGTGTAGTACAAATCAAAAAGGGACATATAATGCTGACTTCTTAATCTGCCGGTCATTAAAATCCTGTTTGCCAAATCAAGAGACTTTTCTATCTTTATACCAGCTATTCCCAGTTTATTAGCCCACTTTGAATTCCATGTGTCTATATCATCCGGGAGTGATTCCAGTAGTTGTTGATACAACAATCCTATAGAGGTTTTTTTTCTCACTTTTTCAATCAGTGGGATTTTAGCAAACTGTACCTCTATTCCTGACCCCTTCCTACCCAAAAAAAACTACGTATTTGCAGATATTAAAAAATTCTTGTTTGCCAAGACCAAATTTCTCCTGAAGATCTACAAAGGACAACAATTGTCCTTTGTCAAACAGATCACCCACATACAATAGATCTTTCATACCCCATCTAAATGTAGTTTGATCCCGAAATATTATAGGAAGCAAACCAGATGCGGAGAAAGGGGTATAGACATTCAAATTTGGGATATGTAGTTTACTTCTAATTTGTTTCCAGACTGCAAAAGCAGGCTTGAGTATCTTGAACTTGGTCTTTTTGTAGTAGCTAGGCTCTACTATCCTAACTAAACAGCCATTGATATCTGCACCCAACCCAAATTCATAAATGGATGGTCTGTTAAAAAATGGGATCTCAGCCTTAGCACCAACTAAAAGGGGACCCATATATTGCAACATACTGGCCCAATAATAGCCCAAAAAATATGGAACACCCCATCCCCCACGATTTCTTGGTAAAACCATCCTTTTAAATGCCCTTCTCGGTCTCCTATACCCCCAGAGAAATCTAGAGCAAATCCTCTCTAGCTTAATAAAGCAAGAGGTGGAGAACTCAAGGGGGACTGTCCGAAATATATATAAAAATTTAGGAAGGACTAGCATTTTTAAAACATTACACCTCCCATGAAGGGAGAAATGAAGGTGATCTAGTCTTTCCAATGTTGTATTCACCTTGTCCATCACTGGGGTAATGTTCAAATCGGGAATCCTTTCCACTTCAGTTATAATTCTAATCCCAAGATATGTTGCTTCAGAGACAATTGGTAGATTTACCGGAGCATCAGAGCCTGAATAAAGCATCTGAGTTTTATCTACATTTAATTTATAGCCGGAAAATCTACCAAACTGCCCTGCCAAAGTCTTTATTGCGGGGAACGCTGAAGATATATCGCTGGTGAGTACCACAATGTCATCAGCGTACGCCAGTGCTCTGTATTCCATATCATACAGGCTTAATATTTGTACTCAAATTTAATTTATTAAGAAATAGATCAATATATAATGCAAATAGTAAAGGGGAGCATGGACACCCCTGCCTAGTACCTCTACTAATGCAAATAGGTCCGGACTCCTGTCCTGAGATACGTATAGTTGCTTCTGGACATATATATAAAGTTCTCACTGCTTGAATGAATTCGTAGCAAAACCCCTTCCATCGCATAACATCCCACAGGAATTGCCAAGAGACCCTGTCGAACGCCTTCTCGGCATCCAACAGGATCACCCCCAATGAAGATTTGGTTGCTTGAGCCCAGTCTAAAAGGGCTATTACACGTCTCACGTGATCGGCTGTATCCCAGCCAGGAATAAACCTGTGCTGATAATCTGATACTAGCGAAGTAATAACTATTCCTAGGCGACAAGCCATGATTTTTGAAAAGATTTTACTATCAGAATTGATAAGCGAGATGGGCCTATATGATGAAGGGTTCAGTTCAGGTTTGTCCTTTTTTTAAAAACAATAATGGTGGTTTTCCGCCAAGAGTCGGGAACAGAACCACACTGTGCAGAAAGAAACAGTACCATGAGTTCCGGCTTAAGCACCTCCCGAAAAGTCTTTAAAAACTCAAGGGAATCCCATCAGGCCCTACCGCTTTCCCTGTGGCTAAGGACAATATTGCTCCCTCTACTTCTTCCCAGGTTATACTTGCGGCCAATTCCTCATTTTGATTCTGTGTAACCTTGTTTGTTTCAATCTCAACTATAAACTCCTGTATCATATCTTCTACACCACTTATCTCTTGTTCAGTATATAACTGATGATAGTACCTACGAAACACACCCAGAACTTCGCTTGGGGAGTCCTGAATCCGACCAAGATGGTCCTGAATTCTATAAATTTGATTGGCAATTTCTCTTTGCTGCAGACTCTTTGCTAAAATCCTCCCAGTATTTTCCCCAGATTCATATATTTGAGTCCTGTACAAGGCCAGTTTCACCGTAACCTTCAAAGCAAAATGTTGGTGAATTTTCATCTTTAAAATTGCAATAGCTTTTAAGGTTGCATCACTGTTTTGATGTCTAGTTATTTCCCCCATTGGATCTATTTCTAATATTCTTAGCTGGCCAATCCAACCCTTCATTTCCCCCATAGTTTTCCGTTGTTTAGCTATAGAGTAGCTGAGTGTTTCCCCCCGAACCCCAGCCTTGAAAGCATCCCAAACGATGGGGTCTGAAGCAGTGCCCCTATTAATTTGAAAATATTCTTTAATCCAATCACCCATGTAGGCACAATATTCGGAATCTAACAGTAATTTACGTTCAAATGTCCATACCTTCTGTTTAGTTCTAGGGCTAATGGCTAATAATCCTGGGAGTAATCTCTATTTTAGCGTTCACTATTATTTCAGCTGAGATAAAAAAATAATCCAAACGAACATATTTTTTATGTGGGGCTGAATAAAAAGTAGCCCCAGGATCATTAATCTTAAGGGTATGCCATACATCCAATAGCCCGAGTTCTCTAACTAGACCTTGGGTAGATTTAAAGACTTTAATTTTCTTACCCCTATAAGAGAGATTACTAGTTATATCAAAATTGCGCTCTAAATGTAAATTAAAGTCTCCACAAAAAAATTAGAGGGGGTGACCATGATGCTAATTCAACACTCAAATGATGCATCACTACAGGGTCGTCTAGATTAGAACCGTAAATAGTAAATAGAGAAAACAGGCCCTCCCTAAGTTACATGTAGGTCCAAGAGGAGGGAGGAAGGGAACCAAGGAAAGAAAAAGAACCTCTATACCGACCTATTCAATTTATTACACGACCAGAAAGGTTCTATGTTAACATCATACCCTCATAATATGCATCTAATTGGATATATATCCTAATTACATAGATAACTCATCAGACTTTTACTACTTTTCCAAAACATTTTATTATACAAGTTATTTCTTTGATTATATAATTTTTTTATACAAATAAATTGCAAAGGTACATACATTTATAACACATAAGATGGGCTAAATTTTCACAAATAATTGTTTTTGAATATCAATCCATTATTTTAACATAAGACATCCCAAAGCGAACACAGACTAAAGATAAAACTGACTCTCATCATCCACTACCAACAAATTACTGTCATTCAGTCCACATTTATACCATACCACACATTTCATAGAACATACAAGTTAAAAAGGTTTCGACCCTGTGGAGGGTCCAAAAATGGTTGCATAAGAGTTGATGAAGATGTTATCAAAAAACCCAGCTCAAAAATATTTTTAACCCTGCTACTGAACAGAGCCCTGAAGAAGTCGCTGTGCACAACAATTAAGCGCGACGAAACAGGTGTTGGAGATTGTTGAAAAGGTCTGACAAGAGCCTGTGACAGAAGAATCTAGAACGCATATTCACAGCCTGCAGTTTAAGGT
The DNA here is from genome assembly GCA_963921515.1 of Calotriton arnoldi. NCBI lineage: Eukaryota > Metazoa > Chordata > Amphibia > Caudata > Salamandridae > Calotriton > Calotriton arnoldi. The sequence continues at coordinate 20,759 of CAWUFW010014892.1, forward strand.
CCCAGTTCCATCATTGTTTAAAGGAATGAGGCTTCATTTCTTTTAAGGTATTTTGGCTTCTACTTGCTGGCTTGCAGGTTGTAAATAGACATTGAAGCTTATTGTCTTTGGACATCATCTCTAGAGTACATTATCCTACTTTGCTGCTGCCAGATGACATACTAACTGGAGCAGGTCGCATATGAGAATTACTTTGAGACATCCCATGTCTTAATTGAGTTTCACTACACCTTGGTCCTGAGGAAGATGGTTTTTCCATTGAAACGCGCGTAGACCATAATTGTCTTTTGAGAAGTGGTCCCTTGGAGCATAATATTTTTGAGCTGGGTTTTTTGATAACATCTTCATCAACTCTTATGCAACCATTTTTGGACCCTCCAAAAAATTATATTGAAATTATATAATCAAAGAAATAACTTGTATAATAAAATGTTTTGGAAAAGTAGTAAAAGTCTGATGAGTTATCTATGTAATTAGGATATATATCCAATTAGATGCATATTATGAGGGTATGATGTTAACATAGAACCTTTCTGGTCGTGTAATAAATTGAATAGGTCGGTATAGAGGTTCTCTTTCTTTCCTTAGAACCGTAAATAGAACAGATCGATAATGGAGAGCCATTAACAAGAATTTCAACAATAGCCCACCGCCCCAAGATATCCTCTTTCACCCGTTTACATACTCCCAACCGGTGTTTAGTCAGTATCGCCACACCCCTAGTAGTAGTACTCTGTCTAGTACTGGTGAGCACTTCCATACCTAGATCATTCAGCCACCCACGATTATTCCAGGGGATATGAGTTTCTTGTATACAAAGCACATCAATACACATACCTTGCAAAATTTGGGCCATCACCCCTCTTTTTTTCTTATCGTTTAAACCACATATGTTCCATGAACATATACGTAGTCTACCAATCATTATTATTTCTAAAGATTGTCAAATCCGATCTACCCAGCCCACTCCCGGGACTAAGTTTCAAAGCATGAAAAAAGAATTTTTTTTACCTTCACATAAGAATTAGTACCATAACCATAATACAAAACAGATAACAAAACCAGCAATGCCTCGCACCAACACCTCCCTCCCCCTCCCCTTGACCCCCCCAAACAACCCCCCCTTCCACCCCTCCCAACCCTCCCACCCCTCCCAACTGAGGCATAAGGACTGAGTCCTCTGAGATGGAAAGCGGATAGTTGAACGCCCTCCCGGACCCCCCATCCCCACAAATCACAGCTCAGACAATATAAAGGTATCCCTCCATCCCTTTCAGATTGTACTCAAGAACTCTTGTGCTGAAATTTCAGACACAAAAAATTGTGTCTGACCCTTGTAAATAATTTTTAATTTTGCTGGATTGAGTAAAAAGGCCTGTGCCCCCTTTGCCTGAAATAGGGAAATCATTTGACGAAGATGCCACCTTTTTTGAACTGTAACCTGACAAAAATCAGGACGAACAAAAAATTCACATCCTTTGCCCTTTCTTTTCCTGTCTGGACGAGCTAAATCATAAATTGCTTCCCTTAACAAAAAACTATTTAAACAGATCAAAATCATTCTTGGCCTTTCATTTAAACCCGCTGATCTGGTCCGCTGACTGAATGGGAACCTATGAGCTCTCTGAAGCTCCGCTTCCCAGTTCCACTGCTTGAGTTCTGGAAAAGCTTCTGTAAAAAGTTCAATAACAAACTGCCGGATATTTTGACCCTCCAGTTCTTCGGGTATTCCCAGGATCCGTAAATTGTTCCTTCTAGAACGGTTTTCAAGATCCGTCAATTTCCACGTGACGTCTTCTTTCAGAGACTGCAAGGATGCAATAGTGGCCTTCTGTTGCACTGTTTCGTCCTCCAATGCTGAAATCCTCGCCTCAGCTTCCCCAATTCTTGTAGAGAACTCAGTACATGTCTTTGCTACTCGGCGCACGGTGTTCTGCAGTTTTCGTACTGCACTCTGCATCCGAAGCCCTTCCACCCTGGTCTCCTCTCGATGAGCCATTACACTTAAATAGATGGTGGAAAGGGTAATTTCTTCTTGTAGAGGCTGATCTGAGCCTACAGATTCTCGAGAGTTTATTCCTTGCTCCAGGTCCACATCCAGCTGAGGCGAAAACGAGTAATCCCAAACTAATGATCCAGCTGGACCGTGAGAACTTTTTACCACAGATTTATGTGTTTCTTTTTGTTTGCGAACAGTCCCCTTATCGATGGAAGCCTCATCACTCATCTCTTCTTCATCCAACCGTAGACTGCTTATATCACTTTTATCTTCTGCCCAATCTTTCCCAAGGCTCTCATTCTCAGAAGAAAAAGAGGGATCCGACATGGAGTAAAACTTGTCACCAGAATCTATGTCTTTAGCACCCTCTATGTCTAGTTGATCTAGATTTTGCAGGCCCAAGGACTCCTCCCCTCTTGCCAAAAGATTACCATCCCAATTGTATTTTCTGGGTTCAAGAGCCAAGCTGTCACCTTGGGACATGATAAAAGGTATTGCTGTTTGTGCAAAGTACTGTACAGGTGTTGCCCCTCTAATACCTATATTGCTGGTCAGGGCAGTTTCACTCATCAAAGAGGAATCTTGCGTAATGCCTGTTTCCACAATCCCAGTCTCGATACTCTGCTTATCCCCGCTCGTATTCCCCAAGCTGCCCTGCATAGCCATACTACAGTCTCTCTCTTCACATAAAGTTGCCTTAAAGTCCTTATTATGCATTACCGACATTACCGACAGCAGTGGCACAGCAGTAGCAATGATATTTCCCGGGGGAATCTTTGTCTTATCGCCGCCTTCAGCAGAAGAATCTTTGCTGTGTAATAACAAAGCCGGCGGCGCAGCAGCAACATTGTTGCCAGGGAGAGTCACTGTCTTATTAGAACAATCCATTGAAGAGTCGATCCCCCCGGTCTCCGCCATGCTCTTACCTTTTCCGATTTGCTTTTTGAATAGCCCAGGAACCGTTTGCGGTTTCCGGGTAGTGCTGCCTCCTCTCACCGCAGGACCTGGAGGAGAGCCGTTCACACAGCGACGTGTTCCACCATCTCCGCTTCTACCCGGGTTGACCTTCGGGCTCTCTGCGGAAGAGATTGCAGTCGTCACACGCCCCCGGGTCTTAGCGCCCTTGGTAATACTCTTCGGGCCATTGTAAGCATTAATGAATATGGGGAGAACTCGGTCTGCCGCCAACTCAGAGAACCAGTGCACCGCCAGCACAACGAACCAATATGCCGCAAACCACGAAGCCCAGTTGCGATCGGGAATTGTAGAAGCGGAGACCGATACTGCCACAGCATTTGTAGGGTTTCACATTGTCCGAGCCACCATCCTGACTACAAAACAAGAATAAAGTAGGGGAGGAGGGGAGAGTTACTCCGGGAGAGCGTCGGTATCCAGCTTACTCGGCCGAGCAAGCGGCCGCCATCTTGCCTGACTGCTCAAGATTCTTGGTGAAATGTGGGATTGTATGTAAGTCTAAGAGGGTCACTAGGATGGCGGTTGGAAAATCACCCCGACCGCCATGGAAGCGGAAAACAACCGCCCGCCGGCACCGTGGAGAAACCGGCGGCCAAATTAGGATCAACCGCCAAAAAACACTGACCGCGGCGGTACGGGGGGAACAAAAACCGCCCGTAGCGTTCGGAGATGGCCAAAACACGTCCGCGGCAGACGGATCCGCTGCAGAAAAACACCAACCCGCCGCAAGGATAGCGGAGACACCGCACAGCAAATTAGGATATCCCCGCTGGTCCCACGGCACGTTCCGCTCTTTCCGAACGCCGCGATCGCTAACAGTGATGAATGGGAGAGCATGCGTAAGAGATGCAGCAAAGCCACCGCCGCGGACGCTCCGTGACAAATTTGGCAGACGAATCAAAAATTCCACAATAAGGCTGTGCCCACACCAAAGTAGCCATGCCACCCAAAAACAGAAAACACACCCCAATGACACAACATTGCACACACAAAAATATTTACAAGGACAACCCACACAACACACCTGAGAGCACTCCCACATGTGGACACACCCACATAGCAGAGAATAAAACCAGCCCCTTCCTTGACCACAATCCTCTGCACTAACCCACAACTGAAGGGCCCAACCCCTGAGAACAAAGGATAGGCAAAGCTACACACCATCACCACTCACACCACACACAGCACCACCACTTCCACACCTGCACCCCTAACCCCTTTGCATATCACACACCATACACATCACCACCACCACCACCACTTACACCCCTGCACCTACAACACCTCTGCACATCACACACCATGTCAACACATAAAATGCCCAAATTCACAGAGAGTGAGTTGAAGGTAATGGTAGATGAGATAGTCAGAGTGGAACCACAACTGTTTGGTAGCCTGGTCCAACAGACACCATTAGCCACAAGGACTCAAATGTGGGCGAGGATAGTCCAGAAGGTCAATGCAGTAGGGACTATCCCAAGATCCAGAAAGGAAATCATGAAGCGGTGGCATGACTTGAAGAGGGTTGTCAAAGAGAGGAGGACCAAGAACCGTCAGCTGTCTGACAAGACTGGCGGTGGCACTCCCATACCACCAAAACCATTCACCCCATGGGAGGAGAAGGTGCTTGCCATACTGCATCCAGAGAGTCTCACAGGAGTACCCGGGGGAGTGGAGGCTGGTAAGTACAAACAAATGACTACCACCACACTGCTATGTACTGCCTTGCACAACTACAAAGATAAACCTCCTAGGACCAATTCCATTCATCTGCACCACACACTCACTAAAACATGTCTCACAGATCCAACATCCACCCCCTCCCAAACACCACCAATGTACCTAGCAACATTACCATGGGTGCATGTGCACAGGCAGCCTGCACTGCAACTCCCACCATGCCCCCTTGTCCCACACCTCAGCAGGATGGAGCACTCCCCCACCCAGAAGCATGTGTCACCATTACATCCCCAACAAACAAACTTACAGGTAGGTAGCCATCTTGCCATGAAAAGCTGTGTGGGGGAGGGAGGCCTGTACTACTACTCCCACCATGCCCCCTGTCCCACACCTCAGCAGGATGTGGCACTCCCCCACCCAGAAGCATGTGTCAGCCATTACATCCCCAACAAACAAACTTACAGGTAGGTAGCCATCTTGCCATGGAGGGCTGTATGTGGGAGGGAGGCCTGTACTACTACTCCCACCATGCCCCCTGTCCCACACCTCAGCAGGATGGGGCACTCCCCCACCCCACCCAGAAGCATGTGTCAGCCACTACATCCCCAACAAACAAACTAACAGGTAGGTAGCCATCTTGTCATGGAGGGCTGTTTGGGGTGGAGGCCTGTACTACTACTCCCACCATGCCCCATGCCCCACACCTCAGCAGGATGGAGCACTCCCCCACCCAGAAGCATGTGTCACCATGACATCCCCAAAAAACAAACTTACAGGTAGGTAGCCATCTTGCCATGGAGGGCTGTATGTGGGAGGGAGGCCTGTACTACTACTCCCACCATGCCCCCTGTCCTACACCTCAGCAGGATGGAGCAGTCCCCACCCAGAAGCATGTGTCACCATTACATCCCCAACAAACAAACTTACAGGTAGGTAGCCATCTTGCCATGGAGGGCTGTATGTGGGAGGGAGGCCTGTACTACTACTCCCACCATGCCCCCTGTCCCACACCTCAGCAGGATGGGGCACTCCCCCACCCCACCCAGAAGCATGTGTCAGCCATTACATCCCCAACAAACAAACTAACAGGTAGGTAGCCATCTTGTCATGGAGGGCTGTTTGGGGTGGAGGCCTGTACTACTACTCCCACCTTGCCCCCTGTCCCACACCTCAGCAGGATGGAGCACTCCCCCACCCTGAAGCATGTGTCACCATAACATCCCCAACAAACAAACTTACAGGTAGGTAGCCATCTTGCCATGGAGGGCTGTATGTGGGAGGGAGGCCTGTACTACTACTCCCACCATGCCCCCTGTCCCACACCTCAGCAGGATGGAGCACTCCCCCACCCAGAAGCATGTATCACCATTACATCCCCAACAAACAAACTTACAGGTAGGTAGCCATCTTGCCATGGAGGGCTGTATGTGGGAGGGAGGCCTGTACTACTACTCCCACCATGCCCCCTGTCCCATACCTCAGCAGGATGGGGCACTCCCCAACCCCACCCAGAAGCATGTGTCAGCCATTACATCCCAACAAACAAACTTACAGGTAGGTAGCCATCTTGTCATGGAGGGCTGTATGTGGGAGGGAGGCCTGTACTACTACTCCCACCATGCCCCCTGTCCCACACCTCAGCAGGATGGGGCACTCCCCCACCCAGAAGCATGTGTCAGCCATTACATCCCCAACAAACAAACTTACAGGCAGGTAGCCATTTTGCCATGGAGGGCTGTGTGGGGGAGGGAGGCCTGTTCTACTACTCCCACCATGCCCCCTGTCCCACACCTCAGCAGGATGGGGCACTCCCCCACCCCACCCAGATTCATGAGGCATATAATGGATCACTCCAAATAAACAAACAGCGAGCCAGACATATTATTCTGTCTTGTGCCACCACTGAGCAGGATGCAAGCCTCCACCACGCTCACACAGATGTGTCACAAAACAAACACAAATGCTAACACACAACAGGCAAGTAGGCAGTACGTGCACCTAGCCATTTAACACAAAACGAATGGTGCCATATGACAACACCAGTCTTCTCAATGTACAAATATGCACACCGATCATATTGCCACGCACAGTGTGCACACAGCTAAGCAAAGGAAACTGTCACAGCAACGAAAGTGTGACACACAAATGCACATGTAGAGGAAAGACTGGGAACAATCATGCACAGCAATGAATGACAGGTTCAGTGCCATGGGGCCAGAGTAACAACGACCATATGAACAGTAAGAAGGCATGTTATGTGGTACCAATCCAGATATGCACATGACAAGACAAAGGTATGCAGGAGATGACAATGGCCAGGACATGCCCAAATGTGACGGCTGACAGGTCATAAAAATCCACATACAGTCCACACAAAAATCATATTTAGCGCAAGGCCCTAGATGTCAACATGTCCCTGTAATCACAAATCATGCATGTGGCGCATGGTACATATTGACACCTCACACCATGGACAAGAAATGCATGTACCACCGCAGCATGTCAGGAGGCACAGTAGTGCACATAGGAAACAATGTGATGATCAGTCAACTGTGTAGTGTACTAACAGTGAATGACACACAGCTAACACAAATCTTACGTGGTGCACCCCAATGACCATTTCCCATCTGATCCACAGGTGACCAAGAATTGACTGCAGAGGACGACACCAGCAACCTGCAGGGCCAGTCTACCCCCCGGAACATCGACTCTCGGATTTGACTTCCAGGAATCTTCGGACGAGGAGACTGAGGCCGGGCCATCTGGTGTTCCAGGGCGCAACAGGTCCCAGGACCCCATCATCCCCCCCACCACACCTCCAGCTACAACAACCAATCTGCAGGCCCCTGCTGTTACGTCCGGTGCGTCCTCCACCACCACCACAACCACAACCACCAGTAGTGCCTGCAACACCCTCCCTGTCCCACAGGATGACCACCCCACCCCAGCAACTGAGGAGGGCAGGGAGAGGATGTGTGGTCCAACAGTGGAGAGGCAACCGGTCCGTGGCAGCAGAGGAGGTGGGAGGGGCAGGGTCACCCACACACGAACACAGCCTGGGACCGAATACCTGGACCACATCCACAGAGGCCTTGGGGCATATGAACGGGCCCAGGGACAAACGGCCCGGTCCGAACAAGATTCACGTGAGCTCCTCCTGCTGATGAGGTCCATGGACACCCGCATGGGACAAATTGTGGACCTCTTGGGCCAACTAGTGGCGGTACTGAGGCACAGGCCTGCGCCACAAACAACACCTCCCCTCCCACTGGTGGTCCGCAGGATGACAGTTCACCATCCTCCCTTGTGGCCACAGAGAGTGGTGAGTCCTCAGACCCCACTGGCCCTATAGCAGAGGCCCCCTGCCAAACGGAAAAGGGGCCGTCCGAAGAAAACCCTGGGAGTATCTTTTGGCAAAGCACCTGCCAAACGCCAGTCACGCAGCCAGCCATGATGGCAACCCTCTGCACCACTGCATTGACTTTTGGACTGTCCTTCCCCACACTGCCTTGTGAATGGCATCTGTCTGTTGGACTGGGTCACCACACCTATGTGGTGACCACTCGATTATCTCATTTACCATGAATGTCAACTCACTGCTCCACTAATCACCTCACTGTCAATGTACCCCCCTCACATGTCACCTTTGTAAATAAACAAATCCTTACACACATGTTGTTGTACCTGCACCGTCTTTATTCCAGGATGTACAATTTTCAACAGGAATACAATGTACCAGGGGACGGAGTGTATGTAGGCAAGGAGAGGTCAAAGGCACCTAGGAAAACACAACAGAACAACATTCACTAGTCTGGGTGTGGCATCAGAGACATCAAACAACACTTCACAACAAGAACAACCCACATGCACACATAACAATGGGCAACAAGTGCCAACATACACATCCTGTAGATGTTCAGAAATGAACTGTCCCATCAACATTGACAGCAAACACTGATTCTACAACTGGCTGCTGTCACAAATCTCACTTACACCCTCACAACAACAGCAACATCATCAGACAATGGGTACGTTCTACATTATCACCCACCTTCAAGTGAAGTAGCGGGTCATGAGCTGTTGACGCAGGTCAACACCGTCCTCCTCTCCACTTTCATCATCACTGGACACGGGTTGGTTTGCAGGCGGGGGCCTTGGCTGCTCATCAGCATCCAGGAGCAGGGGAATCTCCTTGTGAATGGCTAGGTTGTGGAGCATGCAGCATGCCACTACAATCTGACACACCTTCCTGGGCGAGTACATCAGTGCCCCTCCGGTCTTGTCCAGGCAGCGGAAACGTGACTTCAGCAGTCCAAAGGTACGCTCCACCACACGACGTGTCCTCCCATGGGCATCATTGTAGCGGACATCAGCTGGTGTCCTGGGGTTCCGCAGTGGGCTCAGCAACCAAGGACGGTTGGGATATGCAGAGTCACCTATGTGTGACACACAAAGAAACATTGCAATGTTGCAGATGCAGAGGACAGCAGGTCACACACACAGCACGCCAAATGACTAGGCATACTCACCCACAATCCATGCACGCTCAGGAAGCAGATTGGCCATCAGCTGGGGTACAATGCTGCTACGCAGGATGTATGAGTCATGGGCCGAGCCTGGAAATTTTGCACACACGTGTGAGATGATCATATCTGCCAGGCATACCACTTGGACATTTATGGAGTGGTAATGTTTACGATTCCTGTAGATGTGCTCACGGACCTATGGTGGCACTACTCCAACATGGGTGCAATCAATGGCACCAACTACATGGGCGATGTGTCCAAAGGGATAGAAATCTCCCTTTACAGCTGCCAATTCTGCCCCCCTGGGGAAATGGATGTATCTGTCCTTGTAGATCATCATGGCGGACAGAATATCCCGCAGCTCCATGCTGAACATGGGTTGTGACATCCCACCTGCCTCGGCCACCGTGTTCTGGAATGATCCAGTCGCAAAAAAATGCAGTGCCGCCATCACCTTATACGTTGGGGTGAAAGCTGTTGGATATGTTCGGCGAGGCTGCAGGTGGGGCTCCAACAAATCACAAAGGGTCTTTAGGGTGGCTCTATCCAGACGGCATTTCTGGGTGATCGCCTCATCCTCCATGTCTGCCAGCACTGTCAAGTGACGACGCAGATTTGGTCTCCTCCTAGTTGAGATGAGAGTGGACACATTGTAATGCAATACATCATGGGATGTGCAGAGCATCTCACATCATGGCTGACACAACGGCAACAAAGAATGTCATATGAATTGAGTCACAGACCAGCTGACATGTAGGGACCCCTTCAACTACACAAATCACACACTTGTCAGATTACACACAGCAAGTCCCCCAAACAACACCTCGGTCAAAGTGAATGGACATTGGGATATGGCCACATTTCCCATGGGCACGCCTGGGAGTCTGTCATCCTGCACATGTGTGACAAGGCAACCCCACGGTATCCTACCTAGCTGCTGTACATGACACACATTCAGGCGTCAATTGAACCTGGCACACCTCAACAACACAATGACCACAGTCTGAGCATCAATGACGAGTGTGTGCATGATCTAACATGAGAGGACATGCTAAAACAAACATCATCAATTGTGGAAAAAATTGCTTTGACAATGCACATCAACACATTGACATGTGTGCACATTGTATTGTCCATACCAACACTGTCCTGTAGTGTAGTGTAGTGTACTGTAGGTGCGGTACTGAGAGACAAGTGATGCCCTAATGGCGGTTGGCATGCTCCGCCACCCAAATGGCGGTGCCTCATGTGTGTCTATGGCACCCAAATTGCGGAAACTACCGCCTGGCACCAGCGGTGTGTGTGCAACACACCCCAATTCACAGGTGCGGTACTGATAGCCCCAGAGACATGGCCAAATGGCGGTTGGCATGCTCCGCCACCCAAATGGCGGTGCCTCATGTGTGTCCATGGCACCCAAATTGCGGAAACTACCGCCTGGCAACAGCGGTGTGTGTGCAACACACCCCAATGCACAGGTGCGGTACTGATAGCCCCAGAGACATGGCCAAATGGCGGTTGGCATGTTCTGCCACCCAAATGGCGGTGCCTCATGTGTGTCTATGGCACCCAAATTGCGGAAAATACCGACTGGCACCAGCGGTGTGTGTGCAACACACCCCAATGCACAGGTGCGGTACTGATAGCCCCAGAGACATGGCCAAATGGCGGTTGGCATGCTCCGCCACCCAAATGGCGGTGCCTCATGTGTGTCCATGGCACCCAAATTGCGGAAACTACCGCCTGGCACCAGCGGTGTGTGTACAACACACCCCAATGCACAGGTGCGGTACTGATAGCCCCAGAGACATGGCCAAATGGCAGTTGGCATGCTCCGCCACCCAAATGGCGGTGCCTCATGTGTGTCTATGGCACCCAAATTGCGGAAAATACCGCCTGGCACCAGCAGTGTGTGTGCAACACACCGCAATGCACAGATGCGGTACTGATAGCGTCCACACAAAAGAAAAGGGGAAGAGGAAATAGTATGTCCTGTATCGGCCTCCTCAAGAAGTATACACACACACAAAGATACAGGACCTATACTCATCAAAAGAAATCTAGCTGTAATGGGGGATACCCAGGTGTATAAAAACTGCCCTCACACACAGCAAGCTGTGTCATGCTTCATCATAGGGCTGCTGACACACCCCGCGCTAGCCAACGCTGGGGTGGAGCAATAGGGAGGGGGTGGACAAAACAACATAGAATGAATACCTCTACGAGGGGATCAAAAAGTGAGGGAAAAGAAATAGCGCAGAAAAGATGTGATTAAAAACAGGTAAGAGCAATCCTAATCATAGCTTTATTGCTGGACACTCTCCCCTGGATTTAAAAAATGGGTCTATCCGTTAGACCTGTGGATGGTGGTAATGTGGCCAATAATGGGTCACTTACCCCTCCACTCTGCTTTATATGTTGACATGTTTCAGCCGTATGAGGATTTAGTAAATTAGTACACCAGCTTTCATCAGGACAATCCTCAACTGATCCCTGTTATACTAACCCGAAAACCCAAAGTGTGGAGAACAGGTCAGGAAAAAACAATCATTCAATTGTTATAAAATCCGTATGGAACCTATAAGACAAAGGAACAAACAATGGATAAATAAAAACAAGGGTTGGTGGTCCAGTGCAACACTTAAATAAAATGAAATAAGTGCAAAAAAAGTGAATAAACACAACACCCAAACACCAGGGAAGAACCCAATGTGTCCAAAACAGCCAGAAAAGCGATCAATAAATAGATGAAAACAATGTCTCCATCACAGACAGGGCAAATCTCCCCAAATAATCAGCCGCGCCGGGCATGAACGGACTGAAAATATAAATAATTACTCGTTCACAAAACCCTCGGCGAAAAACAAAATATTATATAACAAAAACACAAACATGCATAATGTAAAGTAGCCAAAAGGTCACAAAAGATATATGCATCTATAGTTTTAAGATTAACTAGAAAGAGACGTGCATAGCTGCGAGACACTCAAGGTAGTCGTCCTGCTTACCGAGTTTACTGTGGAACCCAGCTTGAAAAGGCGTCAGAGTGAGAACAACTCCCTGTAGTCACACTCTGGGTGAAAGGAACGCATCGTGTGACGGGGGAGAAAAAAGAGAGAGACATAGAAGAAAAAAAGCAATTAGAGGCTTCTGCCTCGTGTCTGCCCCAGTTAAATTCTGCCGAGAGCCCTCGGGCTGTATTTCAAAAGGTGTGTCCCCCGTATTTGATGAACCCTGCATAATTTCACAGGCATGGACCGTCTTTGTAGTCCCTAAGCCTAAATCTGCTTGTCAGAATCCACTTACTTCATCAAGGTGAGTTGTTGCCTGACTTAGGGGTCGATTCCGATTCGGGCCGGAAAAAGCACCGACCGACTCGGAGCCGGAATTTATTCTGACCGACACGTACCTGTGGCGCCCGACACGCCAAGTACGATGCAAGGCGTGCAAAATCCGACCGACACGTACCGAACCCAAGCCGAACGACCGAGCCGCACGGAAAACAGCAATCCGGCCGGAAAAACACGCGAATCGAACCGACCGACACGCACCCGGAACAAATCCAACCGAAACGTACACGCGAACTCCAAACCGCTAAGTACGATGCAAGGCGCGAAAACCACGACCGAGTCGAACGGAGGACAAGCCGTACGACCGACACGCATACCAAACCGAGCTGAAGTAACACAAACACCGCGACCGACGCGTACACAGCATAGAAAACTGCACAAACACAGCGTGAACGAAACGGAGAAGACCGTACGAGACAAATGCAGGGGCCGACTCGGTCACAGGGACGTTTCCAACATGCACAAAAAGTACTAAGGAAAAATACACAAAAAAGGCCAAACAAGCAATTACAAAGCCAATAAATTCTGGGGGGGGGGTGGGGACAGAGAACAAAGACACACCCACAACTCCACCCATATAAAGGACACAAATCCCAACCATGATCCTTTGCAAATGCCATTCTACTGCCAGCACTCAACAGACAGCAACCACACACCCACAGCTCATCCCTCACACAAGCCACACACTATCAGCACACCAACAAATAGCTACCTCACATACACCCAGCAAAACACACACCCACACACCCTCACCTGCACACCAACACACACATCACTCACCATCACCACCCATCACCATTCCCCCAAAAAGAATCACAAGTTCCTAGATTGTGAATTGGAAGTCCTGGTAGACGAGATCCTCAGGGTAGAGCCACAGCTGTTTGGCACACTGGTCCAACAGACCCCCATCTCCCAGAAAACCAAGATGTGGGAGAGGATCATCAACAGGGTGAACGCACAATCACCATGTCTGCGCACAAAGACTGACATCCAGAACAGGTGGTATGACGTGCGCAGGAGGGTACGGGAGCTGCTCAAGAAGGACTACCTCCTCAGCCAATACACCGGCAGTGGCCCTCCTGCCAAGCCAGTATACCTCAGGCCCTGGGAGGAGAAGGTGCGGGCCATCCTTCCGCCAGTGAGCGTCTATGGACTAGAGAACATCCCAGAGCCTGGTGAGTACACAACAAATGTACACAATATTCTGCCACAATACACACACACATCACTGTCAAGGGGAGAGTCAAACCATGCACTCATAGCAATTACACAGCAACCAGAACAGAATCATCCCAAATTGTGTATGTCAGTCAGATAAACACAACACATGCCATCTCAAAGTTACATTTAACCGTGTCATCACATGTACAAACACAACTACAACTACAGCTAGGCAGTGGCACAAATAGAACTAACAAACACATCCAGACATGTAGCCACCACTACAACACCAACACACAGTGAAGACCACTCAAAGGAAGGAATTCTGTGTATGCTGGGCAAGTCAGTGTAGCCAATAGCATCATGGGAGTCGTAGTCACACATATTGCTCACCCCCACAACTGTCCCATCAACACCACCCTGAACCATGCTCACATCACAGGGAGTGGATAAGGACTCACAAGATGGCTGACACTGGCCACTGCTGTGGGGAGCACAAGGCCCTGCTGGGAACTGTGCACCAACAAACAGCACAACACCACTGCCCTGACATCCTGAGAGACAACTTCCACTCCCTGCAATGGAAGCACGTTCCATGGTGGGATATCTGGCTGGGTGGGAAGGAGGACTCGCAGCACTAACCATAGTCATAAGCACCTCCCCTCACACCCCCTCAACACAAACTCCACAGAACCCACCTGGGAGAATGCAATGCCTCACATCCTAACTCAAGATCCCACAAAGAACCTCCACCCTGGGTAATGTAGTGTGAAGCACAGGGACACTCTTGGGACTTTTAGCCAAACAACTGCCAGGACAACACTCCCAGCCATCCTGTCAGCACAGCCAGCCCACCCCACAGGGAAGCAGAGTCAAAAGGAAGGAAGCATGGGCATGCTGGGAAGGGGGTGGAGGCAATAGCATGATGGGAGTCGTAGTCACTGATATTGGTCACCCCACAACTGTCCCATCAACACCACCCTGAACCATGCTCACATCACAGGAAGTGGAGAAGGACTCACAAGATGGCTGACACTGGCTACTGCTGTGGGGAGCACAAGGCCCTGCTGGCAACTGTGCACCAACAAACAGCAGGACACCACTGACTGACATCCTGAGAGACAACTTACACTCCCTGCAATGCAAGCACGTTCCATGGTGGGATATCTGGCTAGCTGGGTGGGAAGGGGGACTTGCAGCACTGACCATAGTCACAAGCACCTCCCTCACACACACCCCAACACAAACTCCACAGAACCCACCTGGTAGAATGCAATGCCCCCATCCTAACACAAGATCCCACAAAGAACCACCACCCTGGGTTATGTTGTGTGAAGCACAGGGCCACTCTTGGGACTTTTAGCCAAACAACTGCCAGGACAACACTCCCAGCCATCCTGTCAGCACAGCCAGCCCACCCCACAGGGAAGCAGAGTCAAAAGGAAGGAAGCATGGGCATGCTGGGAAGGGGGTGGAGGCAATAGCATGATGGGAGTCGTAGTCACTGATATTGGTCACCCCCACAACTGTCCCATCAACACCACCCTGAACCATGCTCACATCACAGGAAGTGGAGAAGGACTCACAAGATGGCTGACACTGGCTACTGCTGTGGGGAGCACAAGGCCCTGCTGGCAACTGTGCACCAACAAACAGCAGGACACCACTGACTGACATCCTGAGAGACAACTTACACTCCCTGCAATGCAAGCACGTTCCATGGTGGGATATCTGGCTAGCTGGGTGGGAAGGGGGACTTGCAGCACTGACCATAGTCACAAGCACCTCCCCTCACACACACCCCAACACAAACTCCACAGAACCCACCTGGTAGAATGCAATGCCCCCATCCTAACACAAGATCCCACAAAGAACCACCACCCTGGGTTATGTTGTGTGAAGCACAGGGACACTCTTGGGACTTTTAGCCAAACAACTGCCAGGACAACACTCCCAGCCATCCTGTCAGCACAGCCAGCCCACCCCACAGGGAAGCAGAGTCAAAAGGAAGGAAGCATGGGCATGCTGGGAAGGGGGGTGGAGGCAATAGCATGATGGGAGTCATAGTCACTGATATTGGTCACCCCCACAACTGTCCCATCAACACCACCCTGAACCATGCTCACATCACAGGAAGTGGAGAAGGACTCACAAGATGGCTGACACTGGCTACTGCTGTGGGGAGCAGATGGCCCTGCTGGCAACTGTGCACCAACAAACAGCAGGACACCACTGACTGACATCCTGAGAGACAACTTACACTCCCTGCAATGCAAGCACGTTCCATGGTGGGATATCTGGCTAGCTGGGTGGGAAGGAGGACTTGCAGCACTGACCATAGTCACAAGCACCTCCCCTCACACACACCCCAACACAAACTCCACAGAACCCACCTGGTAGAATGCAATGCCCCCCATCCTAACACAAGATCCCACAAAGAACCACCACCCTGGGTTTTGTTGTGTGAAGCACAGGGCCACTCTTGGGACTTCTAGCCAAACAACTGCCAGGACAACACTCCCAGCCATCCTGTCAGCACAGCCAGCCCACCCCACAGGAAGCAGAGTCAAAGGAAGGAAGCATGGGCATGCTGGGAAGGGGGAGGAGGCAATAGCATGATGGGAGTCGTAGTCACAGCTCTACATCCCCACCACATGGCCCAGCAAGCTCACACTCACGCATGCACATCCCACAGAGAGTGGAAAGGCCCATCAAAGATGTCTGACACTGTTTCTGTGTCGTGGGGAGCACAAGGGCATGCTGGGTACTGCACACCAACCAACAGCAGGACACCACTGTCAGCCATCTTGCCATTGCTCTCACACCCACACACACTGAACTCCCCACAAAAGCAAGTAAGTATGGGAATGCTGGGAAGTGGGGTGGAGGCAATAGCATGATGGGAGTCGTAGTCACAGACATAGCTCACCCCCACAACTGTCCCATCAACACCACCCTGAACCATGCTCACATCACAGGGAGTGGAGAAGGACTCACAAGATGGCTGACACTGGCTACTGCTGTGGGGAGCACAAGGCCCTGCTGCCAACTGTGCACCAACAAACAGCAGGACACCACTGACTGACATCCTGAGAGACAACTTACACTCCCTGCAACGCAAGCACGTTCCATGGTGGGATAACTGACTGGCTGGGTGGGTGGGAAGGAGGGCCGGCTGTCAACCAAACACAACCAATGCAGACCATGTTCACACCCCAGAAAATACATAGAAATGCCCAAATAATGCAGGACAATGTGCCACACCAATATCAACCCCTGACTGTGACGACTTAGGACAATGCAATGTACAGGCCCGCACCCAGAGGCACAGTCACAACTGTCATGTGTGTCAACCATTGATGCCTGCAGAAACATAACATACATTGTTTGTGTCTCCCAAAAACAGGTGATGATGGGGACACAGCAGCAGACGCTGAGGAGTCCCAGTCCCAGGCTCAAGAGGATGCCGAGCTCACTGGCGTCGTACAGCCTCTGTCCTCCTCGGACGATGAAGACCAACCTGGCACATCCGGTGCAAGTCAACATGCAGCACCAGCAGGACCACCAGCTGCAGCACCAGCAGGACCACCAGCTGCACCCCCTGCACCCACCCCTCCAACGACTGTCACCACAAATACCATCCCTGCCGACATAGACAGAACAAGGAACAACACCAGCACAGGGACCCTGGACCAACCTGGGGCCATGGACACCACCACCACCACCAACCCCCAAGGTGGACCAGGGTTATCTGTGCGTGCCACTGCACACACTGCACATGTCAGCAGGGGTGGTGGGAGGGGTGGGAGACAGAGGTCGCTGCTTGCAGACGTTGCTGGTGTGCATGATGACCCACAACTGGTACGCATAGCTGATGCGTACCAGTCCAGCACAGGAGAGCTCAGCCAGGTAGTGGGGCTCCTCAGAGACATGAAACAGCAGCAGGCTGCCCATCATGCCCGCATGGACTCCCACATGTCCCACGTGGAGTCACACATGTCCCGCGTGGACTCACACATGTCCCGCGTGGACTCACACATGTCCCGCGTGGAGTCCAAGTGGGATGCACTGCATGAGATGACGGCGGTGCACAGGGACATTTTACAATGCCTCCGCCAGATGAACAGCCACCAGTCCACACCTCCCTGTGTGCCAACAACATCTGGTGCCGAACAAACTGCAACTGCCACAGGGAGGGAGGAGGACTCTGGCGGAGAGTCCCCTGCACCGCAGCAGCCTGTACTTGAGGGCCCCCCCCAAGAAGAGGGGTCGTCCGAGGAGGGAAAAGTGAGAGGCCGATGGCCAAGCACAACTCCCAGGAAGCCTGAACCTGTTCTGGATGTTCGCCTTTGTGCACAGACTGTTCACCCTGTTGACGGCAACACTACTCCCACACATTGCATGAGGAGTACAAGTTGGACCAATGTGTCAGACAACTGTGGCCCCGATACTGGGGATCCTGTCTACCAGGACTTTCAATTCACCTAGGAACTTCGGATTGCAAGATTTATGTACAGCACTACCCATCCTATGCACTATTAACACAAATGTATCACAATAAACACACTAATACACCATACTTGCCTCTGTCGTGATTCCAACGTGGGTGCTGTTATGGGGATGATGAACTGCAAAATTACACTGTCTATGCGAACTGCAACAGCAAGGACAACACAGGCATGTGAGTACAGGCAACGTGACACACATGAGGGAGACACACCACCAGGGCTACACAACACATACACACCTAGGCCATCTGACTCATTGCCTACACTGATGTTGCCAGGGAAGACGGTGCAATGCACAGACACCACACCCATTCCCAGTTGTAGTCAAGTAGCCCACAGGTGCAGTAAGCAAATGGCAGTCAAATGTGTGACCACAGACAACGCACATCACAAAGTGAAGCACAGGTTTATTACACAGTTGCACATGTCGTAACCACTACAGATGCAAGGTAATCCCACCTGGCAGCGGGCACACAGTCAACAACTGTAGACGGAAGGAAGTCCATGGGTGTGGCGCACATCACCTGTAGGGACACAACAGCTACCAGCCTGGATGTGCAATCACGTCGTCGGTGGACACAGTTGACCAAACGAATCTGAAAGTACCCTGTGAAGGACAGAAATGACACACAGTCAAAAGCAATGGAGTACAGGACAGAACAGCAAAACTCATGCACAATACATGTTACAAGATACCCACCCAGAACCAAGTTAGCATGTCAACACTGTTGGGGAGTACAGCCCACCTGTTAGCACACATCGCAACACACATCCAGTCAAGTAGCCCATGGACACACTCCAACAGCACCAGAGCACCACCCACACATCATGCCAACTCACATCATTGACATGACACCTCAGGATACTCACATTCAGCTAAAGAAGTTGGTGATGAGCTGTGTGCGGACATCACCATCATCATCATCATCATCATCGTCGTCACTGGCATCGTGGTCCAGGCCAGGATCCTCCACAGGTGGCGGATGTTGGTCATTGTCATCCTGGATGAGAGGCAACTCCTTCCGCACTGCCAGGTTGTGGCGCATGCAGCAGACGATGATAATCTTGCACACTTTCGCAGGGGCATATGGGAGGGACCCTCCGGTCTTGTCCAGGCAGCGGAAGCGGCTCTTCAGGAGACCAAATGTCCGCTCAATCACTCTCCTGGTCCGACCATGTGCCTCATTGTAGCACATCTGGACTGGTGTCACAGGGTTCCTGAGGGGTGTCAGCAACCACGGCATGTTGGGGTATCCCGAGTCACCTACGGACAGACAAGTGCACATTAGCTGACTTGGAAAAGTGGGCGGAATACTACAGATCAGATCACACACAATGGCACAAAGTCAGTACACACTGACAAGCCAGGCACGCTGGTTCTGCATCTGTGCCATCATCCTGGGGATGCGACAACTCCTCATCACAAAGGCATCGTGTGCTGAACCAGGGAAACGGGCACACACGTGTGTGATGGTCATGTCTGCAAGACACACCACCAGTGCATTGACCGAGTGGTAGTGCTTGCGGTTCCTGTAGGCCTGCTCCTGGGCCTTTGGTGGTACCAAAGCCACATGTGTCCCATCAATGGAGCCAATGACATGCGGCATCCTCCCCAGGGCATAAAAGTCACTCTTCACGTCAGTGAGTCGTCGCAGTCTAGGGAAATAGATGTACCGGTTCAGGAATAGCAACATTGCCGCCAAAACATCGCGGAGCACACGGCTCAACATGGTCTGTGACATCCCACCAGCAGTCGCCACAGTATGTTGGAAGGTACCGGTGGCAAAGAAGTGTAGGGCTGCCATCACCTTCACCTTGGGGGTCAGCGCTGTAGGATACGGCCGGCCAGGCTGCAAATGTGGGGACAACTGCACTGCCAAATCCTCAATCAGCTGCCTGGTGAAGCGGTACCGTCGGATGCTGTCCCGTTCCACCATCGTTGCCAGGTCTGGGAATGGTCGATGGACAGCAGGAGCCCTGCAGTGCAGAGGAGAAGTAAGCAAGATTGTCAGTCACCCCACATATGCGGCATTGAACACACTCAAGATCCCAACATACATCATTATGAGGCACAACTACATGAAGTGTGCAGTTCTGGAAGGACATGTATGGTACATACATGGCCAACATCTGTCAACACGGTCCAACAGGTGGCATCAATTAGTCCCAGGTTGGCCCATTGGATATCATGAGGCCGTGTCACAGTTCCCATCTCCTGCTGCCGTGTCACAATAACCCCCACAGTGACATGTGAGGACAGATGTGCCCCAGGCACCACAGCTCAATGACAGGTACATTCCCAGGGACCCTGTATTGCCACATGGACACTGGCATTACATGGAGTATCATGTATACACCACAGCAAAACAACCATGACCCCCACAGGTAGTGGCCCCACTTGCCACGGCAGGACAGACATGGACGTCTGTGACACACACACGCACAACATCAAAGTCCATGCACACACAACGTGGATGTGGAGACTGTCTCCCATTGTGCACATGAAATCAGAGACATTGTAAACACTACATGCACAAAGACTGTGGAGGACCATCACTATTGTGCCACTGGGACACCCTGGCTCAAACATACCATCCCACATGGGACTCACAGGGGTATGTGACATGACATACACATACACCACCGTGAAATGTGACCATGGCACATGCACAGATATGAACAGTTGCACATCACAGTGGTCATGTACACGTAACACCCAGGATCCTGTCCCCATGAACACGTGCACAGCCTGGGGGTGGCTGCCCACAGGTGACACCCACAGGACAACATGTACACCAACATACACACAATAGGAAATGCAGCCTTACATGCCTTATGATAAAGTTTGGACAGGCTGTCGTGATGTAGGTGTGCCCCTCACTCCCTGGGAGCTATCTGTGGCTGGCATATGTCCATCTGAGACAGGCATGCTGACATATGCCAGTCACATGTACAGTGATGCGTTGTACTGCAATGGACCGATCGGTGCCTCCGGCCGGCCCATTGCATTCAATGTGTGCGGTACGCGTTGTACCCCTGTACGCGTTGTACTGCGATGGACCGATCGGTGCCTC
Organism: Calotriton arnoldi; assembly: GCA_963921515.1. Classification (NCBI taxonomy): domain Eukaryota; kingdom Metazoa; phylum Chordata; class Amphibia; order Caudata; family Salamandridae; genus Calotriton; species Calotriton arnoldi. Next base: position 42,032 of record CAWUFW010014892.1, read on the forward strand.
CGGCCGGCCCATTGCATTCAATGTGTGCGGGTACGCGTTGTACCCCTGTACGCGTTGTACTGCAATGGACCGATCGGTGCCTCCGGCCGGCCCATTGCATTCAATGTGTGCGGGTACGCGTTGTACCCCTGTACGCGTTGTACTGCGATGGACCGATCGGTGCCTCCGGCCGGCCCATTGCATTCAATGTGTGCGGGTACGCGTTGTACCCCTGTACGCGTTGAACTGCAATGGACTGATCGGTGCCTCCGGCCGGCCCATTGCATTCAATGTGTCGCGGTGCAGCGTTGTACCCTGTGCAGCGTTGTACTGCAATGGACCGATCGGTGCCTCCGGCCGGCCCATTGCATTCAATGTGTGCGGGTACGCGTTGTACACCTGTACAGCGTTGTACTGCAATGGACCGATCGGGGCCTCCGGCCGGCCCATTGCATTCAATGTGCGCAGTGCAGCGTTATACCTCTGTACGCGTTGTACTGCGATGGACCGATCGGTGCCTCCGGCCGGCCCATTGCATTCAATGTGTGCGGGTACGCGTTGTACCCCTATACGCGTTGAACTGCAATGGACCGATCGGTGCCTCCGGCCGGCCCATTGCATTCAATGTGTGCGGTGCACGCGTTGTACCCCTGTATGCGTTGTACTGCAATGGACCGATCGGTGCCTCCGGCCGGCCCATTGCATTCAATGTGTGCGGGTACGCGTTGTACCCTGTACGCGTTGTACTGCAATGGACCGATCGGTGCCTCCGGCCGGCCCATTGCATTCAATGTGTGCGGGTGCGCGTTGTACCCCTGTACGCGTTGTACTCGCGATGGACCGATCGTTGCCTCCGGCCGGCCCATTGCATTCAATGTGTCGGTGCGCGTTGTACCTCTGTACGCGTTGAACTGCTATGGACCGATCGGTGCCTCCGGCCGGCCCATTGCATTCAATGTGTGCGGTACAGCGTTGTACCCTGTACGCGTTGTACTGCAATGGACCGATCGGTGCCTCCGGCCGGCCCATTGCATTCAATGTGTCGGGTACGCGTTGTACACCTGTACGCGTTGTACTGCAATGGACCGATCGGGGCCTCCGGCCGGCCCATTGCATTCAATGTGTGCGGTGCAGCGTTGTACCCTATGCGGCGTTGTACTGCGATGGACCGATCGGTGCCTCCGGCCGGCCCATTGCATTCAATGTGTGCGGTACAGCGTTGTACCCCTGTATCGCGTTGAACTGCAATGGACCGATCGGTGCCTCGGCCGGCCCATTGCATTCAATGTGTGCGGGTACGCGTTGTACCCCTGTACGCGTTGTACTGCAATGGACCGATCGGTGCCTCCGGCCGGCCCATTGCATTCAATGTGTGCGGGTGCGCGTTGTACCCCTGTACGCGTTGTACTGCAATGGACCGATCGGTGCCTCCGGCCGGCCCATTGCATTCAATGTGTGCGGGTACGCGTTGTACCCCTGTACGCGTTGTACTGCGATGGACCGATCGTTGCCTCCGGCCGGCCCATTGCATTCAATGTGTGCGGGTACGCGTTGTACCCCTGTACGCGTTGAACTGCTATGGACCGATCGGTGCCTCCGGCCGTCCCATTGCATTCAATGTGTGCGGGTACGCGTTGTACCCCTGTACGCGTTGTACTGCAATGGACCGATCGGTGCCTCCGGCCGGCCCATTGCATTCAATGTGTGCAGGTACGCGTTGTACCCCTGTACGCGTTGAACTGCAATGGACCGATCGGTGCCTCTGGCCGGCCCATTGCATTCAATGTGCGGGTACGCCGCTGTACCCTGTACGCGTTGTACTGCAATGGACCGATCGGTGCCTCCGGCCGGCCCATTGCATTCAATGTGTGCGGGCACGCGTTGTACCCCTGTACACATTGTACTGCAATGGACCGATCGGTGCCTCCGGCCGGCCCATTGCATTCAATGTGTGCGGTACGCGTTGTACCCCTGTACGCGTTGTACCGCAATGGACCGATCGGTGCGCACCCATTGACAATGGGCTTGCCTGGCAACGGACGCGTTTTCGAATTTCGAACGAGTCGGTTGCTGGAAAATCAGTTGGTCACCCACAACAATGTTGCAAAATCATGTATGTCATGAAGTTGAAGATTTGAAGGATGCTGTGGGCGTGTTTTGGTGCTGCTATTCCATGGATTGGCCAGATTCAGAAGATGCAAACGACTTGGACCTAACACTTTGGACACAAGGGACAGTATCTGCCTCTCCAGCACATATATTGCTGGCTGTTCCCCTGAGAGCTCACTTGCCTGCACTACATGCTCCAGGACGACATCTGCCACTGCACTGCTGCTGTCTCTGCCCCTCTGGACCCTGCAATGGCACGTACTGTGGAGAGAGCCCCAGCCTTCAGCCTTGAAGAGAACCAGGCCCTGCTGGACAGCCTACTTCCACAGTACAGCAAGCTGTATGGGACACCAGGAGAGCAGGTGAGTGTTCTGTGCACTGCCTTTCTGAATGTGCATTTTGTCTGACTAGCAAGGCTGAAAGTCTGCACGCCACTGGCTAGCAGGCTCACTGAGTAGTTGTCACCCCCCATAGTGTGTAGTGACTTGCACTGGACAGGTATGGTGCAGTGACAGTGCATTTGAACATGGTTTTACTTCCCATGCAATGATACCATGTAGTGACGTCTGGCAAACTGTCCATGGGCAGCTTTGCACTGCCTGTGTACATCATGTGCCCCTATGATTGAGACATGTATATACAACTGTGTCATGCACGGATATGTTGCATGTGTGGTAATGGCCTTTTCACTTTGTCATCCTGACAGGTTAATGCCCATCGGAAGCAGGAGATCTGGAAGGACATCGTCCGGGCCGTCCGGTCCGTGGGGGTCTACAAGCGCCGGATCCGCAACTGCCAGAAGAGGTGGCAGGACCTTCGGGGCTGGACCCGGAGGATTGCACGGGTCCAGCTGAAGCTGTCGCCTCCTCGCAGGAGGGGCGGAACACGGACCCTGACCCCCACATGCTCCAGATCCTGGCGGTGGTGTTTCCAGACCTGGATGGGCAGCTGAAGGCCAGACAGCAGCAAGGAGGGGGTGAGTCAAAGACTGCACTGTGAACTCTGTATTACATGCTTTGTGCCCTCCTCTGGCCTGGTTCAACTGCCACAGTGCAGCAGTCATGTTGTCCAGGAGCCATGTCCCTCTATTGTGCACTGCCCACTGCTCATCTGATACCCAGGTGTGGCCCTTACAGTCAGGGAATTGTGTCACTTGGGACTGTGTCCTTGCAGTTTGCTTCACTAAAGGTGGGGGACAGCATCTGTTTCCCTAACTCTGTTGTGGGCATCATGGGTGGGTCCATTGTTCACACAACGCCTGTGTTTGGACATGTGATCTGCGTGTTGCTTTGATATGCGGTCCACTTGCTGAGCTGAGCCACCACATGTGCCTGGGGTATGTGGCACACGCCCATGCAGCGGGTGGGAACAATGTTTGTGCCCCAGGAGTGTGCAGATTACGTGTGTCACACATACATAGCCAGCTATCCACTGTCCAGGGCACATCCCTCATTCATGTGGAGCAGGACAGTCATGCCTACTCCAGGCCATGCAATGCACTCTGTACTCCCACTCCCGTGTATCAGCTGACACATTGTGCACAGTGATTTGACCCCTCAGGTGTCTGCCTCTGTGTCAGTGTGCTGTGGATTAGTTGCCAGGACTGCTGGGGTGTTTCTTGGTAGGGGCTCAGCATGCCCCTGGAGATGTGACCATAGGAGACGATACTTGTGTGTCACATAGGTGTCTGATCAGCTGCGCGTGCAGACTGGGGTATGCGAATGTGAAGTTCAGGCAGCTGTTCCCCATTCACAGCAAATTGTGAGGGGCTCAAGTTCAGAGGGTAGTGTCACAGGTCTCCCATATGTCCAATAGGTATGACCTGGACAGATGAGGGTTAAGATGATGTGTTGTGTGGGGATGTACATGTGCACTTGTGCAGCTCCAGGACTTGCATTCCCCATGACCTACTATTGTGACACAGTGCATAGTGTTGTTGTCTGGCTGCCAAGTCATACATCACTGAGACAGTGATGTATGACTTAGCAGTCATGCCTCTGCCATGGCATGTGTCAACTTATTGGTGGTCCTGCAGGGAGTGACATGTGCTACATGCACACCATTGTGGCGATGGCTATCAGGACATGGGTGCATCATGGTGTCTGTCGCTGGTATGCATCACATGCATTTCCTATTTGACTCTGGGCATCCCTTTCATCCGGAAACCTGTACTGACTCAGTGGCAAGAGCTGTGATGTGTGCATGTCCACATGCCACACCGTGTCCTCTGCACTGTCCAACTACTGTGTACTTGGTGCATGTGTCCACACTTGGGTGTTGCAATCCAACAGACACAAGACAGATGGGTGCAAGGCCATGTGGGATGTGAGTGCCATGCTTGGCATCAGACTGACAATTGGCTTCTCCTGTTCAGTTAGGGCACTTTTAGCAATGTACAACTAATGATGCCAGGGCTTGCTCTGTAATATGCTGTGCTCACAGTGGTGTGTGCGTTTGGTGCAGGTGACTGATGTCTGTCTGTTTCCCCATTGTTTGCAGATACATCCACGGCCACGGAAGGGGATAGCTCCACGGACCAGGAGGAGCCAGAGAGCCAGACTGGGTCAGCAGCCGAGTAGTGGTCGGAGGGACCCAGTGGCACGGAGGGCGAGGGGAGCCACACCGAGGAGTCCTCAGCACCATCCACCTCAGCTGAGGACCAGAGCAACTCGGAAGATGACTCCCTTGTGGAGGTGGGTGTCAGCAGCCACCACACCCCAGCTAGTGTTGCTGTCCCCGCCACCACCAGCACCACCACCGCCCTCCCATTGGCTCCCATTCCCCAGGTCCGTGGAGGCTCCCATGTTCGGGAGCGTGTCTCCTTTGGGCCAGGACCCGCACCCCCTGCCCCTGTGTCCCCTGCTGCCCTGAGTGAGGAGTCTGTGTACCTCCTTCGCCAGCTCCATGTAGGGCAGACAGCCATGCTGAGTGTCCTCCATGCGCACACCGCACTGTTGACTCAGCTGGTGTCGTTCATGGAGGGCATCTCATCGGGCATGTCTGACCTACAGAGGGGCAATAGGTCCAAGGACTCCTCCCTGACGGCAGCAGTGTCCCTCCTCAGACAGTCCCTCACCCCTCCTGCCTCTGCTCCATCCACACTCCCCAGCACCTTACCCGTCCCAAGCACACACACACCGGCACAGGCACACACCAGCACGCACACGTCCAGCACACAGACACACACGCCACAAACAAAACGCACACACACGCACAGTCAGGGGACTGAAACCAGACTCACAGGGGATGGGGCCCTGGTACACACACACGCATCCACGGGCACTGCGCAGTCCTCAGTTGCCTCTCCATCCAAAGCACCCTCCCTTGCCTCACCTGCAACCCCAAAGACCCAGCGCCTCTTCCTCAGTGACCTCGGCCTCTTCCCCTCCGATCCAGCTGCCCCAGCATCCAGGGGGAAGAGGAAGCCCCCACACGGAGCAGAGTGCCCTCGCCCCCGGACACCCTCCCCCAGGCGCAGACAGACTGAGGCCCCCACCCGCAAGTCCCCCGGGAGTGCTAAGAGCAAGACCCCGCCGCCACCCTGCAGCTCAAGCACCAGGTCTCCTTCCTCCATCCCTCAGGCCCCCACTCCACAGGTGCCCCCACCACACCCTGCCCCAGGTTCCCCCACCCACAAATATACCATCCCCAAGAGGCTCCGGCCTTCTCCCCCTGCCACTTGCTCTCCCGGCACCACACCCCCGCTGCGCTTGTCTGTGCCACTGATGTGGTGAGGGTGTCCTCCCCTCTGTCCAGCCCACCTTGCCTGTTCCCCATTCTCCTCCCCTGGTGGTAGGCACTGCAGTGGAGTCCACTACCACCCTGTCTGACTTGGGCACTGCAGTGGCGGACCTGTCCACTCCATCTGCAGGGTCCACTGCAGTCGTGCCGGCACCCACAACATCTGAGCCATGCCCCCCAGTTGTGCCGGCACACACCATGTCAGACACCTCCACTGCAGTTGTCAGTGGCTCTCCAGCACCCACCACCCCTTCCCTGCTTCCTCCTGGTGAGCCCTGATCCTGTCCCTGCGGTGCCTGGCCTACCCCCGGTTGCCCCTCCTAGTGGATTGTCCCTGGTTTTGTGCAGGCATGTGTAGGGTGGCATCTGCCACTTTCACCCACTTGTGACTTTGTTGATGGACTGGCCATTGGCATTTGTTTATGTTCTACCAGACTTCTACTTTTAATGCCACATATGCTGAATAAAGCAACTTTCTGTTCTCTAGTGCTTTTGCTTCTGATGTACATGATGTTGATGATGCTAACCATGCCCTTGCTGCAGTGATGGTGATATTTGGTCTCATGATAATGAAGTGTTACTGTGCAGGAACCCATGTGGTCCAGGGGGAATGTGTCCTATCCTGTGGTGTATCCATGTCATCCATAGCAGCATCTGAGGGTGTCATGTGTTCAGTATTTGGCAATGGGATTTCCTACTTAGATTGGCTATTTCACATCTGTGGCTTCCACCCCTGCACATCTGTTGTGCCTGCCATTGTTCAATTCGTCTACTTCCCTGACCGTGTGGCCATCTCCAGTGGACATGCAGGTTTGGGCATCAATGGGGAAGGACTCATCTGTGTTGTCAGTGCAACATTGCTATACAAGTGTGTTGGATCTGTGCTGATGATTCCGTTGGCACTTCCATGACCAGGCTGTTGTGACGGGAGCCCTCATTTGGTGCTAATTGTTGATTGTGTGACCAAGTGCTCAGCTGACATGGTGGGGCCCTACTGAGGCAACATATGGCACAGCTTTCCTCACACAGGAGTGGAGTCCCCTCATGGCAGTGTGTACTCCTGTGACATTGCCTGCGCCCAAGGTGTGTGTTGTATGTGCATGTCTGTGTGTTCACTTCCGTTTAGCTGTGCATGCTGTGATCCCTAGTGTTGTACCTGTTTGTGATGCTAGCTGAGTTGAGCTATGTTCCCCCAAAGTCTTCTCCCTGGGTTCTCTGTGATGTGGGTGCATGGCACATTACTGGTCATCAGGGTGTCATCCATAGGTGTGCTTGCTGTCAGGGCTGAGTTTGTGTGCAGACGCAGATGGGTCACAGTCAGGTTTCCCCTTGGCACTTGTTGTTTGCCCCTGTCATGTGATTTCCAGTTTGTGTTATCTTTCAGTGATTGTGACACGTTGTGTGTGTGACTGCTGGCACTCCTCAGGGTCCGGGCTGCAATGTTGGTTGTTGTCTATGTGTGTTCTTTGTGGGTGACCTTGGCTTCTTCATTGGTGTGTGACTGTGGCTGTGATCCCATTGGTTGGTGTGGTATTGCCGTCATGTCCATGTACAGCGTAGTGTGCAGTGTGTCAGACATTCAGGAGTCTTGTTGAGTGTCCATGTGTGATGTGTTTCTGCACCTTGGTTCCCACCCACCACCCTGGAATAGTCATGGGTGCATGTGCAATGTCACCAGTGCATGTGTGCTTCACTGCTGCACATTGTTGGAGGTCGAGGGGTGTGGTGTTGAGTGTGTGCAGATGAGAGTTGTTGCCCGGCTAGGCCCCTGCCTCCATGTTGGCCTTGGCTTACTGGCCATGCTGTTTGATTTGTGCTTGTGTAGGTGTGATGGTAGTTAGTTGCTCAGTACACATGACTGTGGTTCACAGTGTGAACCACATTTAGCTTTGTCATCACAGTGGGATTGTAATGCAGCCCAGGGTCACCACATTGTGGGGGCCCTGGGGGTGGTGCTGTGGTGTGTCTGTGTCTTGCTGTGTCAGTTGCTGTCCCTACGTGCCTGTGTGACATGTGTGATTTGTGCTCCCTCTCATCTGACAATGCCTGCTTGCCCACATAGGGGATTTGGATCCATGAGTTACCTTTGTGTGGCACTATATGCACATCTGTATGATTGGTATTCAGGTCTCCTCATGTGTTGTGTGGTTGCCTGGGGACACTGGCACCCCCCTCACCTGTTGTGTATGATGTGCAGTGTGGGTCTGCCTGTTTGTGTTTGTGCATCTGCACCACTGCATTGGCATATCTTGGGTGTGCCATTGGCTGTATGTAGTTTGGTGGGTTTCCCCTGCTGTCCCTGGGACTCCTAGGTCATCGGTCAGCACAATGATCATGGTTTGTGTGTCCCATTGCTGCCATGGTATGGTATCTGTTCACCTCACATCTGCAGTCTCCACAGGGTATCTGCATGTGTGTGCCCATTGGTGCAAATATGTGGGTCTGCATTCTGATGGTCACTTCTGTCATTGTGTCATTGATGATTGTTGACGGTGTCAGCCCCCATGGGTGTTGTTTGTCTGCACATGGCCAAAGGTATGTCTTATTTGCACTGCAGGATTTGGCTCCCCCAATTTATGTTGCAATGGGACACATACACTACTTTGCCACTGATGTGTTTGTTGTTCTGTGACCAGGAATCATCCATGCAGTTTGGCAGTTGCACCTCTTTCTTTGTCAACACTTACCTTTTGGTCACTGTGATGATGGGGGTTTGGACCCCATTGCCACAATGTTCGAAATGTGCTTCAGCTATGGACCCCACACTTACATTTTGGTCACTGTGATGATGGGGGTTTGGACCCCATTGCCACAATGTTCGAAATGTGCTTCAGCTATGGACCCCACACTTACATTTTGGTCACTGTGATGAGGGGGTTTGGACCCCATTGCCACAATGTTCAAAATGTGCTTCAGCTATGGACCCCACACTTACCTTTTGGTCACTGTGATGATGGGGGTTTGGACCCCATTGCCACATTGTTCAAAGTGTGCTTCAGCTATGGACCCCACACTTACATTTTGGTCACTGTGATGATGGGGGTTTGGACCCCATTGCCACAATGGTCATGGCCTGCTTGCATTGTGGGTGCCACACACATATATGTGTGGCACATGTGCTAGGGGGTCACATTGTATGTTCAAAGTCATGTTCGGTGTTGTAGGCATTTGACACAGTCTACACACGCTTGTCATGGTGTTGGGGGATGTCTTCTTCTTGCATTCCCTAGGTTGTGGTGTGCTGGTTGTGTCATGCATTGTCCATCCTATGAGTGGGGGTGGTAGTAGTGGTAGGCATCCAGCCCCCCTGGGTGAGGGTGGTAGTAGTGGTAGGCATCCAGCCCCCTGGCTAAGGGTGGTAGTAGTGGTAGGCATCCAGCCCCCCTGGGTGAGGGTGGTAGTAGTGGTAGGCATCCTGCCCCCCTGGCTAAGGGTGGTGGTAGGCATCCAGCCCCCCTGGGTGAGGGTGGTAGTAGTGGTAGGCATCCTGCCCCCCTGGCTAAGGGTGGTAGTAGTGGTAGGCATCCTGCCCCCCTGGGTGAGGGTGGTAGTGGTGGTAGGCATCCAGCCCCCCTGGCTAAGGGTGGTAGTAGTGGTAGGCATCCTGCCCCCCTGGGTAAGGGTGGTAGTAGTGGTAGGCATCCAGCCCCCCTGGGTGAGGGTGGTAGTAGTGGTAGGCATCCTGCCCCCCTGGCTAAGGGTGGTGGTAGGCATCCAGCCCCCCTGGGTGAGGGTGGTAGTAGTGGTAGGCATCCTGCCCCCCTGGCTAAGGGTGGTAGTAGTGGTAGGCATCCTGCCCCCCTGGGTGAGGGTGGTAGTAGTGGTAGGCATCCTGCCCCCCTGGCTAAGGGTGGTAGTAGTGGTAGGCATCCTGCCCCCCTGGGTAAGGGTGGTAGTAGTGGTAGGCATCCTGCCCCCCTGGGTAAGGGTGGTAGTAGTGGTAGGCATCCTGCCCCCCTGGGTGAGGGTGGTAGTAGTGGTAGGCATCCAGCCCCCCTGGGTGAGGGTGGTAGTAGTGGTAGGCATCCAGCCTCCCTGGCTAGGGGTGGTAGTAGTGGTAGGCATCCAGCCCCCTGGGTGAGGGTGGTAGTAGTGGTAGGCATCCAGCCCCCCTGGGTGAGGGTGGTAGTAGTGGTAGGCATCCAGCCCCCCTGGCTAAGGGTGGTAGTAGTGGTAGGCATCCAGCCCCCTGGGTGAGGGTGGTAGTAGTGGTAGGCATCCTGCCCCCCTGGCTAAGGGTGGTAGTGGTGGTAGGCATCCAGCCCACCCTGGCTAAGGGTGGTAGTAGTGGTAGGCATCCTGCCCCCCCTGGGTAAGGGTGGTAGTAGTGGTAGGCATCCAGCCCCCCCTGGCTAAGGGTGGTAGTAGTGGTAGGCATCCTGCCCCCCTGGGTGAGGGTGGTAGTGGTGGTAGGCATCCAGCCCCCCTGGCTAAGGGTGGTAGTAGTGGTAGGCATCCTGCCCCCTGGGTAAGGGTGGTAGTAGTGGTAGGCATCCTGCCCACCCTGGGTGAGGGTGGTAGTAGTGGTAGGCATCCAGCCCCCCTGGCTCAGGGTGGTAGTAGTGGTAGGCATCCTGCCCCCCTGGGTGAGGGTGGTAGTGGTGGTAGGCATCCAGCCCCCTGGCTAAGGGTGGTGGTAGGCATCCAGCCCCCCTGGGTGAGGGTGGTAGTAGTGGTAGGCATCCAGCCCCCCTGGGTAGGGGTGGTGGTGCGCATTCAGGCCCCTGTGTGCATATGTGGCATTGGTGATGGGCATCCCGCCCCTATGGTGCTGCTGTTGCTGGTGTAAGTATATTCTGCATCCCTCTGTGTGTGTGTGATGTGTTGTGTACGTGTTGTATGTGTTTTGTGGTTGGTGTCTGGCTTACCTTCTGCGCCGTACGCGTCCGTGCCTGTTCCGGTAGTAAATGTAGAATATTGGTATGATCGGGACGAAGGGATTCATGGTTGCTTCGTGTCGTTCGTCCTTCCGTTGCTTCGCGTCGTCCTCGTCGCTTCGCCTCGTCCTCGTCGCTTCGCGTCGTCCTTGTCGCTGCCGTGTTCGTCTCGGAGCCGTGGATCGTGTTGTGGCGCGAATCGGAGCTTATGTGCGCCTCTCCCGGATGCTTTGACGTGCCGTGCGTAGCGACGGGTTCGGCGAGTACGGAAAGCGCATCGTACTCGTTCGGCCGGACGGAGCTGCATTTTCCCTTCCGTGCGACTCGATTCAGCGTTTCCGGATTCGCCTCGGTCGGGGAACAGGACCTGGTTTGGGTGAGTACAGCTCGGCCGGATTCTTTGCTGTTGTGCGCATCGTACTTACTCGTTCGGTGTGCTGTACGGATCGGTCGGGAAACAGGCTTTCGCATGGCTTTTTTCCCGACCGAATGGTGTTGGGTACGCCTCCGACCGAGATCGGAATCGGCCCCATAGAAATGCCCAAATAATGCAGGACAATGTGCTACACCAATATCAACCCCTGACTGTGACGACTTAGGACAATGCAATGTACAGGCCCGCACCCAGAGGCACAGTCACAACTGTCAGGTGTGTCAACCATTGATGCCTGCAGAAACTTAACATACATTGTGTGTGTCTCCCAAAAACAGGTGATGATGGGGACACAGCAGCAGACGCTGAGGAGTCCCAGTCCCAGGCTCAAGAGGATGCGGAGCTCACTGGTGTCGTACAGCCTCTGCCCTCCTCGGACGAAGAAGACCAACCTGGCACATCCGGTGCATGTCAACATGCAGCACCAGCAGGACCACCAGCTGCAGCACCAGCAGGACCACCAGCTGCACCCCTGCACCCACCCCTCCAACGACTGTCACCACAAATACCATCCCTGCCGACATGGACAGAACAAGGAGCAACACCAGCACAGGGACCCTGGACCAACGTGGGGCCATGGACACCACCACCACCACCAATCCCCAAGGGGTACCAGGGTCATCTGTGCGTGCCACTGCATGCACTGCACATGTCGGCAGGGGTGGTGGGAGGGGTGGGAGACAGAGGTCGCTGCTTGCAGAGGTTGCTGGTGTGCATGATGACCCACAACTGGTACGCATAGCCGAAGCGTACCAGTCCAGCACCGGAGATCTCAGCCAGGTAGTGGGGCTCCTCAGAGACATGAAACAGCAGCAGGCTGCCCATCATGCCCGCTTGGACTCACACATGTCCCGCGTGGAGTCCAAGTGGGACGCATTGCAAGAGATGACGGCGGTGCACAGGGACATTTTACAATGCCTCCGCCAGATGAACAACAACCAGTCTACACCTCCCTGTGTGCCAACAACATCTGGTGCTGAACAAACTGCAACTGCCACAGGGAGGGAGGATGACTCTGGCGGAGAGTCCCCTGCACCGCAGCAGCCTGTACTTGAGGGGCCCCCCAAAGAAGAGGGGTCGTCCGAGGAGGGGCAAGTGAGAGGCCGATGGCCAAGTGCAACTCCCAGGAAGCCTGAACCTGTTCTGGATGTTCACCTTTGTGCACAAACTGTTCACCCTGTTGACGGCAACACAACTCCCACACATTACATGGGGAGTACAAGTTGGACCAATGTCTCAGACAACTGTGGCCCCGATACTGGGGATTTTGTCTACCAGGACTTTCAATTCACCTAGGAACTTCTGATTGCAAGATATATGTACAGCACTAACCATCCTATGCACTATTCACACAAATGTATCACAATAAACACACTAATACACCATACTTGCCTCTGTTGTGATTCCAACGTGGGTGCTGTCATGGGGATGATGAATTGCAAAATTACACTGTGTATGCGAACTGCAACAGCAAATACAACACAGGCATGTCAGTAAAGGCAACGTTGACACATATGAGGGAGACACACCACCAGGGCTTCACAACACATACACACCTAGGCCATCTGACTCATTGCCTACACTGATGTTGCCAGGGAAGAAGGTGCAATGCACAGACACCACACCTATTCCCAGTTGTAGTCAAGTAGCCCACAGGTGCAGTAAGCAAATGGCAGTCAAATGTGTGACCACAGACAACGCACATCACAAAGTGAAGCACAGGTTTATTACACAGTTGCAACATGTTGTAACCACTACAGATGCAAGGTAATCCCACCTGGCAGCGGGCACACAGTCAACAACTGTAGAAGGAAGGAAGTCCATGGGTGTTGCGCACATCACCTGTAGGGACACATCAGCTACCACCCTGGAAGTACAATCACGTCGTCGGTGGACACAGTTGACCAAACGAATCTGAAAGTACCCTGTGAAGGACAGAAATGACACACAGTCAAAAGCAATGGAGAACAGGACAGAACAGAAAAACTCATGCACAATACATGTTACAAGATACCCACCCAGAACCAAGTTAGCATGTCAACACTGTTGGGGAGTACAGACCACCTGTAAGCACACATCGCTACACACATCCAGTCACGTAGCCCATGGACACACTCCAACAGCACCAGAGCACCACCTACACATATCATGCCAACTCACATCATTGACATGACACCTCAGGATACTCACATTCAGCTAAAGAAGTTGGTGATGAGCTGTGTGCGGACATCACCCTCATCATCATCATCATCACTGGCATCGTGGTCCAGGCCAGGATCCTGCACAGGTGGCGGATGTTGGTCATTGTCATCCTGGATGAGAGGCAACTCCTTCCGCACTGCCAGGTTGTGGAGCATGCAGCAGACGATGATAATCTTGCACACTTTCGCTGGGGCATATGGGAGGGACCCTCCTGTCTTGTCCAGGCAGCGGAAGCGGCTCTTCAGGAGACCAAATGTCCGCTCAATCACTCTCCTGGTCCGACCATGTGCCTCATTGTAGCGCATCTGGGCTGGTGTCACAGGGTTCCTGAGGGGTGTCAGCAACCACGGCATGTTGGGGTATCCCGAGTCACCTACGGACAGACAAGTGCACATTAGCTGACTTGGAAAAGTGGGCGGAATACTACAGATCAGATCACACACAATGGCACAAAGTCAGTACACACCGACAAGCCAGGCACGCTGGTTCTGCATCTGTGCCATCATCCTGGGGATGCGACTACTCCTCATCACAAAGGCATCGTGTGCTGAACCAGGGAAACGGGCACACACGTGTGTGATGGTCATATCCGCAAGACACACCACCAGTGCATTGACCGAGTGGTAGTGCTTGCGGTTACGGTAGGCCTGCTCCTGGGCCTGATGTGGTACCAAAGCCACATGTGTCCCATCAATGGAGCCAATGACATGCGGCACCCTCCCCAGGGCATAGAAGTCACTCTTCACGTCAGTGAGTCGTTGCAGTCTAGGGAAATAGATGTACCGGTTCAGGAATAGCAACATTGCCTCCAAAACATCGCGGAGCACACGGCTCAACATGGTCTGTGACATCCCACCAGCAGGCGCCACAGTATGTTGGAAGGTACCGGTGGCAAAGAAGTGTAGGGTTGCCATCACCTTCACCTTGGGGGTCAACGCTGTAGGATACGGCCGGCCAGGCTGCAAATGTGGGGCCAACTGCACTGCCAAATCCTCAATCAGCTGCCTGGTGAAGCGGTACCGTCGGATGCTGTCCCGTTCCACCATCGTTGCCAGGTCTGGGAATGGTCGATGGACAGCAGGAGCCCTGCAGTGCAGAGGAGAAGAAAGCAAGATTGTCAGTCACCCCACATATGCGGCATTGAACACACTCAATATCACAACATACATCATCATGAGGCACAACTACATGAAGTGTGCAGTTCCGTAAGGACATGTATGGTACATACATGGCCAACATCTGTCATCACGGTTCAACAAGTGGCATCAATAAGTCCCAGGTTGGCCCATTGGATATCAGGAGGCCGTGTCACAGTTCCCATCTCCTGCTGCCGTGTCACAATCACCCCCCACAGTGACATGTGAGGACAGATGTGCCCCAGGCATCACAGCTCAACGACAGGTACATTCCCAGGGACCCTGTATTGCCACATGGACACTGGCATTACATGGAGTATCAGGTATACACCACAGCAAAACAACCATGACCCCCACAGGTAGTGGTCCGACTTGCCACTGCAGGACAGACATGGACGTCTGTGACACACACACGCACAACATCAAAGTCCATGCACACACAACGTGGATGTGGAGACTGCCTCCCATTGTGCACATGAAATCAGAGACATAGTAAACACTACATGCACACAGACTGTGGAGGACCATCACTATTGTGCCACTGGGACACCCTGGCTCAAACATACCGTCCCAAATGGGACTAACGGGGTATGTGACATGACATACACATACACCACCGTGAAATGTGACCATGGCACATGCACAGATATGAACAGTTGCACATCACAGTGGTCATGTACACGTAACACCCAGGATCCTGTCCCCATGAACACGTGCACAGCCTGGGGGTGGCTGCCCCCAGGTGACA
The DNA here is from genome assembly GCA_963921515.1 of Calotriton arnoldi. Classification (NCBI taxonomy): domain Eukaryota; kingdom Metazoa; phylum Chordata; class Amphibia; order Caudata; family Salamandridae; genus Calotriton; species Calotriton arnoldi. The sequence goes on from CAWUFW010014892.1 coordinate 57,257, forward strand.
CCCACAGGACAACATGTACACCAACATACACACAATAGGAAATGCAGCCTTACATGCCTTATGATACAGTTTGGACAGGCTGTCGTGTTGTAGGTGTGCCCCTCACTCCCTGGGAGCTATCTGTGGCTGGCATATGTTCATCTGAGACAGGCATGGTGACATATGCCAGTCACTTGTACAGGGATGCGTTGAACAGCAATGGACCGATCGGTGCCCCGGCCGGCCCATTGCATTCAATGTGTGCAGGTACGCGTTGTACCCCTGTACGCGTTGATCAGCAATGGACCGATCGGTGCCCCGGCCGCCCATTGCATTCAATGTGCGCGGTGCGCGTTGTACCCTGTGCGCGCGTTGTACCGCAATGGACCAATCAGTGCCCCGGCCAGCCCATTGCATTCAATGTGTGCGGGTGCGCGTTGTACCCCTGTACGCGTTGATACCGCAATGGACCGATCGGTGCCCCGGCCGCCCATTGCATTCAATGTGTGCAGGTACCCGTTGTACCCCTGTACGCGTTGATCAGCAATGGACCGATCGGTGCCCCGGCCGCCCATTGCATTCAATGTGTGCGGGCACGCGTTGTACCCCTGTACAGCGTTGTACCGCAATGGACCGATCGGTGCCCCGGCCGGCCCATTGCATTCAATGTGTGCGGGTACGCGTTGTACCCCTGTACGCGTTGTACCGCAATGGACCGATCGGTGCCCCGGCCGCCCATTGCATTAAATGTGTGCGGGTACGCGTTGTACCCTGTACACGTTGTACCGCAATGGACCGATCGGTGGCCCCGGCCGGCCCATTGCATTCAATGTGTGCAGGTACGCGTTGTACCCTGCAGCGTTGATCAGCAATGGACTGATCGGTGCCCCGGCCGGCCCATTGCATTCAATGTGTGGGTACGCGTTGTACCCCTGTACGCGTTAGTACCGCAATGGACCGATCGGTGCCCCGGCCAGCCCATTGCATTCAATGTGTGCGGGTACGCGTTGTACCCCTGTACAGCGTTGTACCGCAATGGACTGATCGGTGCCCCGGCCGCCCATTGCATTCAATGTGTGCAGGTACGCGTTGTACCTCTGTACGCGTTGATCAGCAATGGACCGATCGGTGCCCCGGCCGCCCATTGCATTCAATGTGTGCGGGTACGCGTTGTACCCCTATGCAGCGTTGTACCGCAATGGACCGATCGGTGCCCCGGCCGGCCCATTGCATTCAATGTGTGCGGGTACGCGTTGTACCCCTGTACGCGTTGTACCGCAATGGACCGATCGGTGCCCCGGCCGGCCCATTGCATTCAATGTGTGCGGGTACGCGTTGTACCCTGTACGCGTTGATCAGCAATGGACCGATCGGTGCCCCGGCCGGCCCATTGCATTCAATGTGTGCGGGTACGCGTTGTACCCCTGCACGCGTAGTACCGCAATGGACCGATCGGTGCCCCGGCCGGCCCATTGCATTCAATGTGTGCGGGCACGCGTTGTACCCCTGTACGCGTTGTACTGCAATGGACCGATCGGTGCCCCCGGCCGGCCCATTGCATTCAATGTGTGCGGGTACGCGTTGTACCCCTGTACGCGTTGTACCGCAATGGACCGATCGGTGCCCCCGGCCGGCCCATTGCATTCAATGTGTTCAGGTGCACGCGTTGTACCCCTGTACGCGTTGATCAGCAATGGACCGATCGGTGCCCCCGGCCGGCCCATTGCATTCAATGTGTGCAGGTACGCGTTGTACCCCTGTACGCGTTGATCAGCAATGGACCGATCGGTGCCCCGGCCGGCCCATTGCATTCAATGTGCGGGTACACGCGTTGTACCCCTGTATGCGTTGATCAGCAATGGACCGATCGGTGCGCACCCATTGAAAATGGCCTAGCCTGGCAACGGACGCGTTTTCGAAATTCGAACGAGTCGGTTGCTGGAAATTCAGTTGGTCACCCACAACAATGTTGCAAAATCATGTATGTCATGAAGTTGAAGATTTGAAGGATGCTGTGGGCGTGTATTGGTGCTGCTATTCCATGGATTGGCCAGAATCAGAAGATGCAAACGACTTGGACCTATCACTTTGGACACATGGGACAGTATCTGCCTCTCCAGCACATATATATTGCTGGCTGTTCCCCTGAGAGCTCACTTGCCTGCACTACATGCTCCAGGACGACATCTGCCACTGCTGCTGTCTCTGCCCCCTCTGGACCCTGCAATGGCACGTACTGTGGAGAGAGCCCCAGCCTTCAGCCTTGAGGAGAACCAGGCCCTGCTGGACAGCCTACTTCCACAGTACAGCAAGCTGTATGGGACACCATGGGAGCAGGTGAGTGTTCTGTGCACTGCCTTTCTGAATGTGCATTTTGTCTGACTAGCAAGGCTGAAAGTCTGCACGCCACTGGCTAGCAGGCTCACTGAGTAGTTGTCACCCCCATAGTGTGTAGTGACATGCACTGGACAGGTATGGTGCAGTGACAGTGCATTTGAACAAGGTTTTACTTCCCATGCAATGATACCATGTAGTGAGTTCTGGCAAACTGTGCATGGGCAGCGTTGCACTGCCTGTGTACATCATGTGCCCCTGTGATTGAGACATGTATATACAACTGTGTCATGCACGGATATGTTGCATGTGTAGTAATGTGTAGTAATGGCCTTTTCACTTTGTCATCCTGACAGGTTAATGCCCATCGGAAGCAGGAGATCTGGAAGGACATCGTCCGGGCTGTCCGGTCCGTGGGGGTCTACAAGCGCCGGATCCGCAACTGCCAGAAGAGGTGGCAGGACCTTCGAGGCTGGGCCCGGAGTATTGCACGGGTCCAGCTGAAGCTGTCGCCTCCTCGCAGGAGGGCGGAACACGGAACACGGACCCTGACCCCCACATGCTCCAGATCCTGGCGGTGGTGTTTCCAGACCTGGATGGGCAGCTGAAGGCCAGACAGCAGCAAGGAGGGGGTGAGTCAAAGACTGCACTGTGAACTCTGTATTACATGCTATGTGCCCTCCTCTGGCCTGGTTCAACTGCCACAGTACAGCAGTCATGTTGTCCAGGAGCCATGTCCCTCTATTGTGCACTGCCCACTCCTCATCTGATACCCAGGTGTGGCCCTTACATTCAGGGAATTGTGTCACTTGGGACTGTGTCCTTGCAGTTTGCTTCACTCAAGGTGGGGGACAGCATCTGTTTCCCTAACTCTGTTGTGGGCATCATGGGTGGGTCCATTGTTCACACAACGCCTGTGTTCGGACATGTAATATGCGGTCCACTTGCTGAGCTGAGCCACCACATGTGCCTGGGGTATGTGGCACACGCCCATGCAGCGGGTGGGAACAATGTTTGGGCCCCAGGAGTGTGCAGATTACGTGTGTCACACATACATAGCCAGCTATCCACTGTCCAGGGCTCATCCCTCATTCATGTGGGGCAGGACAGTCATGCCTACTCCAGGCCATGCAATGCACTCTGTACTCCCACTCCCGTGTACCACAGCTGACACATTGTGCGCAGTGATTTGACCCCTCAGGTGTCTGCCTCTGTGTCAGTGTGCTGTGGATTTGTTGCCAGGACTGCTGGGGTGTTTCTCGGTAGGGGCTCAGCATGCCACTGGAGATGTGACCATAGGAGACGATACTTGTGTGTCACATAGGTGTTTGATCAGCTACCCGTGCAGACTGGGCTATGCGAATGTGGAGTTCAGGCAGCTGTTTCCCATTCACAGCAGATTGTGAGGGGCTCAGGTTCAGAGGGTAGTGTCACAGGTCTCCCATATGTCCAATCAGTATGACCTGGACAGATGAGGGTTAAGATGATGTGTTGTGTGGGGGATGTACATGTGCACTTGTGCAGCTCCAGGACTTGCATTCCCCATGACCTACTATTGTGACACAGTGCAGAGTGTTGTTGTCTGGCTGCCAAGTCATACATCACTGAGACAGTGATGTATGACTTAGCAGTCATGCCTCCGCCATGGCATGTGTCTACTTATTGGTGATCCTGCAGGGGAGTGACATGTGCTACATGCACACCATTGTGGCGATGGCTATCAGGACATGGGTGCATCATGGTGTCTGTCGCTGGTATGCATCACATGCATTTCCTATTTGACTCTGGGCATCCCTTTCATCCGGAAACCTGTACTGACTCAGTGGCAAGAGTTGTGATGTGTGCATGTCCACATGCTACACCGTGTCCTCTGCACTGTCCAACTACTGTGTAGTTGGTGCATGTGTCCACACTGGGGTGTTGCTATCCAACAGACACCAGACAGATGGGTGCAAGGCCATGTGGGATGTGAGTGCCATGGTTGGCATCAGACTGACAATTGGCTTCTCCTGTTCAGTTAGGGCACTTTTAGCAATGTACAACTAATGATGCCAGGGCTTGCTCTGTAATGTGCTGTGCTCACAGTGGTGTGTGCGTTTGGTGCAGGTGACTGATGTCTGTCTGTTTCCCCATTGTTTGCAGATACATCCACGGCCACGGAAGGGGACAGCTCCACGGACCAGGAGGAGCCGGAGAGCCAGACTGGGTCAGCAGCCGAGGCGTGGTCGGAGGGACCCAGTGGCACGGAGGGCGAGGGGAGCCACACCGAGGAGTCCTCAGCACCATCCACCTCAGCTGAGGACCTGAGCAACTCGGAGGATGACTCCCTTATGGAGGCGGGTGTCAGCAGCCACCACACCCCAGCTAGTGTTGCTGTCCCCGCCACCACCAGCACCACCACCGCCCTCCCATCGGCTCCCATGTTCGGGAGTGTGTCTCCTTTGGGCCAGGCACCACACCCCCTGCCCCTGTGTCCCCTGCTGCCCTGAGTGAGGAGTCTGTGTACCTCCTTCGCCAGCTCCATGTAGGGCAGACAGCCATGCTGAGTGTCCTCCATGCGCACACCGCTCTGTTGACTCAGCTGGTGTCGTTCATGGAGGGCATCTCATCGGGCATGTCTGACCTACAGAGGGGCAATAGGTCCATGGACTCCTCCCTGACGGCAGCAGTGTCCCTCCTCAGACAGTCCCTCACCCCTCCTGCCTCTGCTCCATCCACACTCCCCAGCACCTTACCCGTCCCAAGCACACACACACTGGCACAGGCACACACCAGCACACACACATCCAGCACACAGACACACACGCCACAAACAAAACGCACATGCACGCACAGTCAGGGGACTGAAACCAGACTCACAGGGGATGGGGCCCTGGAACACACACACGCATCCACGAGCACTGCGCAGTCCTCAGTTGCCTCTCCCTCCAAAGCACCCTCCCTTGCCTCACCTGCAACCCCAAAGACCCAGCGGCTCTTCCTCAGTGACCTCGGCCTCTTCCCCTCCGATCCAGCTGATACAGCATTCAGGGGGAAGAGGAAGCCCACCCACACGGAGCAGAGTGCCCCTCGCCCCCGGACACCCTCCCCCAGGCACAGACAGACTGAGGCCCCCACCCGCAAGTCCCCCGGAGTCGTAAGAGCAAGACCCCGCCGCCGCCCTGCAGCTCAGGCACCAGGTCTCCTTCCTCCATCCCTCAGGCCCCCACTCCACAGGTGCCCCCACCACACCCAGCCCCAGGTTCCCCCACCCACAGATAAACCATCCCCAAGAGGATCCGGCCTTCTCCCCCTGCCACTTGCTCTCCCGGCACCACACCCCCGCTGCGCTTGTCTGTACCACTGATGTGGTGAGGGTGTCCTCCCCCTCTGTCCAGCCCACCTTGCCTGTTCCCCATTCTCCTCCCCTGGTGGTAGGCACTGCAGTGGAGTCCACTACCACCCTGTCTGACTTGGGCACTGCAGTGGCGGACCTGTCCACTCCATCTGCAGGGTCCACTGCAGTCGTGCCAGCACCCACAACATCTGAGTCATGCCCCCCAGTTGTGCCGGCACACACCATGTCAGACACCTCCACTGCAGTTGTCAGTGGCTCTCCAGCACCCACCACCCCTTCCCTGCTTCCTCCTGGTGAGCCCTGATCCAGTCCCTGCGGTGCCTGGCCTGCCCCCCCGGTTGCCCCTCCTAGTGGATTGTCCCTGGTTTTGTGCAGGCATGCGTAGGGTGACATCTGCCACTGTCACCCTGTTTGGACTTTGACAATGGACTGGCCATTGGCCTTTGTGTTTTTCTGGACTTTCAGTTTTCATTACACACATATGCTGAATAAAGCAACTTTCTGTTCTCTAGTGCTTATGCTTCTGATGTACATGTTGTTGATGATGCTAACCATGCCCTTGCTGCAGTGATGGTGATATTTGGTCTCATGATAATGAAGTGTTACTGTGCAGGAACCCATGTGGTCCAGGGGAATGTGTCCTATCCTGTGGTGTATCCATGTCATCCATAGCAGCATCTGAGGGTGTCAGGTGTTCAGTATTTGGCAATGGGATTTCCTACTTACATTAGCAATTTCACATCTGTGGCTTCCACCCCTGCACATCTGTTGTGCCTGCCATTGTTCAATTCGTCTACTTCCCTGACCGTGTGGCCATCTCCACTGGACATGCAGGTTTGGGCATCAATCGGGAAGGACTCATCTGTGTTGTCAGTGCAACATTGCTATACAAGTGTGTTGGATCTGTGCTGATGATTTCGTTGGCACTTCCATGACCAGGCTGATGTGACGGGAGCCTTCATTTGGTGCTAATTGTTGATTGTGTGACCAAGTGCTCAGCTGACATGATGGGGCCCTACTGAGGCAACATATGGCACAGCTTTCCTCACACAGGAGTGGAGTCCCCTCATGGCAGTGTGTACTCCTGTGACATTGCCTGCGCCCAAGGTGTGTGTTGTATGAGCATGTCTGTGTGTTCACTTCCGTTTAGCTGTGCATGCTGTGATCCCTAGTGTTGTACCTGTTTGTGATGCTTGCTGAGTTGACCTATGTTCCCCCAAAGTCTTCTCCCTGGGTTCTCTGTGATGTGGGTGCATGGCACATTACTGGTCATCAGGGTGTCACCCATAGGTGTGTTGCTGTCAGGGCTGAGTTTGTGGGCAGACGCTGATGGGTCACAGTCAGGTTTCCCCTTGGCACTTGTTGTTTGCCCCTGTCATGTGATTTCCAGTTTGTGTTATCTTTCAGTGATTGTGACACGTTGTGTGTGTGACTGCTGGCACTCCTCAGGGTCCGGGCTGCAATGTTGGTTGTTGTCTATGTGTGTTCTTTGTGGGTGACCTTGGCTTCTTCATTGGTGTGTGACTGTGGCTGGGATCCCATTGGTTGGTGTGGTATTGCCGTCATGTCCATGTACAGCGTAGTGTGCAGTGTGTCAGACATTCAGGAGTCTTGTTGAGTGGCCATGTGTGATGTGTTTCTGCACCTTGGTTCCCACCCACCACCCTGGAATAGTCATGGGTGCATGTGCAATGTCACCAGTGCATGTGTGATTTACTGCTGCACATTGTTGGAGGTCGAGGGGTGTGGTGTTGAGTGTGTGCAGATGAGAGTTGTTGCCCGGCTAGGCCCCTGCCTCCATGTTGGCCTTGGCTTACTGGCTGTGCTGATTGATTTGTGCTTGTGTAGGTGTGATGGTAGTTTGTTGCTCAGGACACATGACTGTGGTTCACAGTGTGAACGACATTTAGCTTTGTCATCACAGTGGGATTGTAATGCAGCCCAGGGTCACCACATTGTGGGGGCCCTGGGGGTAGTGCTGTGGTGTGTCTGTGTCTTGCTGTGTCAGTTGCTGTTCCTACGTGCCTGTGTGACATGTGTGATTTGTGCTCCCTCTCATCTGACAATGCCTGCTTGCCCACATAGGGGATTTGGATCCATGAGTTACCTTTGTGTGGCACTGTATGCACATCTGTATGATTGGTATTCAGGTCTCCTCATGTGTTGTGTGGTTGCCTGTGGACACTGGCACCCCCTCACCTGTTGTGTATGATGTGCAGTGTGGGTCTGCCTGTTTGTGTTTGTGCATCTGCACCACTGCATTGGCATATCTTGGGTGTGCCATTGGCTGTATGTAGTTTGGTGGGTTTCCCCTGCTGTCCCTGGGACTCCTAGGTCATCGGTCAGCACAATGATCATGGTTTGTGTGTCCCATTGCTGCCATGGTATGGTATCTGTTCACCTCACATCTACAGTCTCCACAGGGTATCTGCATGTGTGTGCCCATTGGTGCAAATATGTGGGTCTGCCTTCTGATGGTCACTTCTGTCATTGTGTCATTGATGAATGTTGACAGTGTCAGCCCCCATGGGTGTTGTTTGTCTGCACATGGCCAAAGGTATGTCTTATTTGCACTGCAGTATTTGCCTCCCCAATTTATGTTGCAATGGGACACATGCACTACTTTGCCACTGATGTGTTTTATGTTCTGTGACCAGGAATCATCCATGCAGTTTGGCAGTTGCAGCTTTTTCTTTGTCAACAATTACATTTTGGTCACTGTGATGATGGGGGTTTGGACCCCATTGCCACAATGTTCAAAATGTGCTTCAGCTATGGACCCCACACTTACATTTTGGTCACTGTGATGATGGGGGTTTGGTCCCCATTGCCACAATGTTCAAAATGTGCTTCAGCTATGGACCCCACACTTACATTTTGGTCACTGTGATAATGGGGGTTTGGACCCCATTGCCTCAATTTTCAAAATGTGCTTCAGCTATGGACCCCACACTTACATTTTGGTCACTGTGATGATGGGGGTTTGGACCCCATTGCCACAATGTTCAAAATGTGCTTCAGCTATGGACCCCACCCTTACATTTTGGTCACTGTGATGATGGGGGTTTGGACCCCATTGCCACACTGTTCAACATGTGCTTCAGCTATGGACCCCACACTTACATTTTGGTCACTGTGATGATGGGGGTTTGGACCCCATTGCCACAATGTTCAAAATGTGCTTCAGCTATGGACCCCACCCTTACATTTTGGTCACTGTGATGATGGGGGTTTGGACCCCATTGCCACACTGTTCAAAATGTGCTTCAGCTATGGACCCCACACTTGCATTTTGGTCACTGTGATGATGGGGGTTTGGACCTCATTGCCACAATGGTCATGGCCTGCTTGCATTGTGGGGGCCACACACATATATGTGTGGCACATGTGATAGGGGGTCACATTGTATGTTCAAAGTCATGTTCAGTGTTGGAGGCATTTGACACAGTCTACACACGCTTGTCATGGTGTTGGGGGATGTCTTTTTCTTGCATTCCCTAGGTTGTGGTGTGCTGGTTGTGTCATGCATTGTCCATCCTATGAGTGGGGGTGGTGTTGGTGGTAGGCATCCAGCCCCCCATGGGTAGAGGTGGTAGTAGTGACAGGCATCCAGCCCCCTGGCTAAGGGTGGTAGTAGTGGTAGGCATCCAGCCCCCTGGGTAAGGGTGGTAGTAGTGGTAGGCATCTGGCACCCCCATGGCTAAGGGTGGTAGTAGTGGTAGGCATCCAGCCCCCCCTGGGTAAGGGTGGTAGTGGTGGTAGGCATCCAGCCCCCCCGGGGTAAGGGTGGTAGTTGTGGTAGGCATCTGGCACCCCCTGGCTAAGGGTGGTAGTAGTGGTAGGCATCCAGCCCCCTGGCTTAGGGTGGTAGTAGTGGTAGGCATCTGGCACTCCCCTGGCTAAGGGTGGTAGTAGTGGTAGGCATCCAGCCCCCCTGGCTTAGGGTGGTAGTAGTGGTAGGCATCTGGCACCCCCCTGGCTAAGGGTGGTAGTAGTGGTAGGCATCCAGCCCCCCCTGGGTAAGGGTGGTAGTGGTGGTAGGCATCCAGCCCCCCTGGCTAAGGGTGGTAGTAGTGGTAGGCATCCAGCCCCCTGGCTAAGGGTGGTAGTAGTGGTAGGCATCCAGCCCCCATGGGTAGATGTGGTAGTAGTGACAGGCATCCAGCCCCCTGGCTAAGGGTGGTAGTAGTGGTAGGCATCCAGCCCCCCTGGGTAAGGGTGGTAGTGGTGGTAGGCATCTGGCACCCCCTGGCTAAGGGTGGTAGTAGTGGTAGGCATCCAGCCCCCCTGGGTAAGGGTGGTAGTGGTGGTAGGCATCTGGCACCCCCTGGGTAAGGGTGGTAGTAGTGGTAGGCATCCAGCCCCCCCTGGGTAAGGGTGGTAGTGGTGGTAGGCATCTGGCACCCCCTGGCTAAGGGTGGTAGTAGTGGTAGGCATCCAGCCCCCCTGGGTAAGGGTGGTAGTAGTGGTAGGCATCTGGCACCCCTGGGTAAGGGTGGTAGTAGTGGTAGGCATCTGGCACCCCCTGGGTAAAGGTGGTAGTAGTGGTAGGCATCCAGCCACCCCTGGGTAAGGGTGGTAGTAGTGGTAGGCATCCAGCCCCCCCTGGGTAAGGGTGGTAGTTGTGGTAGGCATCTGGCACCCCCATGGCTAAGGGTGGTAGTAGTGGTAGGCATCCAGCCCCCCCTGGGTAAGGGTGGTAGTGGTGGTGGGCATCTGGCACCCCCATGGCTACGGGTGGTAGTAGTGGTAGGCATCCAGCCCCCCTGGCTAAGGGTGGTAGTAGTGGTAGGCATCCAGCCCCCCTGGCTAAGGGTGGCAGTAGTGGTAGGCATCTGGCACCCCCATGGCTAAGGGTGGTAGTAGTGGTAGGCATCCAGCCCCCCTGGCTTAGGGTGGTAGTAGTGGTAGGCATCTGGCACCCCCTGGCTAAGGGTGGTAGTAGTGGTAGGCATCCAGCCCCCTGGGTAAGGGTGGTAGTGGTGGTGGGCATCTGGCACCCCCCTGGCTAAGGGTGGTAGTGGTGGTTGGCAGTCAGCCCCCCTTGCTTAGGGTGGTAGTAGTGGTAGGCATCTGGCACCCCCCTGGCTAAGGGTGGTAGTAGTGGTAGGCATCCAGCCCCCCGGGGTAAGGGTGGTAGTGGTGGTGGGCATCTGGCACCCCCCTGGCTAAGGGTGGTAGTGGTGGTTGGCATCCGGCCCCCCCTGGGTAGGGGTGGTGGTGCGCATTCAGGCCCCTGTGTGCATATGTGGCATTGGTGATGGGCATCCCGCCCCTATGGTGCTGCTGTTGCTGGTGTAAGTAAATTCTGCATCCCTCTGTGTGTGTGATGTGTCGTGTACGTGTTGTATGTGTTTTGTGGTTGGTGTCTGACTTACCTTCTGCGCCGTACGCGTCCGTGCCTGTTCCGGTAGTAAATGTAGAATATTGGTATGATCGGGACGAAGGGATTCATGGTTGGTTCGCGTCGTTCGTCTTTCTCGTTGCTTCGCGTCATCCTCGTCGCTTCGCATCATCCTCGTCGCTGGCGTGATCGCCTCGTAGCCGTGGATCGTGTTGTGGCGCGAATCGGAGCTTATGTGCGCCTCTCCCGGATGCTTTGACGTGCCGTGCGTAGCGACGGGTTCGGCGCGTACGGAAAGCGCATCGTACTTGTCCGGCCGGACGGAGCTGCATTTTCCCTTCCGTGCGACCCGATTCTGTGTTTCCGGATTCGCCTCGGTCGGAGGACAGGACCTGGATTGGGTGAGTACGACTCGGCCGGATTCTGTGCTGTTGTGCGCATCGTACTTACTCGTTCGGTATGCTGTACGGATCGGTCGGGAAACAGGCATTCGCATGGCTTTTTTCCCGACCGAATGGTATTGGGTGCGCCTCCAACCGAGATCGGAATCGGCCCCTTAGTCGTCACTCTCGGCACCGTGCAGGTAAATGAGTCCCAATCTGCCTGAGTGTAAAAATACCCTGTTTGGTGTTACCCCGGGGGGACCAAACGCATGATGCATCATGACGTCCGGTCCCACCTCCCGTTACGTGCTAGACGAAGCTCAAAGGGCCGTCAAAAAGCTAGTGAGCTAACCTCTGCACACACCCTACTGAAGGGAAACCAATACCGGCATCTCCCTAGCCCGATCAAATACCGCAGCTAGTCGATGCCCTTTATTACAGCTGGGGGAAGGAATTTAATATGTAGAGTTTGCCCTGTCTGTGATGGAGACATTGTTTTCATCTATTTATTGATCGCTTTTCTGGCTATTTTGGACACATTGGGTTCTTCCCTGGTGTTTGGGTGTTGTGTTTATTCACTTTTTTGCACTAATTTCATTTTATTTAAGTGTTGCACTGGACCACCAACCCTTGTTTTTATTTATCCATTGTTTGTTCCTTTGTCTTATAGGTTCCATACGGATTTTATAACAATTGAATGATTGTTTTTCCTGACCTGTTCTCCACACTTTGGGTTTTCGGGTTAGTATAACAGGGATCAGTTGAGGATTGTCCTGATGAAAGCCGGTGTACTAATTTACTAAATCCTCATACGGCTGAAACATGTCGACATATAAAGCAGAGTGGAGGGGTAAGTGACCCATTATTGGCCACATTACCACCATCCACAGGTCTAACGGATAGACCCATATTTTAAATCCAGGGGAGAGTGTCCAGCAATAAAGCTATGATTAGGATTGCTCTTACCTGTTTTTAATCACATCTTTTCTGCGCTATTTCTTTTCCCTCACTTTTTGATCCCCCTCGTAGAGGTGTTCATTCTATGTTGTTTTGTCCACCCCCTCCCTATTGCTCCACCCCAGTGTTGGCTAGCGCGGGGTGTGTCAGCAGCCCTATGATGAAGCATGACACAGCTTGCTGTGTGTGAGGGCAGTTTTTATACACCTGGGTATCCCCCATTACAGCTAGATTTCTTTTGATGAGTATAGGTCCTGTATCTTTGTGTGTGTGCGGTACTGATAGCCCCAGAGACATGGCCAAATGGCGGTTGGCATGCTCCGCCACCCAAATGGCGGTGCCTCATGTGTGTCTATGGCACCCAAATTGCGGAAACTACCGCCTGGCACCAGCGGTGTGTCCCCGCCATGGTCCATGCCATTACAGCCAATGGGCTCCGCGATCGCGGAAGCTCGATGCAATTTTGAAAATAGCGGTAGGCATGCTACACCACCGCGGTGCCGGTCATTGGATGCAATCAAAAGATGCAATACTGCAGTAGCGCCCGCCTGGCCCCTGCGGTGTGTCACCGCCATGGTCCATGCCATTACAGCCAATGGGCTCCGTGATCGCGGAGGCTCGATGCAATTTTGAAAAGAGCGGTAGGCGTGCTACACCACCGCGGTGCGAGTCATTGGATGCATTTGTAAAAGGCTGACCTGGTAGACCAATTGCAGCAGCCCAGGACTACTGGAACGACACCAGGGGGCTATATATGTGTGGGAGAGTGCCCAGAATTTCCACTGCTCACAGAGCCTGCTGCCTGAGACCCTCACCTGCTGCTGCCTCCAGGGACTGCTGCCTGAGACCCTCACCTGCTGCTGCCTCCAGGGACTGCTGCCTGAGACCCTCACCTGCTGCTGCCTCCAGGGACTGCTGCCTGAGACCCTCACCTGCTGCTGCCTCCAGGGACTGCTGCCTGAGACCCTCACCTGCTGCTGCCGCTGCTGTATCTAACCAACAGTGATGTCAAGGACAGAGAAGATCCGTGCCAGTCCCTTCACCGGCGAGGAGCTTGAGGTCCTGGTGGACGAGGTGCTCACACAGTACCCAAGGCTATATGGTGCCCCAAATGTCGTGGTAAGTCTTCCACAGTGGGTGTGAGAGTGCAGGGGGGGCACACATGTAGTCAGTCTGATGCAGCATGTGCATGTGAGTGTGGGTTTGTGTCATGCATTAACTAACTTGCATTCCATTGGGTGAAGGGGTGTGTACCCTACTCCTCAAGTCTCCCTGCCTGCACATCAAGATTTGAGGGACATGTCTTGTCTTGTCAGCCATACAGTGAAGCAGCAAGTTGGTAATGGAGGATTCAGGCCAGTCATTGCTAGTGTGCATGTCTTTGCGTTTCCCTGTTGTCCATCTCAGTGTGAGCCCACTTGGCCTGCACAGTCACCGCCCAATCCAACAAGAACACGTCACTGACTGTACAGAGTGTAACATGTTCATTTTCAAATTTGACTCCCCATCAATGTGCCAGGTCAACCCTGTAGATTGCACATGACTGGCACTGTGAGAAAGGACGTGGGTTTGTGAGATCATGTCCCTCAATGTGATATACATGACACAGTGGGCTACTCACAGTGCATGTTCGTTGACGCATGCGCATTGTCGGACACAGTGGGTCTCGCCACATACACATGTTGTTTTGTGACGTATGTCTTGCTCTACCTAAAAATGGTTAGTAGATGTGGGCAGAGTACACATGGTCTTCTGTGCTGGCATCCTGCTTGTACATGAGATGTGTAAGTATTGTGTCCCCCTTATACATGCATGCATTTACGTGTGATTCTCACATGCAGATGTACCATGTGAAAAGCATTTCTGTCTCTGCATGTGAGATATGTGGATTTGTGATTAATCTGTATCATGCTACTGTCCTGAATGATTTTGTCACATGACACTGTGTCACTGATGTTTGCCCCCTCTTGTCTCCCATGCCTGCAGCTCAAGGTGCACCAGCGTAAGGCCGTGTGGAGGGGCATTGCGAACAAGGTGCGTGCTCTGGGAGTATCAAACCGATGGCGCACCCACTGCCACAAGAGGTGGGAAGACATCTCACGGCTGGCAAAGAACGTTGCGGAGATGACACTGGGGCGGATCCCTCGCACTGGCCGGATGGCACGGCGCAGCATGACACCACTAATGTGCCGCATCTTGGCCGTGACTCACCCTGAGCTGGATGCACGATTGAAGGAGCATCAGCAGGCAATTAGGGGTGAGTGTACTGGGAAGGGTGACTATGGCTGTGTGTGGCTGCATGTGTGCACAGCATGTGCCAGCGCTGGGCGATGTGATGTTGGTAGTGTGATGCAGTGGCCTGTGAGTGTCAGCTTGTGCCGGTGCTGGGTGCAGATGTCATGCATGTGTCCTACCTGTACTTAACACTGGGAAACGGGTATGGGGCATTTAAATGGCATTGTGGGTGGTGTGAGACAGGTATGAGCTATCTGTGTTGCTGTTGTAACGGAGCCACATGCAGGATGTTGTGCTGTGTGGTCATCCCATTGCTCACTTTGTCCTGGTTTGATAGTGCACACGCACTGTTGTGATGACAGAGGTGGGTTTGAACGACGTAATTGCACAGGGTGGCATGCAACATGTAGATCTAGACATCTTAATGGTTGTCTGTAATGCATATGTTTGTTCTGTTGCTGCCACTGCACTGACCCTACATCTCTCTCTCTCATGCAGCATCTCCCGTGGTCACGGAGGAACATGGGACGGACACCAGTGGTGGGGAAACTAGCACAACAGCTGCAGAGGAGCCCTGTGAGACAGATGTGACCAGCGCCTCGGAGGGGGACAGGAGTCTGCTGGAGGAATCACAGCCCGAGACGCAAAGTACTACGTCATCTGATGCCAGCGGTGACGCAGACATGTTGGCGGGCACAGGGAACGGGGACTCTGCATCATCTTCCACCACATAGCGTGCAGTGCCCACCCTCCCAGCCACTTCCTCTGGTGCTGCCCGTGTTCGCACCGCTAAGAGGGGAAGGGTGTCCTTCACCCCCCGCACCGCAGCCCCTGCCCCGGTCCCCCTTGCTGCCATCAGTGCTGAGTCTGTGGACCTTTTGTGCCAGCTGTGTGTAGGCCAGACAGCCCTCCTCAATGCATTCGTGGACCACAACAGTAAATTGGCTCAGGTGGTTGCATTCATTGAGGGCATACATTCAGACGTGGGTGGGCTGCACCGGACTGTCCAGTCATTGTCCACTGCAGTGACATCAGCCCTTCAACTGGCACAATCTGGGAGTCCAGCGAAAGTCCCTTTGTCCACACCCATGCCAGTGGCCACGTCGGACGACAGTGACCATGCTCCACAGACCTCTAAGTCACGATACGGCACACAGCAGCAACAGAAGCCCAAGCGGTCCAGGCCGCAGACACCATCCCCACAGATGACCAAAGCCACCCCAGTGCACACAGACAAGAGCCCATCAGGCAACACCAGGGGACAAAGAGCCAAGAAGCAGGCGTCAGGGTCACGTGCCTCAGGGACATCCCCAGCCAAGGACTCTCCTGTCCCGAAAGCGTCTCCCAAAACCAAACATACAATTTCCATGCCCACTGAGAAGGTGGTGAGTGCCAAGGGTAGGCATAAGAAGGGCTGCACGTCCGATTCACCCACTACCTCCACTCCCATAGCAAGCCCAGTGAAGCAGGGAATGGAGGGCACTGTGGGGGACCACCTGGTAGGCAGGGGATGGAGGGGCAAAGCCAGGGCCATGCAAAGCGTTGCGCAGGTTCAAGCACGTCACCAGAAGGAGGGCCAGCATCTGCACCTGCTGCAGCCTTGGTGTTGAGTGAGCCTGATGTGTCCACGCCACTTCCCATTGTTCCCAAGACAGTGAAGCCATTGCGACTCCCCAAGAAGTGGAAAGGCATCCCTCCACAATCTCCCATCCACACTGTGTCTCATGTCTGCATGACTCCACCTCCACGTGCCACTACACCACCTGGTCCAAGCAGCCCTCCGTTTTGCCTAAACACTGATAGGTATACCTCAGCTGTGCCTCCCTCTCCCCAGTCAAGTGCTCCAACTGGGCCCGACACACAGCCAACTCCCAGTACGACTGACAGCCAAGTCTGAGTGTTGGTCGACCTCACACGCCTTTCTCTCACACAGCGTGGCCTGTGCTGCACATCGTCACACCCCAGACTGTGTTGCTGACCATGGTTAGGGTACAGTTGCAGACATTCCCTGTGCAGCTTCTCATGGACTCACTCTGCACTTTGTCCTGCCCACTGGCCAGCCGTTCACTGCTGTGTGGCCCCTGCCTGTGCAGCTTCTCATGGACTCACTCTGCACTTTGTCCTGCCCACTGGCCTTGCCGTTCACTGCTGTGTGCCCCCTGCCTGTGCAGCTTCTCATGGACTCACTCTGCACTTTGTCCTGCCCACTGGCCTTGCCGTTCACTGCTGTGTGGCCCCTGCCTGTGCAGCTTCTCATGGACTCACTCTGCACTTTGTCCTGCCCACTGGCCTTGCCGTTCACTGCTGTGTGGCCCCTGCCTGTGCAGCTTCTCATGGACTCACTCTGCACTTTGTCCTGCCCACTGGCCTTGCCGTTCACTGCTGTGTGGCACCTGCCTGTGCAGCTTCTCATGGACTCACTCTGCACTTTGTCCTGCCCACTGGCCTTGCCGTTCACTGCTGTGTGGCCCCTGCCTGTGCAGCTTCTCATGGACTCACTCTGCACTTTGTCCTGCCCACTGGCCTTGCCGTTCACTGCTGTGTGCCCCTGCCTGTGCAGCTTCTCATGGACATGCTCTGCACCTTGGACTGGCCACTGGCCTTGCTGTTTTGCCCCTGCCTGTGCAGCTTCTCATGGACATGCTCTGCACCTTGGACTGGCCACTGGCCTTGCTGTTTTGCCCCTGCCTGTGCAGCTTCTCATGGACATGCTCTGCACCTTGGACTGGCCACTGGCCTTGCTGTTTTGCCCCTGCCTGTGCAGCTTCTCATGGACATGCCCTGCGTTTTGTGCCTTGCTATTATCTACTCTTATTGCCTATCTGTGCAATTTGTGAATAAAGACAGTTGATCCTGTTGTCTGTTTTGTCAGTGTCCTTACTGAATAAAGTTCTTTTGCTGTGTGTATATGGTTTACTGTGCCACATGCTGTGTGTGCCACTTCAACCTTGCCAATTTCTTTACTCACTTACTCTATTTTTTGCAGGGGTGAGGGACTTCAGTTTTTCCTGACCCTGATACTTGTGTGGGCAATGTATTAGATTTGAGGTGTGATGCAGTTGTCATTGTTTGTTCATGTTGGCTGTGTCGTACACATGTCAAGTTGTGGTGCACTGCCAGCTCAGAATGGGATTCTGTCCAGAGGATTGCAGGCATGCTGGCCAGGCTCATCATGTATGTGTGTTCTTATTTTGTGTGCCCAGTAGTGTATGTGTGTGGTCATCTTGTGATGGGCAGTCATCCTAATCCCATGGGTTTCTTTCAATGTGTGCTCTTGGATGGTCAAGAAGTGTGCAGTGTGAAGGTCTTGACTTTGTCTGGAGTGTTGATATGTGTGTGCCCCTGCATTGTCAACTACACACATGTTTCACCCAGGATGTGTGTGCCTGTTGTTTGTATGCACATGTGTGAGTTGTATGTTGTGCAGTGTGCAGTGTGTTTGTGTGTCCATGCAGTTGTGGCTGACTCCTACTTGTTATTTCTGTCACTTGTGAGTATGCAGTGTGTGTGTCTGTCAAGTCAGTGTTGTGTTTTGTTGTTCATCCATCTGTCATGTTACTGTTTGTGGAGACAGTGCAGACCTGCTGATCCACACTGCCATTGTGGTTGTGTTTTCTCATGCATTGCTGTCACATGGTGCCTGTTTGCTTCCAGTATGTGATGTTGTGTGTGGTGTCTTGCCATCCCCTATCTGTGCTTGGGATGCCTACCCATTGTGAGTCTGCACTCCCTCTATTTGTGTATGGTACACTCCTGCCATGGCACTTCACTTGGATGTCTGCTGTCCCCTTGTTTTACATGTGTGTGTGCCTCCCCATCACTTGATATGTTACACTGTGCTTTGTGGTGCAGTTCTTTGGACAGTCGCAATGTGCCACTCAGGACATTTCCCTAATGGGTTCTGTGTGATGTTCTTGGGCTGTTTGTCAATCATGTTTGCTCATATGCACTTCAACTGTGTGTGCTGCCCAGTCCCCTGGTCAAGTTGTTTCCACCTTTCTGTACCAGACTTGAGCATCTGTTGGTGTTGTGTTGCATGTATGTGTGTTTGCTGTGGTACTGCTTCACTTCCTGTATGTGATGTTGTCTTTGTGCTGTGCTGATTGGTGTTGTGTGGGTTCATGTTGTGTCACTCATTTCTGTGTGTGGCTGGTATGCTTGTTGTGCAGACACTGCTTGTTGTGCATGCAGTGCTGTGGGGGTATGTTGCCTTGTCATTGGCTGGTATGCATCCACTTATGTCCTGCTGTGTTTGCTATGTGTTCTTTTTTTGGCTGTGCATCTGTTGTTTGTTTGCTGTGGCTGTGTTTATCTGTGATGGTACACTTCTTGTCTGTGTTGTGGTATGTTGTGTGTGCATTGTTCCTGACTGATGGGGTTGTGCACTCCTGTTGTGTCTGTGCTCCCATTGCCTTTCCACATTTTTGCTGCACAGGGCATGTCTGTTCTTGTTGTGGTTCTGTGTGTGGGTCTGTTGGGTTATGTGTTTGTCTGTTGTTTTTGTGCAGACATTGGTTCTGGCATCCCTGTGTGTATGTGATGTTTGTGGCTACCCCCAGGGAGTGTGACTGTTTGTCTGTGTATTGCCTGGACATTATTGCCACCCTTCTGTTTGTTTGACACTGGTGTTGTGTGCTGCAGATGTGAGGGGGGTATGTGTGTGGATTCCTACTAGTGTTTGACAGTCATGGAGTGTGTCAATGGGCCCTGTGTGTTGTGCTGCTGGAGTATTCCTGTGAAGTATTTGTATACATATGTGTGGCTGTTCACAGTTTGACTTCAGGGCCTTCATTTCATCCTTGTGCCTCTACATGTGTTGCCTTGCTGTCTCCTTGGGTTGTTGCACTGTGCTGTCTGTGGTTTGACTTCAATCACTATGCAAGCAATGTGTGATTAGGTGGGCTGGGGGTGTTGTTCTATGTTCCTTGTCTTGCATGTGCTGTACACATGCTTGGTGGTTGTCTCCTTGGCCTTCCATTTGTGTGCACCTCACTTTGGCTTTCCTGTTTTGTGTGCTCCATTGCTGGTGGCATGTGGTGTGTGTATGTGTCTGTGTGTCAGTGTGGGGTATGTGTGTGTGACTTGGCAGGCTGTGTGTCCAGTGAGATGTTTGTTCCTTGTATGTGTGTGTGTCCATTTGATCCTTGTACTGAGTTTACTTGCCATTGGTGTGGTGTTGTTGTGGTGTGTGTGTGTAGCCCTGGCCCTGTGCTTCTGTGCTGTGTGTTCCTGTGCAGCCACTCCTGCTGTGGCTGTGTCCTTATTTGTTTTGTGTGTGGTGCAGGGTGTGGTGTCACCTGGCTTGTTGTTGTGCATGGGGGTGCACAGGTGTGGCACATGGTATGTCCCTTCAGTGGGGGGCTAGTGTGTGAGGGTGGAGTAGTGGCCCTGTGGTCTTTGTGCCCTGCCCATGCCTGGCGCTGGCCCAGCCTTCTGCATTGTGCGCATGTATTCCCTTGTCTTCACCGCTGCGGTGACGTGGCCGTGACATTGCCGCACGATCGCGGTCGATGTGTGACCTGGATGCGGAGGGGTGTATTGGTGGCAGGTGGGTCATGTGTGTGTGCACTTGGGGATGTGTTCCTATCCCCACCAGGCTATCTGATGTGGTTAGGGACCCTGTGCCAGTCCATGGTTTGTGTTTTGTGGTTGTGTGTGGGGTTGTGTTATTGCGTACCTTCGGCGGCGTCCGCGACAGTCCATTATTTGCTGGTGATGTATCAGGTACAGCACCGGGAAAACATGGAGTGCTGGGTCCATGGCAGTCGTGTACGGGTGCTGTGGGCCGGGTCTCTGGTTTCGCGCTCCGCTGTCGAGGTTCCGCCGTGCAGGATTGGCCGGTTTCTCCGCTGCGGTGCGACTGGTTGTTTGGAGCATCCTAATTTGTGGACCAGAGCGGACGTCATTCCGCACGGTGGTGTGTCTCCATTGGCTCCCACCGCCGCGCTTGCGGGCGCACTTTGATGGTGGTTCGCGTCGCACGGCGGCGGACGGGAAATGGTCTATGTTTGCCCATTCTAATATGGCGGACGTGAGTACGGAAAAATGCATTTTTATGCACCGCCAGCACCGCGGTGGTGCCACCGCCCGACATCCTAATGGACCCCTTAGAGTTGAAAAAAGGAGACAACTGAAGTTAAAAAATGCGACTTTTTATTTATAATTTAATTTTTTTTTTTTAATGCCAATTGAATTAGGGGAATTTTTTGTCAAAACAGGCAAGTAAGGATGTTTAATAGTTAGTGTAGATTTGAAATGTAGGATGTGTGCAATATTATCTAGGTAGTCTGAAGCCATCATCATCGAAAATTGTTGAATTGCACCCAATAGTCTCTTGGACATTTCTTTTGTTCTTTTAGAGATTCGTGGGTTCAGACTACCAGTTAATGATTGCGCTATTCTCATTTCTTGGAAACTTTGCTCCTTCTTCAAAATTTCCAAGAAATCATAGAAGTTAGGATGTGGTTTACTGATAGATTTGTTGAAGGAGTTGTGCCATTCCTCTATGGCATTATTTGTTTTTGCTCCTCCCTCTAAGCAGGTCGAGTAGCAGTTCCACCACTTCCCCTGGAAACATGGTTTCCTCCTGCGGCCTGACCTGCTTAGATGGCCAATCCATGTGTCTTCAAAGTAATTTAGAAGGGGTGCCAATTTGTCCTCATTTGCAGTAAAATAGTCAGATTCAGTAATACATGTGTAGTATTCATCTACACTGAGAGGAGGAGCAAAGCAAAGTGCAGTTAGTTTCTTTAATTAAAATTGTAGTTTACTGTCTGATATATAATCCTCAACTAAGGATGTTTTTTGAATTTTTCGCCAATACGCCTGTGAAAAGTGATAAAAACATCCTTGAATTTGGGTATCCGTGTACATTTTGGTAATTGTGTTAATCATAGGTAATTCACAGTCAATTAACACTTTTCTAGGACTTTTGTTACTGGTTTTAGCTTTTATCACTGACAAAAATTCAGTGTATGTTGAGTATTGTTTATCAGCGAGTAAACTGTACACTAAGGGCACTACTGTTTGATTAATGTAGGCATGATTATGGGGCGTGCTAAAGGGTTTTTGTTGTCATGCAAAATAAAGGGTTCATTAGTAACGGTTACAGAAAGTTCAGGTGGAATGTTAATATCAGAAAAGGTTTGGGGTGTTACACGTAGGGAGTTACTTGCCTGGTTTTTACGCTGAATAATTCTGTGTGGGTTGGGGATTGTGGGCATACAACTTGCTACATGTGTTGGAATGTTTTGAGACACCTCCCTCAAAACTGAGCCACAGGGTTCATTGGAGGTGGATGCCAGGGTTTTAATTTCATTTATATTCTTCCTTACCTCTATCTCCATGGCAGAGTGGTTATGCTCGGTGGTCCTTTCAACAGTGTCAATGGGATGAGTAATAATGCACACACCTCCAATGACACCTGGGCTCAGTTAATCTCTCCTTACAATAAACATACCCACTGTGACTTAACAGTCTACTTCCATGGCTTGACTGTATATAATTGGCTTCTTTTCTTGCTGCCATTTTCTGTAGAAAGAAGAAAAAGAGAAAAGGATTGTTTTAATGATTTTAAGTGTGGTTGTTTTTACACCTAATTTGCCTGCAAGCAAAAAGTTAGTGCACATTGTTTATTTTACAGCTTTATTTTTTTGCATAATTGTACCAGGTTTTAATTGCATTGGCTTGATAATGGTTTTTTTTTTAATTGTTTCCTGCTTTTGTTCCTTGGATGAAAAAAAGGTTCATTTTGGTTCGAGTTTACAGAATGGTAAAGGTTACCTTTTTAAGGTTTTGCTGTTGTCTTGTTGAAAAGGCCTGGTGTATTTGCTGTTTTATTAGGGATTTTTCTTTCAGTTCTTCACTATGTTGTGTTAGGTGGTTTTGATTCCTTGGTTCTGTTGAAAGTGAAGAAATTTTAATAGATTGTTATTTTTTTTTTTTCATTTTGCAAATAGCATGCGAAGAAATTGATTAGTGCTTTTGTCCTTGAAAACAAGTCATTTGGCTTTTGTTTATGAGGCTGACATTTTTACTGCAAAGATACTTTTTAAAATAAAATGATTCTGTACTTGAAACCTGCAAAGAAAAACCATGATGTTGTTTTTGAATTTTTTTACCTTGTAATAGTTTGTTTTCTCCAGTGGTGATGGGCTTTTTAATTTGCTTTGATTGATGAACATGTTCCTCTATTCTTGCTGGTTTATATGGTTTAATCTGTTCAGAAGGTAAAGGAAAATAAAAATGTTTGACTGTATGCTTGACAAATTACAGAAATAAAAAAAGGAAATTTACTGTTTAAAATTTGTTTTTTTAAATTTAAGTAGAATCAATTTTCGACCACCACCATCCAACACTTTCCCTGAGGCAAGCACCTGTCGGAGTAGGAATAGTAAATTTGCCCCACCAACATCCAGCACTTTCCCTGAGGCAAGTACCTGTCGGAGTAGGAATAGTAAATTTGTCCCCACCACCATCCAACACTTTCTCTGAGGCAAGCAACGGTCGGAGTAGGAATAGTAAATTGGCCCCACCACTATTCAACACCTTCCCTGAGGTAAGCACCGGTTGGTGTTGGAATAGTAAATTTACCCCCACCACTATCCAACACTTTCCCTGAGGCAAGCACCGGTCGGAGTAGGAATAGTAAATTTGCACCCTTACCGTCCAACACTTTCCCTGAGGCAAGCACCGGTTGGAGTAGGAATAGTAAATTTGCCCCACCACCATCCAACACTTTCCCTGAGGCAAGCACAGGTTGGAGTAGGAATAGTAAATTTGCCCCACCACCATCCAACACTTTCCCTAAGGCAAGCACAGGTCAGAGGAGGAATAGTAAATTTGCCCCCACCACCATCCAACACTTTCCATGAGGCAAGCACAGGTCGTAGTAGGAATAGTAAATTTGCCCCCATCACCATCCAACACTTTCCCTGAGGCAAGCACCTGTCAGAGTAGGAATAGTAAATTTGCCTCCACCACCATCCAGCATTTTCCCTGAGGCAAGCACCTGTCGGAGTAGTAATAGTAAATTAGCCCCCACCACCATCCAGCACTTTCCCTGAGGCAAGTACCTGTCGGAGAAGGAATAGTAAATTTGCCCCACCACCATCCAGCACTTTCCCTGAGGCAAGCACAGGTCAGTGTAGGAATAGCAAATTTGCCCCACCACCATCCAGCACTTTCCTTGAGGCAAGCACAGGTCGGAGTTGGAATAGAGATTTTGCCCCACCACCATCCAACACTTTCCCTGAGGCAAGTACAGGTCGGAGTAGTAATAGTAAATTAGCCCCCACCATTATCCAACACTTTTCCTGAGGCAAGCACTAGTCGGAGTAGGAATAGTAAATTTGCCCCCACCACCATCCAGCACTTTCCCTGAGGCAAGCACCCTTCGGAGTAGGAAGAGTAAATTTGCCCCCACCACCATCCAACACTTTCTCTGAGGCAAGCAACGTTCTGAGTAGGAATAGTAAATTTGCCCCCACCACTATTTAACACTTTCCCTGCGGCAAGCACTGGTCGCTGTTGGAATAGTAAATTTGCCCCCACCACTATCCAACACTTTCCTTGAGGCAAGCACCGGTTGGAGTAGGAATAGTACATTTGCCCCACCACCATCCAACACTTTCCTTGAAGCAAGCACAGGTCAGAGTAGGAATAGTAAATTTGCCCCCACCACCATCCAGCACTTTCCCTAAGGCAAGCACAGTTCAGAGGAGGAATAGTAAATTTGCCCCCACCACCGTCCAACACTTTCCATGAGGCAAGCGCAGGTCATAGTAGGAATAGTAAATTTGCCCCCCATCACCATCCAACACTTTCCCTGAGGCGAGCACCAGTTGGAGTAGGAATAGTAAATTTGCCTCCACCACCATCCAGCACTTTCCCTGAGACAAGCACCTGACGGAGTAGTAATAGTAATTTAGCCCCCACCACCATCCAACACTTTCCCTGAGGCAAGCACCTGTCGAAGTAGGAATAGTAAATTTGCCCCACCAACATCCAGCACTTTCCCTGAGGCAAGCACAGGTTAGTGTAGGAATAGTAAATTTGCCTCACCACCATCCTGCACTTTCCCTGAGGCAAGCACAGGTCGGTGTAGGAATAGTAAATTTGCCCCCACCACCATCCAGCACTTTCCCTGAGGCAAGCACAGGTCGGAGTTGGAATAGAGATTTTGCTCCCACCACCATCCAACACTTTCCCTGAAGCAAGTAGAGGTCGGAGTAGTAATAGTAAATTATTAGCCCCCACCATCATCCAAAACGTTTCCTGAGGCAAGCACAGGTTGGAGTAGGAATAGTAAATTTGCCCCCACCACCATCCAGCACTTTCCCTGAGGCAAGCACCCATCGGAGTAGGAATAGTAAATTTTCCCCCACCACCATCCAACATTTTCTCTGAGGCAAGCAAAGGTCGGAGTAGGAATAGTAAATTTTCCCCCACCACTATTCAACACTTTCCCTGAGGCAAGCACCGGTCGGTGTTGGAATAGTAAATTTGCCCCCACCACTATCCAACACTTTCCCTGAGGCAAGCACCGGTCGGAGTAGGAATAGTACATTTGCCTCCACCACCATCCAGCACTTTCCCTGAGGCAAGCACCTGTCGGAGTAGTAATAGTAAATTAGCCCCACCACCATCCAACACTTTCCCTGAGGCAAGCACAGGTCGGTGTAGGAATAGTAAATTTGCCCCACCACCACTATCCAGCACTTTCCCTGAGGCAAGCACAGGTCGGAGTTGGAATAGAAATTTTGCCCCGACCTTATCCAACACTTTCCCTGAGGCAAATACAGGTTGGAGTAGTAATAGTAAATTAGCCCCCACCACCATCCAACACTTTCCCTGAGGCAAGCACCGGTCGGTGTTGGAATAGTAAATTTGCACCCACCACTATCCAACAATTTCCCTGAGGCAAGCACTGGTCAGAGTAGGAATAGTAAATTTGCTCCCTTACCATCCAAGACTTTCTACGAGGCAAGCACCGGTTGGAGTAGGAATAGTAAATTTGCCCCCACCACTATCCAACACTTTCCCTGAGGCAAGCACCGGTCGGAGTAGGAATAGTAAATTTGCACCCTTACCATCCAACACTTTCCCTGAGGCAAGCACCGGTTGGAATAGGAATAGTAAATTTGCCCCCACCACCATCCAACACTTTCCCTGAGGCAAGCACAGGTCGGAGTAGGAACAGTAAATTTGCCCCACCACCATCCAACACTTTCCCTAAGGCAAGCACAGGTCAGAGGAGGAATAGTAAATTTGCCCCCACCACCATCCAACACTTTCCATGAGGCAAGCACAGGTCGTAGTAGGAATAGTAAATTTGCCCCCATCACCATCCAACACTTTCCCTGAGGCAAGCACCTGTCGGAGTAGGAATAGTAAATGTGCCTCCACCACCATCCAGCACTTTCCCTGAGGCAACCACCTGTCGGAGTAGTAATAGTAAATTAGCCCTCACCACCATCTAACACTTTCCCTGAGGCAAGCACCTGTCGGAGTAGGAATGGAAATTTGCCCCACCATCATCCAGCACTTTCCCTGAGGCAAGTACCTGTCGGAGAAGGAATAGTAAATTTGCCCCACCACCATCCAGCACTTTCCCTGAGGCAAGCACAGGTCGGTGTAGGAATAGCAAATTTGCCCCCACCACCATCCAGCACTTTCCTTGAGGCAAGCACAGGTCGGAGTTGGAATAGAGATTTTGCCCCACCACCATCCAACACTTTCCCTGAGGAAAGTACAGGTCGGAGTAGTAATAGTAAATTAGCCCCCACCATTATCCAACACTTTTCCTGAGGCAAGCACTGGTCGGAGTAGGAATAGTAAATTTGCCCCCATCACCATCCAGCACTTTCCCTGAGGCAACCACCTGTCGGAGTAGTAATAGTAAATTAGCCCTCACCACCATCTAACACTTTCCCTGAGGCAAGCACCTGTCGGAGTAGGAATGGAAATTTGCCCCACCATCATCCAGCACTTTCCCTGAGGCAAGTACCTGTCGGAGAAGGAATAGTAAATTTGCCCCACCACCATCCAGCACTTTCCCTGAGGCAAGCACAGGTCGGTGTAGGAATAGCAAATTTGCCCCCACCACCATCCAGCACTTTCCTTGAGGCAAGCACAGGTCGGAGTTGGAATATAGATTTTGCCCCACCACCATCCAACACTTTCCCTGAGGAAAGTACAGGTCGGAGTAGTAATAGTAAATTAGCCCCCACCATTATCCAACACTTTTCCTGAGGCAAGCACTGGTCGGAGTAGGAATAGTAAATTTGCCCCCACCACCATCCAGCACTTTCCCTGAGGCATGCACCCTTCGGAGTAGGAATAGTAAATTTGCCCCCACCACCATCCAACACTTTCTCTGAAGCAAGCAACGGTCAGAGTAGGAAGAGTAAATTTGCCCCCACCACTATTTAACACTTTCCCTGCGGCAAGCACCGGTCGCTGTTGGAATAGTAAATTTGCCCCCACCACTATCCAACACTTTCCATGAGGCAAGCACCGGTCGGAGTAGGAATAGTAAATTTGCCCCCACCACCATCCAACACTTTCCCTAAGGCAAGCACAGGTCAGAGGAGGAATAGTAAATTTGCCCCCACCACTGTCCAACACTTTCCATGAGGCAAGCGCAGGTCATAGTAGGAATAGTAAATTTGCCCCCACCACCATCCAACACTTACCCTAAGGCAAGCACAGGTCAGAGGAGGAATAGTAAATTTGCCCCACCACCATCCAACACTTTCCCTAAGGCAAGCACAGGTCAGTGGAGGAATAGTAAATGTGCCCCCACCACCGTCCAACACTTTCCATGAGGCAAGCGCAGGTCATAGTAGGAATAGTAAATTTGCCCCCCAACACCATCCAACACATTCCCTGAGGCGAGCACCTGTCGGAGTAGGAATAGTAAATTTGCCTCCACCACCATCCAGCACTTTCCCTGAGACAAGCACCTGTCGGAGTAGTAATAGTAAATTAGCCCCCACCACTATCCAACACTTTTCCTGAGGCAATCACCTGTCAGAGTAGGAATAGTAAATTTGCCCCACCAACATCCAGCACTTTCCCTGAGGGAAGTACCTGTCGGAGTAGGAATAGTAAATTTGCCCCCACCACCATCCAGCACTTTCCCTGAGGCAAGCACAGGTCGGTGTAGGAATAGTAAATTTGCCTCACCACCATCCAGCACTTTCCCTGAGGCAAGCACAGGTCGGTGTAGGAATAGTAAATTTGCCCCCACCACCATCCAGCACTTTCCCTGAGGCAAGCACAGGTCGGAGTTGGAATAGAGATTTTGCTCCCACCACCATCCAACACTTTCCCTGAAGCAAGTACAGGTCGGAGTAGTAATAGTAAATTAGCCCCCACCATCATCCAAAACTTTTCCTGAGGCAAGCACAGGTCAGAGTAGGAATAGTAAATTTTCCCCCACCACCATCCAGCACTTTCCCTGAGGCAAGCACCCATCGGAGTAGGAATAGTAAATTTGCCCCCACCACCATCCAACATTTTCTCTGAGGCAAGCAACGGTCGGAGTAGGAATAGTAAATTTTCCCCCACCACTATTCAACACTTTCCCTGAGGCAAGCACCGGTCGGTGTTGGAATAGTAAATTTGCCCCCACCACTATCCAACACTTTCCCTGAGGCAAGCACCGGTCGGAGTAGGAATAGTACATTTGCCTCTACCACCATCCAGCACTTTCCCTGAGGCAAGCACCTGTCAGAGTAGTAATAGTAAATTAGCCCCACCACCATCCAACACTTTCCGTGCGGCAAGACCTGTCGGAGTAGGAATAGTAAATTTGCCATACCAACATACAGCACTTTCCCTGAGGCAAGTACCTGTCGGAGTAGGAATAGTAAATTTGCCCCACCACCATCCAGCACTTTCCCTGAGGCAAGCACAGGTCGGTGTAGGAATAGTAAATTTGCCCCACCACCACCATCCAGCACTTTCCCTGAGGCAAGCACAGGTCGGAGTTGGAATAGAAATTTTGCCCCCACCTTATCCAACACTTTCCCTGAGGCAAGTACAGGTTGGATTAGTAATAGTAAATTAGCCCCCATCACCATCCAACACTTTCCCTGAGGCAAGCACAGGTCAGAGTAGAAATAGTAAATTTGCCCCCACCACCATGCAGCACTTTCCCTGAGGCAAGCACCCGTCGGAGTAGGAATAGTAAATTTGCCCTCACCACCATCCAACTCTTTCTCTGAGGCAAGCAACGGTCAGAGTAGGAATAGTAAATTTGCCCCCACCACTATTCAACACTTTCCCTGAGGCAAGCACCGGTCGGTGTTGGAATAGTAAATTTGCACCTTCCACTATCCAACACTTTCCCTGAGGCAAGCACTGGTCAGAGTAGAAATAGTAAATTTGCTCCCTTACCATCCAAGACTTTCTCTGAGGCAAGCACAGGTCGGAGTAGGAATAGTCAATTTGCCCCCACCACCATCCAACACTTTCCCTGAGGCAAGCACAGGTCGGAGGAGGAATAGTAAATTTGCCCCCACCACCATCCAACACTTTCCATGAGGCAAGCACAGGTCGGAGTAGGACCAGTAAATTTGGCCTCACCACCATCCAACACTTTCCCTGAGGCAAGCACAGGTCGGAGTAGGAATAGTAAACTTGCCCCCACCACCATCCAGCACTTTCCCTGAGGCAAGCACAGGTCGGAGTAAGAATAGTAAATTAGCCCCCACCACCATCCAACACTTTCCCTGAGCCTGTTTCCTGAGGCAAAAACATTAACGTGTTAAATTAGTAATATTTTAAACATAATGTTGATCTTTGTCTGATAATGTTTTAATTCTCAGTTCATAAAGTTTTTTTTTTTTCCGTTCAGATTATTGTTAACATTTTACTTACATTTGATTCTGTAAAGGTTTGTTCCTTCCTGCTAGGTATTTGTTGTTGATTTATGTCCAAACTCTGTTAATATCAAAAGTAAAATGTATTTAAATTTTTTTCTAGCTTATCGGCTTTTTAAATTTACGTACATTTTGTTCCATTATTCACTTACTTTTTATAGTTAAGATAATTTCTTGACTATCTGCTTTAGATTGGTGGCTGCTTTTCAAAATGAGTAAATGCTGTAAATAAATAAAAAATTATATTGTAAGTACTTGGGATTTATGTGTCAATATTTTGATGCTGTTTTATTGAAAACGTAAACTTACTTCGGTCTGTAGATGGCAGTGTTCAATTTGACAAACGGCAAAATCCTCCAGCTGCTCTTGCTGTGTGTGGTCACCTTGGAAGTCAGTTGACCATTGAGCACAAAATGGTGGGCGGCTTCTTTTATATGTTTTTTGAGGGTAAATAACAATTTAAAAGAAAATATGTATTGGAAACAGTTTTTTCGCGCTAATCACATGACAGAATGTATTTTTATTTTGTCATGTGTAAAAATGTTCGTTTATACGATCCTTCTTTGAATGTCAGCCATTTTGTGTAGTTGCTGGCACAGGGACTGTAATAAAAATAGTTGAAGGACTTACATTTTATGTTCTTCGAAAAAGATTGTATGTTTAATCTCTTTTTGACTCTGAGAGTAGTGTGTTTCTTTGGTAAAATGTTTCAAATGTATGTTTTATTTTCCCTGTCTTTTTGGACATTTTTATAGCTTTTATTATTAATACTCAGGTATTTTAATGGAAAGGTACTTTGAAAAGTACTCGAGTATTAAAATAATACCTGGGTATTAATAATCTCCCCCACCCGAAACCCCTATTTCCCTTGCATCCCGTCCCAGAGGATGGTTTGAAAAAATATTAATTTATAGAAAAATAATACAAAAAAAAGTATGCGTTGTAATGGTATGCGTAGTTGTAGTATGCATTGTAATGGATTGCGTTGTAATAGTAGTTTTAAAGTTATCTCAATGTACATGCGCTGTAATGGTATGCGTTGCAAAACCATGCGATGTAATGGTATTTGCATTGTAAAAAATGCAATGTAAAAGCATGCGTTGTAATGGTATGCGTTGTAACGTCATATATTCATGAAGTGGGCTTTACCAAGCCAGGGTATTTAGATAAGAGTGGGATGGTGTTATCAAATTGATTTGAGCCCCTAACACGGCTGGTAGACTGGGGATCTTGCGACTGACTGCCAAGGGTAGCCGTGACCCAGCCACGGGAGCCAGCAAATATGGCAACTACCCAGGACATAAAGTCTGACAGGGGGGGTTGTAACAAGGGGTTCTGCATCCACCGTAAGAATAGCTATATGGAATATATCAGGTGTAGGCTCAAAGTTAAGTAGCTCACATTGGTTAGCCCAGTGGCAAGATTTAGACCTTTTATGTATTCAAGAAACTTTGGCAACGGAACTTATATTTTTAAATGGGTTTCGCCCATTCCAAACAGATGCGCTCCCACCCACCTCAGGATTGGTTATTACTGAATTTTTACAATAATAATTTTGGGGGAAATATGAAGGGCATCGTGGAACACTTAGATGTCGAAATTCTAAATAGTACTAGCGCTTCTTACGGGAAAGATGTGAACATCCTGTGGGTTGGAGACTCTAATACCCAGCCATGCAAGTTCAATGAAAATAGGGTATGTGTTATTGAGAACACTTCGGGAGACCCCATTCGTCACTCTACCCACCATGATTATGGCAACAGCTTAATTAAATTGCTAATTTCTAGAAACCTCTTAATCATCAGTAAGATAAACCCCAATACAGATAACCTAGTTAAGACCTTCTCAAGAAACGATTACGAATCAACACTTGATTTCATAATAGTTTCAGGCACACTTCAGGCTTATATTAAAGAAGATGAAATCAAGTCATCCTTATTTAGTGATCATGCAATTCTCTTCGCCTCGATGGAGATGGGCCTGAGAAATGCATTGCACACCCATAAAATTAGGAAACCCATCTTGGGCAGGAAAAATGGCTTCCAGTTAAAATGGAATCAAATAGACAAAGGGAAAATAGTCCTGCTAATTTTAAATAACTGTTTAGAGTCAGTAATGAGATGCTTGGACCCTGATAACACCCCAGAACAAATCACCTCTGGTTTGGGGATTTTTCTTGGTGAAGTAAAAAAGGCATTGACATGTGTAAAACAATCTAATGCTGCCCCGCCCACTAGATGGTTCGACCACTCCTGCACTCATACACTAAAATCTCTGCACAAAGCCCTGAATGCATGCCCACGAAACAGTGTTTTGAAAGCATCTCTTAGGAAAAGTTACCTGGAAGCTGGGAAGCTAAGGGAGAGAACGTTGAGAGAAGAGGCGTGGGAAAACTTAGAAAAGGCAGCATTATCTAAATCCGGGTGTGATTCCCGGAAAACAATTAATGCTCCGTTTTAAAAAAATCATGAAGATCCCACACTAGACGTTCACGTGGGAGAAGAAGACTGGGTGGCCCATTTTGAGCTAGTTTTTGGCTCAGGGGAGAATGGAGCAGCAGAAGACCCACCTATATCCCTTCCCCTGTCAAAGTATTTGACATGCCTTCTGGAAGAGATACAATCCGGCCTGGGTAAATGTATAGGTGGGAAGGCCCCCAATTGACCTATTCCTAACACATCAGGACCTGTGGGCCCCCCTTCTCACAAATGTGGTAAATGCAATAGCAAAAACAGGCTCCCTACCGTCATGGTCTACCAGTATAAAAAAAGGGAGATAAGAAGAATGCCCAGAACTATTGTCCAATCTCCCTATTGGACACAACAGCAAAAGTAATGGGGCGCTTATTGCTACACAGACTGGAAGAGTAGGCAAGCGAGAAAAATATCTTGATAGAAGCACAATATGGGTTCCAAGAAGGGAAAGGCACAATTGATCAGTGCCTAAACCTGAGTCTGACACCAGAGCTAAGGGGGGGCAAATCTTTCTGGAATTTATGGACCTTAGTGCCGCATTCGATTCCATGTCCCATATTAAACTATGGGATCTAATGGCTTCCATGGGGATCGACGCCCCCATAATAATTTTCATCCGCCAACTATATGCCAGTGCTAAAGCATCAGTTCGCAATGGCAAAAACGGAGAATGCACTTGCCCCTTTAAGATCAGTAGGGGAGTTAGACAAGGGTGCGTTCTTGCCCCCTTCCTATTCTCTATTTACACCAATGGGGTTTGGGAAGCACTAAGGGGGTCTATGCCGGATGTACCCATTTTTGATGGCTGTAGAATGCCAATACTGGTATATGCGGACGATGCGTCCTGATAGCCTGAACAGGTTTGGCCCTCCAGCGTTTAATAAGGGACTATGTAGCCTTTATGGCCTCAATAGATTTGCAGGTAAATGAGTCGAAATCCTTTATTCTTTTGGGTATGGCAACTGTGACCCTTCTCCAAAATCTGGAAGATAGTTTTCTCAAGGGTATAGCCTCTCCCCCAAGTCCTCTCCAAACTTTACATGTCACCTAGAGTTTGGAGTGCCCTACTTGACTGACAGCATTAAGCTAGCGCCAATTATGTTATGGCATTCAGTATGGCATAGGGACACGGTGAGCCTAACCCAACTGATCATAAAAAATTGCCTTAGCTTATTATTAATACTCACAAAATAGCATGGCTACATTATGTGGAAAAGACCCTAACTGATATAGGGCATAAGAAATTGTTTGAAGACCCTTGTGCTTGCCAGAAAATTTCTAAGTTGGAATTTAAGACCTCCTATTTGAAAAAGGTCACCTTTGACCGTTATGAATCTAACCGTCTGAAGAAACTGGTTATCCTCTACCAACAAATACTCCCAATTTTAGAGGGAGGGTATTCTTATCTAGGAATCACTAACAATTCCCAGGACAGACACATTTTCATCAGATTTCAAATGAATTTAATCCCGTTAACAAGTGTACCCATTCCGACCTATCAGCCTGCACTTGCGACATGGTATCAAAGCAGTCTCATCTCCACATTGTCTTATTTTGCACTTTTTACAAATCTGCTCGAGCAAGGTATATTACCCCAATTTTAAAAAGTTGTAATTTTAAACAATCTCGGGTAGCACTTTTACTTTTTAAAATCTCTTCCAGTTCCTTTTATATGTTGTTCAGTTTTTATGGGCTTTTATGAGCACTAGGAAGACTCTGCACTTTAGCACTGTTTGAAAGCGGCATGACTCCTAAGATCAAGAGCATTTACATGGCCGAACTCTTTTGCACTTTATTGATTTGTCTAAGATGTCTAGGTCTTTATCTGTTATATCTGTGCCATTCTTTTCCCACTATTAGAACCAAATCATTTATGTAAACAGCGAAGTAGTGATGCTAATCGGCATAAAAGGACCATCGGTTTTGACTGAATAATCTATTTCGCTTGTTTGTACTTTGCACTCTTGTACAAAATTGGATTTGGCTCTTACATTTTTAATTGTTTCTAGCCGAAGTTGTATTTTTATAACTTTTATAATCTCATGTACTGTTAATGGTTTCACTAAAATTTGCGTCTGTGGTTTTGTAAAGTGAGTAATAGTTGTCTTCCTTTTGATCTGCTTTTATGGATTTATTTGTAAATCCGAATAAAGTTTTATGACTGACTAAATGAATAAAGTCATTCAAATTATTTTTGAAATTCTTCTCCTCATCATTATTTTCTTCAAAAATCAAAGAAACAGTTAGATTCCATGATAGGATAATATTTGAAAATATAAAAGTGTGAACAACAGCAGCAGAGACATAATAATATGAAGCATTAATGAGTAAATGGAAGTAAGATGTTACATTTCTGGAGTCTATGAGGATGGTACTTCCCCGTTGAAGGAGACAACGACGAAAAGCCCAGATGAGAGTCGAAGCAGGAGATCAGGCTGCGCCCACAAGGTGTGTTCCTGGAAGTGAGCTCTCGGCAGAGTCAGAGGCGGAAATGCTCCAAAAAGGTTGAGGCAGATGCGGAACGTGCCGACAACAAATCTGAGGCAAATTTGTGGTGTACAACGAACAATGACGGGCGCAACCACAGGAACGGGGAGGAGTAGGGAGATGCGCACAACCATACACAGGAAGGAAAACGAGATTAGAACAGCAGGAGGTATTACTAATGTTAAACAATATGACTGAAAACTATAAAATACCCAAAGGAAGCCCAAATGACAGTAATAATATGAGCTAAAAGCAAATAAACTTATCTTGGCTGCAAGCCACAAGAAAAGGCGGCTGCTGGCAGTCAAGTTAGGTATAATTGGCTGGTCCTCATTACTGATTGGTACGTTGTATATTGGTGCTCTTTGTTCCCATTCGCCTGTGGTTCCTGGGCCTCATGGGATGTGTAGTTTTTTCAAGTTTCTTGACTGCTGCTATTTAATAAAGCAAGTTAAAGACAGCATAATATGAGCCTCTGGTCTTGCCAGAAAACTGGAGTGCTATGGAGCATTCACACTCATTGTTTCCTGCGCCGCTGCCCCTAAGGCACTAATATTAGCTGGTGCTGATCAGATGTATATCTTTCTCATTGTTGACATTTTTTAACATTTCTGCTCTTAATTTCGCTATAAAGAGAGCTGAGTTCAGATACTCTCTGGGTTCATGTAGGGTTTAACACTTAGCTATGTCCATTTTGCAGGATTGGCTGTTTTTCAAGTATATTTGTTTAGTTTAGTTTATAGAGTTTATAAAGCGCCTGAATCACCCCCCAAGGGGTATCTCCGCGCTAAGGAACTGCTTTTGTCGGACAGAGAAAAGGAACAGATTAGAACAATACAGTCTTAAGAAGCCTATGGAACTGCAGGTGATCGGAGCACTCCCGCAGATGGATAGGTAGTTGGTTCCAATAGGTAGGGGCTAAATGGAAGAAGGCTTTACCACCCAGCCGTGATTTTTTGCAGCGTGGAACCACAATTAGAAATTTGGTCCCTGAGCGTAACGCCCTGGGTGGCTGGTATTTCGTGAATTTTTCTGCCAGATAGCTGGGGCCTTTGCCATTTAGGGATTTGTGGACAATGCAACAGATCTTGAAACGGATCCGCTTACGTACTGGGAGCCAATGCAATCTCTGCAAGAGGGGAAGGGAAGAGGTACGGGGAGGAGCATTGGAGACCAGCCGGGCTGCGGTATTTTGGACCACTTCCAATCTGTTCAATGATGCTTCAATAGCTGAGATCAACAGAGCATTGCAATAATCCAGGCGACTTAATACTAGTGTCTGGATAAGGGTTTTCCGAGTCGACAGAGGGAGAAAGGGTCCAAGGGCGCGTCTTCCTGTGGCTTGGCCGGTCTGGGGGACGTGCTGTTGCGGCTGCTGTGGGGTGTCCCGGGGCCGTTCTTGGTTGTGTCCTGGGCTTCCTGGATCGCTGCTGGGGTCCTGCTGGCGTACTTTCCCCTCTGCGTGTTCTCATTGTGGTGCAGGAGCGGGCCGGGTCTCTGATTGCCTGGAGTACCGGATGCTGCAGTCTTCCCTTCAGCCAGGCGCTGGTTTGTTGGAGGGCGCCTGGCCTACCTGGTAGGGGCAGTCGGTTTGGGGTGCTGTCTCCCTGCCCCGGTGGTGAGTACCGTGTAGCGGTTCCTTTCCTACTTCTGCCTGCTGCCTTTTTTCCCTGTGTTCTGGGGGGGGTGTCTCTGTGGCCTGGGGTTGCGGTCATGGTCACTCCCTCTGCAGGTTTTGTGCAAGGTGGGGGCTGCTGTAACAGGAGGAGTCCTCTGCTGTGCCTGGTTTTTTGTCCTTCAGATCGATCCCCACTGGCTCTCCTGGTTGCCCCGTGGACTGCTGCAGTGAGAGGCTATAGGTGCTCCCCGTATTCTCCTTTGCTCTACTCCTGACCCTATGCTGCCTGCTCCAGGGCCTGGACACCACTCCCAGTCGGCCCAGCTGCCAGTTCAGACCCACAGCTCGGAGGGCCACTTGGCTGGGTCCTTCATTTTCTGGATTTTTTCTGGTCCCTGGCTGCGCGTTCTCCATCTCTCCCTATGGTCCTCATGCCTCTACGTTTGAGGTCGGATTATGGCGGAGTCTAGCCTGGTTGGTCCCTGGTTGGGTGCCTGCCTGGGTGTTCTTGGTGCTGTGGGCTCCTTCGCATGGGCGTTGTTCCTGTTTGCTCTGGTGGGGCTGGGTATTGCCTTCCCTGGGTGACCGCCTGGAGGTGCCTCTCGTTTCTGGCTGGCCTTCCTGCTTCCTTGCCTCCCTGTCTGGGCCTGGTCTGGCCTGCTCGGTTGTGGTGTGGGGTCGGTCCTGGTTAGTTCCTGGTTCCACATGGGTGTTCCCTGGGGCTGTGTGAGGTTGGACTTTTGTGTCCACAGCTCATTTTTGTTTGGTAGGGGGGTTTGTGTCTCTGGTCCCTCTTTCTGGGAGTGTTTTCGGTTGCCCTTGTGCCCGCTGCTGTGCTGGTTGCCGCCTTCTGGGCTGGCTGGTGGGGGCTGGCAGTGTGTTGTGCTGTCTTCTGACCCGGGGATCGGTACCGCATTGCGGTTTGTCTCCTTTTCCAGGTTTCTGGCCCTGCCCTTTGGGGTCCCCGGCCTCCGGGTTGCTGGGGTGTCTTTTTCTACCGGTTGCCTCCGGGTCCTCTCACTTTTTTTCATTCAGTGTTGGGTCCTTGGTCTCGCCTGGGCGGGGTTGGTGTTGTGCCCTCTCTCTGGCCTGGCTTGTTCCTTGGTGGCAGATGGTGCTGGGCTTCTGCTGCCTCCCCCTGGTCTCCCGCGGCTGTCTGTGGTCGGCTGGTTGGTTCAAGACGGGCGCTGCGGGTGCCCCTGGTGTGCCTTGTTGTGGTTGTTTGTCTGTTGCCTGGCGCTGGGTTGTGGTTTGCGCCTGGGCTGGCTGGTTGGAGTTGGGTTCCTTGTTGTGGTTTCCTTTTTCCCCTCTGGGTTCCTTTTTGGGGGCTTGGGCCGCTTTTGGGGGTCCTCTGTCTCTGTGCTGCCGGTTCCTTTGCCGCCGGTTGGGGCTGGGTGCTGTGGTTCTTCCTTCACTTCAACCTCTGCGACTCCTTCATTTCTCTCCTCTGCCCTGGGGCTGCCTTGTTGCCGTCGTCCCCCTTGTGGGGTGCCTACCGGTTGGTTTGGTCCTGCCGCTTTCTCCTTGGGGCTTGTTGTTTGGGCCTGGTCCTTTGGCGCTCTAGTGCGGGGGCTTGTTTTGGGCCTGTGGTGTCTCTGGTCCCTGTTCTTGTCTCTGCTGGGGTTTCTGTTTCTTCCTTGGCCTCTTTGGGCCTGGGGCCCTGCCTTCCTGTTCACTCTTGCTCTTGTCTGATCTCGGCAGTTCGGCGGGTTTGGGCCTGTTTGGTTGGGGATAGGTGTCCGCGTCCTGCTACCGGTTGCTGTGAGCTTCCTGGTTCCTCTCCTCATGGTGCGGTGTGCGCCCTTGGGGTTCTGCTGCCATGTCCCTCCTTGGGTTCTGGTGTGCCCTCGGGTCTTCGGCTCTGTGGTGGGGGCCTAGTCTTTGCCGGTCTTGGCCTTGCTGTCCCTGTGTCTGGCCCCTCCTTTGTCTTTGCTGCCTGTGCCCTTGTTTGCCTTTTCTTTCTCAGGTTGCTTGGTCTCGGCCTGCCTCTCCTTCGGGGGAGTCGGCTGGTTGCGCTGGTGCCTGTGCGCCGGCCCCTGCCCCCCTTGTGTGCCCTCCCGCCCTGGTGGGCGGGCTCTTTGCCCCCGCGGGCCCACATCTGGTGAATTGGTGGCGGATGGGGGGCCGGGCTTGTGTCTCCCCTCCTGCCCCTTCTGCGGGTGTGGCGCTTTGTTTGGTTGTTGGTCTTCTGGCCCCTTGGTGATTGGCGGTCCGGTGCCTGGTTTTGCTGGGGCACAGGCTGGCCTTCTGTTCTTTTCCTCTGGCTCTTCCCTGTGCCTCCCTGGTGCGGGCTGGTCTTTGGCGTTGGCTTGCAGGTGTGGGCTGCTTGGCTCCCTCCCTGTCTTCCTGTCGCTTTGTGGGCCCAAGGTGACCTGCCTGTGGCTGGGTCTTGAGTCTTTCCCTGTTGCCCCTGGTGGTTGTGGGTTTCGGGGTTGGGGCGGTTGTCCCAGTGCCTCTCGCTCTGGGCTAGTGGGGGCGCCATGTTGGTGGCCTCCTGTGTTGCTGGCATATCTATTGCTCAGTCTGCTGGCCTCTTGGATTTTGCTGGGGGCTTTGGCAGGGTTGGGCTGTGGGCCTCCCTGTTTTCTCCCCTGTTTTGCCCTTTGGCGGCTGCTCTTGCGTTGGCTATTGGTTCAGGGGAGGTTCCACCCCCCTGTTCTGGCTTCTGGTTCGGTGCCCGATGGCTTCGTTTCCCCCGGTCCCGTTTTTCTCCCCTGGGGTTGGCCCTGGCTTTTGATTGGGGGTTGTTTATGGCGTCTTCTTCCCACTGTGTCTTCTTTGGGTTCCTTTGGTCTCGGAGGCCTTCGGGGTTTTGCCTCTCTCCGTTCCTTGGTGTTGTGCCCTGCTCTGGTTCTGGGCCTGCTGGGGTCCATCCCTAGCTTCCCTTGGGTGGGGGGGCCTGTTCTGGCCTCGTTTTGTTGGGGGGTTGCGCGTCTGGCCTCCCCCTTGCCTTCCTTGGGTGGGGTGCTGGGTTGTGTACCGGTGTCCCTTGCTTTCAGGGGGGTTGCCTCGGGCCTGGCCTGTTGCCTGTCTCTGTGCCCCGGGTTCTTCTCCGGGTTTGGAGGCCTTTCTGCTGCTGTCCAGTCTCTCCACTGGTGTTGGCTGCTGGACGTTCTTACCCCTTGGCTTGGGCCGCCTCTGAGGTTTCTGTGGCTGGTTCCTTTGAGCTCTCTGTTGCCGGTGCTGTCGGGGTGGCAGGGGGGGGTGCTTGCTGGTGGTCACTGCCCCCTCTCTTCCTGGTTTGCTCGGTTTGAGCCTGCCCTTGGTTGGTCCTCTGGGTCGGTGCCTGGGTCCTTTTTCGGGCTCCGTCCTCTTCGGTCTCTGCGGCTCTGCTGGGGCTTCCCCTGGTGTGTTGGGGTTGGTCCTGTGGTTGGTCGTGTTGTTCCTTTACCTCCTGCCTTTGGTGGGCTTGTTCGGTCTCTCCTTCCTTCCCCTTGGCTTTTGGTGGTGTCGTTGTGGGTTCGTTCGGCGATGGGTCGCATTCTTCCCTCGTATGAGGGGGTTGCTCTATGGCTGTTTTCTCACTGGTCCGGTGCCCTTCCTGGCTTTTGTTGTGCCTTGTGGGCGCTTCCGTTTCTTCTGGGCCCCCTTCTGCTGGTTGCTCTGGGGGGAGTGGTGGTTGTTTCAGCCCCTCTGGGGGTTCCCTTGGGGCTTGGCTCTGGGTGCTGGGCCTCCTTCTGGCCTTGCCTGGGGGTCTTGTGTCCCTCTCGGTGCGGCCCTAGCTCGGGTTGCTCTGGGTCTTCTTCTTCTGTGGTGGCCGCGTCACTGTTCTTGCGGTGGGGTCTGTTCCTCTCTTGTTGGGTTCTCCTCCTCTGTTGCTGGTTCGGTGATTACTGGTGTTGGTTGTCTCCCCTTTGGTGGTGGCTCCTTGGTTGGGCTCCTTGTTTTGTGGTTTTCCTGGTCGTCCCCTGCTTGTTTTGGGGTTTCAACTCTGTTGACTTGGTTGGGGGCCTTGCTGGTTTGGTGCTCCTGCCTATGTTTTTTTCTTGTGGTTCTCCCTTTTGCTTCTTTGGGGTGCCTGTTTCGGTGTGGTGTCCCTGATGTTGGTGGGGGTTCGGAAGGCCGGGTTGTTTGCTTTGGTATTCTCCACTTTGTTCAGGTATGGGACGAGGACTGGAGGGACCGGGAGGTAATGCCCTATTACTTACCGGCAATCTTCATTACTCCTGGTCCTGTTGTCCTTGTCCCATTCCTTACGCCCCTCCCTCCCTCCCGGACGGCCGGCCTTCCGGTTGGTGGCTTGGTATTTCAGGCTGACTGCTGGGTTGGTACAGCTTATGTACTTCCAGTGGGAGGGGGTGGGTTTAGGTATCCGAGCATTCTCCTGTTCTTTTTTTCTGTCGTGGAGATGGTCATCTCCACTTTGTTCAGGAATGGGACGAGGACAACGGGACCAGGAGTAATGAAGATTACCGGTAAGTAATAGGGCATTATCGATTTGAAAGGCCTTAGAGCAACGTTTCTTAACTCTTAACATCTGTGGACCCCCACTGAATCAGTACTGAAAGTCAGGGACCCCAGCCTAAGCAACGTCTACGATTTGGACCTCAAAAATAACAAGTACACATCAAAGATACAAATTATGAAATAATTTAATTCACAAACAAAATATACACAAATCAAAATTAAGAATGGAGCCTTTCAAAATGTGTTCCTTTTCTAAAACCCAAAGTGATAGTCTAGCTTCTAGCATCCTGTCCTAGCATCTTGTCCTTTCTGGGTATAACTCATGCTCTCTTTTTGTCAGTGCATACCAGTACTTCAGTTGAGGTCACCAATCATTTATTTGAGATTCGGTTTTGTGTACTTGAGCTGCTGCTACGAATACAGCTAAAGATACCAAATTAATTTGTAGCCTCCAGTTTCAGATTCCTTTACATTTACAGAATGTTTCAAGTTTTTTAATTTTCAATTTGGCTTTTATGCATAGGTACTTTATTAATCTGATAATATACATTATTTAATTTTCTAAACAGTAATGGACCCCTTGAGTAGGCATGGAGTTGTTTACAGAAATTGTATTACTCCTCCAGATGTTAATGTCTCTTCTTATTTCCAACAAATTGCCATTTCAAAAATTGCTTAACTCTTTGATTAGTTCCTTGTAACGAGCTCATTCCAAGAAGCGCTATAAGTGTTATAACTGCAGTAGATTTAAAGTTTGTGTGAATGACCTGTCAATGTACTGTAGACAGTCATGGTTTCATTTCGGATTTCTGTTTCCAGTGCAGCATCTGTCTGATATCTTACCTATTGTGGCCTAGTTTTATGATCAATGAGTGCACGCAGCTTTCATGACACCGAGCAGTGCAGAAAAATCAGCAAATAAGCAAAGTATGCGCAGGGCATAAAAAATGAACCGCGTATTGGCAATTTAAACACACTTTGGCATGGAACCCTTACTCAAACTCAAAGAAGATACATTAACTGAAAAGATTACTTACTTTCTATGCTTTTCGAATTTTCAACCACACCAGAATCACTTTGTATCCCCATAAAACGTCTGACCTGCCAATACGCTGACCTCTGCTTTTATATTATGTGTTGGTTTAAGTTAATATAGACTATAAATTCATCTGGCATCTCACCCAAGGTGAAATTTAGCGCAAGTAAGTGGATATTGAACAGCACACACCCCAGGGAGTTGAACAGACAGAGCAGAGGAAATCAATTCCCTGATTTCACGAATAAAATGCGTTATGACCTGGATCTTACATTTAAAATATTTATGTGAGGCACCCAGCTTAAAAAAATATATATAACAGAAGCCATGTTTTTGCAATACCAGAGTAGGTGGCTTTAGAGCTAAGACACAAAGGGAACACCACACTTTCCGAGGTTGCTACTTGTCTTCATTGTTTGTTTAATTAGTTGCAATATTGCTGCATTCTCGTTGTTTTCGATAATAAAAATAGTAAAAAATACCTGAGCTAAATTTGAAATCCAATGCAGAATGTTCACAGATAGTTTGCTGAGCTTCAAATTTAACATCAAACGGGTAATAGAAATGTGATACCGGCCTCAAATACAGTTAACTATCAGATTCATTGATCCTACTGTCGGAGAAGAAATACTTTAAATAGTTAACGTCGCATAGACAAATGCCTCAATACACATTAAACTATTTCTTGGATCACGTGTTGCTTCGGTGGCTGAGCACTTTCATACTGGTACATGGTCCGTATTAGACCTAGCAGCCTTACAGTGGTCTTCCCCCAAATTGTTCGCCCTTGTCAGTCACTTTTAGCTGTAATTTGTTTTTGTTGACCTTAGGACTCTGTGCACTTTATCAGTGCTAACCAGTGCTAAAGTGCTTGTGGTCACTCCCTAAAGCATGGTAACATTGGCTTACACCTGATTGGCATATTTTATTTACTTATAAGTCCTTAGTAGAGTAGTATGCAATATACCTAAGCCATATAAATGAAATGCTAATGGTGGGCCTGCAGCACTTTTTGTGCCACCCATTTAAGCAGCCCCTTAAACATTTCCCAGGCCTACTATTGTACTTCGAATGCAGTTTTAAACTGCCAATTCAACTTGGCAATATTACCCCCTTGCCAAGCCTTAATCTTCCCTTTTATTGTATATAGGTCACCCCTAAGGTAGACCCTAAGTAG
Source organism: Calotriton arnoldi (assembly GCA_963921515.1). Lineage (NCBI taxonomy): Eukaryota > Metazoa > Chordata > Amphibia > Caudata > Salamandridae > Calotriton > Calotriton arnoldi. The sequence goes on from CAWUFW010014892.1 coordinate 99,913, forward strand.
GCCATAGGGCAGGGTGCATTGTAATTAAAAGGTTGGACATGTGCTTTTAAGTTTTACATGTACTGATAATGAAAAACTTCTAAATTCGTTTTTTTCAGTACTGTGACGCCTCCCATCTCCAATAGGATAACATCAGTCTGCCTTATTACATTTAATAAGTGCTAATTTTTGATTAGGAACAGGTGACATTTTTATGTTTGATGTCTAAAAAATTGCAATTAAAAAGCCTCTTTCGTGGTAGAGTCAGATTTTAAGTCACAATTTTGAAAATGCCAATTTTAGAAAGTTGCCATTTTCCTGCCGTAGATATTTGCTCCCTGCAGCCTGTCCTAGGTCACATCACAGGGTGTAGTTGGCAGTTAGACTTTGTTTATTCTCCCAGACAGCCACACAATAGAGGGATTGGCTGCACCTGGATGGACCATCAACTAGCAGGAAGGGGGCAGAGCTGGGCACTGCCCCACTTCCACCTGATTGGGCTATGCTCTGCCTTCACACAAAAGATTTGTCACCCCTGCATTGCTCATGTAGCCAGCATGGAGCCAGAGCACGGGAGTCAGGAGACTTCAAACACTTCAAAGAGAATTCTCTAGAAACTTCTCCTACTTCTAAGAGGGGCCAGGTATAAAATTAGAACCCTCTGACCCACTCTTCATTCACTTTCTGGACCTGCGGAAGGACTCTCAGAGAGCAGCCTGCTGCTGGGGCCTTCTGTGTACTCCACAAGACTGCTTTAATGCACCTGGAAGCACTGCTTTACTGCCTGGAGACTGCCTTTAGCCCTCTGAGGCCTGCCCTGCTGCTTGAGTTGTGTTTCGTCACTTGAACCTAGGACTACCAGAGTGACTCCAAGTGCTAGTTGGCTGGACTCCTGATCAGATCCTCAGGGACTGAAAAGGCTCTAACCATCTTGAATCTGCACCTTGCCCCAGCCTGAGTGAGTCCTAACCTCCCAAGTGGTGCCCTTCCAGTTTCGGACCCTTGGCAGTGGTTCTAAAAGTGCCCAGATAGCCAAAATCCAAAACTTGGGACACAAACATTTTTTAACTAAAAAATGCTCTGAGAACTGGAGAAGTCTGGTACTAACCTGCTTGTCTATCCACATAAGGTGCATCACCGGTGGGTCTGACTTTGCGGCAACTCCCGGTATGTTCTTCTCTGCAGCAGCAAATGCTGTTCAGGGGTCGTTCGCCAAAGGGGTATCTGGCCTCGTGGAACTCTCGTCGACTACAGCCTCGTCCCGCTGAAAATTTTCAGCTTCCAAAAAAGAGACTAAGGGGGTGATTAGGATGGCGGGTGGATCGCCATCGCCAGCCAGGCGGTGGTGATCCGCCCGCCATCTCCACCCGATTTATCCCCGCCATATTATAATGGCGGGGGTACCGCGGTGGACGCAAAGCGCGTGTGCCACTTTTCCGCCGGTCGGCAATCGTCCTGATTGCCGGCTGGGCGGAGCTGGGGCCTAATATGGTGGCGGTGCCTAGCAGGCACCGCCATCCATATTAGGATGTATGGATTTTAAGGCCTTCCATGGCAGCGAGGCCGCCATGGAAAGGCTGGCGGGGAATCGCTTTGGGGGCCCATTGTGGGCCCCCGGCGGGGTGGGGGGCTGCACTTGGGGGGTACCTATGGTACCCCCTACATTGACATGCACAGGGTGGCAGGCACCGCGCGGTGCCTGCCACGCTGTGCATGGCAATGCACAACATGGTAATTTGGCATTGCTGCGGGTGCTGCACCCACCGCAATGTCAAATATGCGGAATGCGACCGCCAGGGTGGTGTTTGCATCCTAATTTGCGGTGCGGGACCGCCGCACGTCTGGCGGCCGGTCCCAGCACCGCGAGGATGGCGGGCGGCCTAAAGTCCGTATTAGGATGGCGGGCGGATTGCCAGCCAGGCGGTGGCGATCCCCCCGCCATCTCCACCCGATTTACCCCACGCCATATTATAATGGCGGGGGTACCGCGGCGGACGCAAAGTGCGTCCGCCGCTTTTCCGCCGGTCGGCAATCGTCCCAATTGCCGGCCGGGTGTAGCTGGGGCCTAATATGGTGGCGTGCCTAGCAGGCACCGCCATCCATATTAGGATGTATTAATTTTAAGGCCTTTCCATGGCAGTGAGGCCGCCATGGAAAGGCTGGTGGGGAATCGCTTTGGGGGCCCGTTGCGGGCCCCTTGGGGGGCTGCACTTGGGGGGTACCTATGGTACCCCCTACATTGCCATGCACAGGGTGGCAGGCACCGCGCGGTGCCTGCCACGTTGTGCATGGCAATGCACAACATGGTAATTTGACATTGCTGCGGGTGCTGCTGAAAGCAGCACCCGCTGCAATGTCAAATATGCAGAATGCGACCGCCAGGGTGGCGGTCGCATCCTAATTAGCGGTGCGGGACCGCCGCACGTCTGGCAGCCGGTCCCAGCACTGCGAGGATGGCGGGCAGACTAAAGTCCGCCCGCCATCCTAATCACCCCCTTAGTCTGAACGTAGAAATTTTCCCCGCAACTTTGTTCAGTGGCTCCCCAACGATGACGCTCACTCCCCATACACCACCTGCAGCCTTAGCCCGTTGAACATTTCCTTCTCAGAACATTTTTCTCAGAATTTCTTCTAAGTCTGAAGGTAACTGGCAACCAGGCCCAATTCACTTCTTGTATCTGACTCATCTCCATCGTGGTCGACCATATTATCCAATTTGACCATGGTCTTATGTAACAAGATGTCCGTGGTTGGCGCTTTGATCTTTCAGGAGCTAGATTTTACTTTAAACTTTACAAATTCATAACTCCGGTCCTACTGATTGGATGTTTGTCATTTTGGTGTCAAACAATTTAATTTACCATAATCTTTGTCAGGATGAACCACAAGAGTCACTAAATAAACCTGTGCTTAACCCTCTATTAGCTTGCCACAAAAGCAGTCAGGCTTAAATTAGAGGCAGTGTGTCAAGTATTTATGCAATACATAAACAGTAATAAAGTGGAAATACAACACATGAACAATCCGAAACTAATTTAGAAAAACAGAGTCAATTTAAAAAATAAAGGGATACCAGAACAATTTAAATCCAATCAATTGAACAGGAGGTATGGAATTTTAACAGGTTAAGAGAAAATACCACCAAGAAGCAGAAAGCGCCACTCACAGTCAGCTGGTCATGCTCTACATGGAGAAAGTCACAAGTTAAGGCCCACCAATGTGTACGGGTCAGATACAGGGACCAGGTTAGTCCTGCTGAAAAGTTACCTTCTCAACTCTGGTACAAAGTGTTCTGTTTGCGTTGGAGGAGGCCGGTTGGAGAAGAATTTCAGTGCAAAGAGCAGGTCAAGCATCGCAGACGATTGTTGCTTTAACACGAAGAGACGGTCATAGCTGGAGCTTCGTTTTGGTTGGTCGTCATGTACGGTTGTTGTTGACAAAAAGGGCAGTTCTTGTGTTCCTGATAAACAGCGGATGGCTGCTGTCAGAGCAAAGAGCAGGTCCCATTGGAGCTTTGCATTGGCGGTCTTTGAAGGCGGCTGATTCTTGGCGTGAAGAGGTTATTTCATGGTCATGAGGAGTCCATACTTCAGGATTTTCACATTTGCAGCCAGGCAAGGGACTGCGACCGGGGGGCACATCTTGGGTATCAGGACTCACTCCAGCAGAGGCCAGCAGAAGGGGCTAATGCAGGTCCAGGCAGGTCCATTTGGTGCTGGTAAGCTGGGCAATTGAAGGGATGCATTTGGAAGCTTGTGTCCCTGTAGCTCACTCAAGAGGTGTACCAACTGACACTTGGAGTCACTCTGGGAAGCCTGGAATTAAGGCAAGCAGGTCCAGTCTTATTTCCAAAAACAGCAAAGCAGTCGTTCCAGCAGCAGAGCAATCTTTCTGGTACCAGTGCAGTCCTTCTTGTAAATGTTCCACAGGTCCAGGAGTGTTCTGATGAGTAGATCCGAGGGTCCGATATATCTCGTGCCAGCCTTTATGTGGGGAAACTCCCTGACCTACCCTTAAACTGGTTCCAGTCAGTTCATTTCCCTTCCCTTGGCTACAAACTGTCTCGAATGACAAAAGGCATGGTGTCAGGTTCTATCATGTGTGCTGCAAGTAGGGCCCTTTAAAATGTAATCAGGACAGGGGACGGCTCCTCTACTGCCATCCTGTCAGGAAGGCCCTTTACTCACACATAGGCTTCCTTTGTCTCAGTGTCTAGAAGCAATAGACAAACCCCAATAGCAGAGCCATGCAGTCATGTGCCCCAGGACACTGGCTGAAAGGCACAGATGGTGTGGACAAGAAAATGCAAACTTTCTAAAAGTGGCATTTTCAAAATTGTAATTTAAAATCTGACTTTTTCATTAAAGAACATTTTAAATTGCAATATTTTGAGTGGAAAAATAAATCATAGCTCTCTCCACCCCCAATCTCCTAGATCTAGCACTTATTAAATGTTATAAGGTAGCCCAGTGTTAGACCATATTTGAGATAGGCCTTACAAAAGTGAAAAAGCGACTTGCGGAATTTTTCACTGCCAAGACATTTCAAACTTAAGTATAGATGTCATATTTTTTAAATACCATGCACACTGCCCTATGAGCCCTTTTGATACTACCCTAGGGATGACTTTTAAGCATTAAAAAGGAAGGTTTAGGCACCGCAAAATGTATTTTTCCAGGCCGAAATGGCAGATTAAAACTGCACTACAGGCTGCAGCGACAGGACTGAGACATGGCTTGCAGTGCTATTTCAGTGGGTTGCATATTGATGTTGCTGCCCATTTGTAGCCCTTAATTTACAGGCCTGGGTACAGGTAGTACCATTTACAAGGGGCTTACAAGTAAATCAAAGGTGCCAATTAGGTGTAGGACAATTTTACCATGTTTTAAAGAGAGAGCACAAGCACTTTAGCACTGGTTACCAGGGGTAAAGTACACAGAGTCCTAACGCCAACAAAACTGGTTCAGTAAATGAAGGGAATGAAGGCAAAATGTTTGGAGGGCATACCACGCCAAGGATCTCGGATCTAACAATGACTAGCTGCATAATTACTTCTCATGTAATTGCCATAGTTCCAGTTACCAACCCTTTGGTCTAGCATTTACTTATTTGCCTGATTTTTAAAGCACATTCTCTCTCCTTTCTGATACTTCAAAGGACTGAAATTCGTGAAAGAGGTCTGTTTTGGAGGTGCATTGGGTCTCAGGAGAAAGGGGAGGTAGAATGTTGATTTATGTTCTGAATCATGATCTTTTTTGCATAATATTGAGTTATAGCCCACATTTGAAAGTTTCATTTTCAACTGCTTTCTGAATTGTACGCCGTTTGATTCGGCTCTCAGGTTGCATCAAGGCATTGCACAGCATAGTGCCCTGGACTCCCGAGGCTCTGTCTCCTTGTTTCAGCCATTTAAAAGTCTATTGTCTGATGAAGTGTGAAGTTCCTGAGTGAAAATTACTGGCTGGTGAATATGAGGGGCTAAAGAAAGTATGGGGCATATGTACGAGGCTCTATCACCACAGGAACATCACTTTTTCCAACGCTCCTGTGGCGATAGGGGCTTTTCCTTATTTACAAGGCAGCTTTTAGCCACTGAACGTGGCTTAACGCTGCCTTGTAAATAAGGCCCCCTTTCTCGCTATGCTTAGCTTGAAAGGGGTGGGCAGTGGGTGTTGCAGTGGGCTTTCCACTGCAACACCCAGTGATTTTGATGCTGCCCCCTATTTACAAGGGTGGCCTAAATATGAGGCAGTGCCAAAATTAAGACCAGGGAAAACCTGGTCTTGACTTGGCAAAACAAGGAGAAATGCTTTATTTCTCCTTGTTTTTTCTTTTTCCATGTGTGCTGCCTTGTACAGCACACATGGAAAAAGTAAAAAGCCTTGGATTGTTTATGTGTAGGAAGGTGTCCCTCACTGCACATAAACAATCTTTTATTTAAAAAAATGACATTTTGTAACTAGAAGTGACAAATTGGCTTTGCAGGATTGTTTATGTGCAGGAAGGAACACCTTCATACACATAAACAATCTTCCCCTGCACGCAGACACCCTTGCACTATGGTGCAAGGGTGCCTGTGTTAGCCCTACACTGCTAAGTGTAGCGCCAGCGCATGGGGAAACACAAGGCTGCACCATATCCTTGTAAATATGGTGCAGCCTTGCGTTTCTGAAGTGGCGGAGTGAGGCGTTAAGCCATGATGGCTAACGCCTCACTCCACCACTTCTTTGTAAATATCCCTCTATATATGTTTGGTCTTTTCCCCAGTACTCTTTGTGACAATGTATTTGACTTTAACTTGATCTTTGTTTTCACCAGAAGCCCTTGTGGTGGCATAAATTCTACTATCTGGTCAAAGACATTATTGATTAGTGGGGTGAAATAGCAAGCCAAACGTCACTTTGTCTTTATATTGCTGCAATGTACTCTCTCTGTGGAAATAAGGTTAGCTAAACAATTCACAGTTAAATATTAGGATGCAGTGAAATACTTTCTGACATTTCACAGCACAGTTGACACCATCGATCACTGAAGCTCCTGGCCAAAGTCCACATTGAGTGGGCTTGAGTGACTGAAGGTCAATCACTGAACACTCGTCCGCCTGTCTACACCCAAAGATTAAACATAATTGCTCCTGATTGGGTATGTTTTTCCTCTATACCAATACCAGTATACAGTCTTCCCCTTCTACTTAGTGATAATGTGATCTAAATCCAAAGATGCATTTCACAAGAAACTCTATGACAAAGACTACATACAGGGTACAAGGGACCTTAGGGAGATGTTACCATACCCTACCAATTCCTTTCCTACATCAGCAAGCCAGAGGAAGCAGATCTGACTTTCATTTTAAAGAGAAAAGAGTTCTTGTCTATTGTGTAACATCAGTAGAAGTCAGGTAGCTGTGCCTCATTTGAGCCTTTCTTCTGATTCGAAGAAATCATAGGAAAACAGCACTTCATTCAAGGATCGCACTGTCTGCCCTATGTTGCCAGGAATATTGAGTATTGATCCTGGTGTTATCAAATTACTGTTCTTAGGAAATTGGAGCAACTCAGGGGAAGGGTCATTTCTTTTGAGACATTTACTACACAGAGATTATTTCCATTAATATTGCAGTGCTGTATTATTGCTTTCTTGGCATGCCTCAGTCAGTATGTTCAAATTTAACACAATTTCTAAAGTTATTTATGTCCTCCAAACGGAGCTGAGGCATCAGCTCGGTTGTAGGTGTATGATTGACATGCTAGATGCTATTTGTAGAATTGCAAATTGCTTTATATATTTATTACATTTACAGGGTTTTCTAACAATATGTTAATCCTTATCATGCAAAAGCAATGTGTGGGTGCAGTGTTAATATTTCCACAAGGGAAAGGAAAGTTTACATTACCTTAGTACTACATATTGTGCAGTTGGATGGTTAGTGAGATTGTAGGGTTTCAGGTAATGAGTATGTGTAACCACTGGTGTGGTATCTACAATGCCAATACGAGTACCACCAGCATTATAAGAGGAGTTCCTGCAGTCAATTATTGCTGAAATATTTTCCCCTACTGCTTTATGGACAGAGAAAATATGTGCAGATGCAGTTGTTACTGAAGGTGGCTCAGTGCTAAAGTAAGGTAAGGTTTATTATATAGTGTAATAGAATTCATTACATTAAATAGAAATGAAAAGAAAGCCGCATCAAAAAGTATTACAACTAATATGCATGGGCAGGCCCTGCATTCGAGAAATTGTAAAAAGACAAAAAAACATCAGTCACGTTCTATTTCTTAATAATTATTAACTAATTGTTCAACTCGGATTTTAGATTATAATTTTGAAAATCCCACTTTTAGAAAGTTGCAAAAGAAACAATTGATGGACGGAATGCTGGACAATGCAAATATTCACCCCCAGTCACCAGGATCTGGGTTAAATCCATCATTCTTTTGCTCACCACACCACCCCAGTTTGGACCCAGCTAAATGCAAATCAGTCTTGACCCTGTTCCTTGAGGGAACAGTCCAGCCCGAACTGCCAAGCCAGGTCCTCCCTGGATGGGAAACAAGCATCCTGGGACCGGTTTCAGGGTATCACCCTTCTTCAGCCAGGCTAGCTTGAATCCAGTGGTGTAGGGCGCACGGGACCCACGTTTGGGCATACCCTTCCCACTTAGGGCGACATATGCAAAAGAAACAATTGATGGACGGAATGCAGGACAATGCAAACATTCACCCCGTCACAGGGATCTGGGTTAAATCCATCATTCTTTTTCTCACCACACCACCCCAGTTTGGACCCAGCTAAATGCAAATCAGTCTTGACCCTGTTCCTTGTGGGAACAGTCCAGCCCAAACTGAAAAGCTAGGTCCTCCCTGGACCGGAAACAAGCATCCTGGGACCAGTTTCAGGGTATCACCCTTCTTCAGCCAGGCTAGCTTGAATCCAGTGGTGTAGTGAGCATGGGACCCACGTCTGGGCATACCCTTCCCACTTAGGGCGACATATGCAAAAGAAACAATTGATGGACGGAATGCTGGACAATGCAAACATTCACCCCCAGTCACAGGGATCTGGGTTAAATCCATCATTCTTTTGCTCACCACACCACCCCAGTTTGGACCCAGCTAAATGCAAATCAGTCTTGACCCTGTTCCTTGTGGGAACAGTCCAGCCCGAACTGCCAAGCCAGGTCCTCCCTGGACCAGAAACAAGCATCCTGGGACCGGTTTCAGGGTATCACCATTCTTCAGCCAGGCTAGCTTGAATCCAGTGCTGTAGTGAGCACGGGACCCACGTCTGGGCATACCCTTCCCACTTAGGGCGACATATGCAAAAGAAACAATTGATGGACGGAATGCTGGACGATGCAAACATTCACCCCCAGTCACAGGGATCTGGGTTAAATCCATCATTCTTTTGCTCACCACACCACCCCAGTTTGGACCCAGCTAAATGCAAATCAGTCTTGACCCTGTTCCTTGTGGGAACAGTCCAGCCCGAACTGCCAAGCCAGGTTCTCCCTGGACCGGAAACAAGCATCCTGGGACTGGTTTCAGGGTATCACCCTTCTTCAGCCAGGCTAGCTTGAATCCAGTGGTGTAGTGAGCACGGGACCCACGTCTGGGCATACCCTTCCCACTTAGGGCGACATATGCAAAAGAAACAATTGATGGACGGAATGCTGGACAATGCAAACATTCACCCCCAGTCACAGGGATCTGGGTTAAATCCATCATTCTTTTGCTCACCACACCACCCCAGTTTGGACCCAGCTAAATGCAAATCAGTCTTGACCCTGTTCCTTTTGGGAACAGTTGGAATTTTCCTGCCTAAAGTTTCTGAGCCCTTTCTTGAGTTTCCAGCTTCCTGTGTCTGTTAATGGTTCATCGATAAAGAATGTGTATTGGGCCCAGAAAGGGAATAATGGGACCTGGCTGTATCTGAGAGAGAGTCTTCCTGACAGGATGGCTGGGAACTGACCAGAACATGTTTTTAGGGTAGGTCATGAAATTTCCCCACACAAAGGCTGGTACCAGGTATAAAAATGGGACCTTCAGAGCCACTCTACAGAGCACCCAGGGACCTGTGGAAGATTCAGAAGAAGGACTGCTCTGCTTCCAGGAGGACAGCCCTGCTGCTGGGAGAACTGACTTGCTGTCTGAAAGAATGAAGATTGGACCTGCCTACCTTGATCCCAGGCTACCCAGAGTGATTCCAAGGGTCAGTTAGCAGACATTCTGTGTGAGCTACAGGGTCACAGCAAACTTCCAAAGGCCTCCCGGAAACTGGCCAATTGACCAGCACCAACTGGACCAGACTGACCATGCCTTAGCCCTGCTGCAGTGAGTCCTGCTCCCCAAGAGGTGCCCCCCAGGTTCTGGGCCCTTGCTTGGCATCAGTGAGAGCACCTCCTGAAGTAAAATGTGAAAATCCTGAAGTTTGGCCTCTTTGTGATCCCAAACAGGCCTGTTCACACTATAATTCTGCGGCCCGTGATGACCACCAACGGGAAGCTCCGGTGACACCTGCACTTCATGGCAACAGTGACTGTCCATGATGATCAACCAACATGAGGCTCCAGCGAAGACTGGCTTCCCGTGCTATAGCAATGACTATATGTAATGCTCAACCTGCTCTTTGCGCAGAAACCCTCCTCCTCACAGCCTCCTCCAATGCGAATTGAACTTTTCACGCCAATCTTGAGAAGTTAAATCTTTAGCAAGACTAACTAGGTCCCTGTGCCCAACCTGCGCTCCATTGCAATCAGCCTGAACTTGTGATTTTCCCTCCTGGTCTTGTGCAACCAGATAACCGTGAGTGGCGCTTACTAATTCTTGATACTATTTTTACTAAAAATTCAAAAACTCAATAACACTGGTTCTACTCATTGGATTATTGTTGTTCTGGTATCATTTTATTTATTAAAATTTACTAAATTTTCTAAATTGGTTTGGGATATTTCATGTGTTGTGCTGTCACTTATTGCTGTTTGGGTTCTGCATAAATACTTTACACATTGCCTCTAAATTAAGCCTGACTGCTGTCGTGCCAAGCTACCAGAGAGTTAAGCACTGGTTAATTTAGTTACTTTTGTGGTTTACCCCTACATGGACATTGGTTGTTGCCTGAGTGGAGCTTCCACCCATCTCAACTAAGATCCCAGTTTTTTCAGAGGTGAATTATACATCTATTCCTTGGTTAGGTGTAAAAGGTTCAACTCGGTCCTTCCCAGACCCTTGAAATATCAAATAAATATTTTTTATTGGTCTTCAAGGTTTTATTTAATTTAATTAACTTATTCAATCTATGTTTAGTTATTAAAGCATGGAATCCTTTATTATTTTTAGAGCCAGAACAGGGTGCCACCGAAAAAACCGCCTCGGCAGGGGTAATAAGCGCTATAAAGATGCAATTTACAAATATAGTTTACAACACATTCTTTCGCACTTTGGTTAATCAAATTGTGTGATGTAGTTACCAGCAGCTGCATCCATTAGATCACTATGTTTCTTGTTGGTTAATAAAGGAGTTAGTGATGTGACTTTTTCTTTAGGATCACCTATAAATTTACTATCAGTCCTCGGAAAATCCCCCCACCCCGACGGACCACGCACAAAACATCAGCATCATACTAACTAGATGCATCGCTCACAATGAGCCACCAGATCAACGCCGTCTCCTCGACCTGCTTCAACACCCTCCGCATGCTTCAAAAGATATTCAGATGGACCCTAACCGAAGCCACAAAAACTGTCATGCACGCACTGATCAGCAGCAGACTGGACTACGGCAACGTTCTCTACGTCGGAATCTACAAGAAACTCCTCCGCAAACTCCAAACTGTCCAGAATGCTGCAGCCAGACTGATCCTCGACATTCCCCATCGCAGTCACGTCATCCAACACCTCCACGATCTCCACTTGCTTCCAGTCAAAAGAAGAATAACCTTCAAACTCCTCACCCACTTATGTAAAGGCCCTTCACAACACCGGACCCGCATATCTGAACAGTCGCCTCTACTTACACGCACCCAAAATACACCTCCGATCAGCCCAGCTCATCCTGGCAACCGTCGCACGTATCAGAAAGACTAGAATGGGAGGAAAGTCCTTCTCCTACCTCACAGCCAAAGCCTGGAACACCCTCCCCCTCCACCTCCGCAATCTCCCCCATTGCCCCAGTTCAGGAAGGACCTCAAGACCTGGCTTTTCGTGTGACCCCAACACTCAACAGAGCCCCCATCTTCCCCCCCCAGTGCCTTGAGACCCTCACGGGTGAGTAGTTGTGCTTTACCAACCCTGATTGATTGATTTATCTGGTAACTTGCCAGACTCTAGATCAGTTAAATCACAAGCTGTCTTCTTGTTTGATGAATGAGTTAAGATTGTATCTGCATTCTTAGAAAAAATAAAAATATTTTCAATGTTTGCACTACATAAATGATTCACAATTTTATTTGGAAGTAGTTATACCAATTTGACTAAATCAATAATGCCATTTCTAGATTATTTTTCAATGCAGTAAAATGATTACGTAGATCATTAAGAGATGATATGTCAGAGGAAACTGTCTTTAATATTATGATTTGGTTAAATAATAATGTAGAATAATGTGAAAGGATGTCTGACATTTTAGGAAATGTTTCAATTTTTGTGCCCATAGCTGTTAATGCAGGATACGCTAAACGAGTTTCAATCTGTTCAATGCAGATTGGAGACATAAATTGTTTCCTAACACATGCAATACAGTCAATAACTCCAGCTTGTCTAACCTATCATCCAGACTGTTATACCTGGCCTTGTTAGATCCATCGGTTTTGGGCTGCCTAAGATGCATCAATGCCATTCAGAATCCACCGTCCCAAACAGGATGAGTATGATACACTTGTCCGATAACTCCCTGGTAGCTTGGCACTGAGAAGTTAGGCTTATCCTCAGGGCTCGAGTGTAAAGCACAGAACCCCCTCTCGCAACACATTGCGTTACCCACAAAAAGACTCCACACCATATGTATCAAAACACTTGTCTTTGTATTACACACACACTGAAATCAAAACGAGATACACATTGAATATTCACTCAGCAGTTATACGCAATTGTCCAACACCTCTATTGAAATCAAAATGAAACACACATTGTATATGCACTTTGCAGTTATATGCAATTGTTGGACTTCCCCATTGCAGAAAGGTAAAACAGTCACTAGTATCTGATTACGCCTCGTGACCCAGCCGCTCAGTCCTTGAACACCATGAGCTAATACATGTTGCCCCTGTTGGTGCCCTGTTGGCTAGATTGTTGGAAACACCTAACACAGTAAGAAACAGTTTGCTAGTTTCATCCATCCAGATTAGACCTTCCAGGGTCCTGACAGCACCTACACGAGTGTGGAATCGCTATCCCCCCCATAGACAAAAGGTTGTGAACCAGGAAGCAAACACGCTTCCCTGTCTGGAGAAATGTTTCCCCTCAAGCGAAGGTGTCGCCTGCCATAGCCCCCTGACAGTCAGCTGCACATGCCCACAAGGCACATGAAACCTCTTGGGTCTCATCTCGATGTTTTCCAAAAGAAAGCACAGGGAGAGTGAGCCAACGACCTCGGACAGAGGCCACGATATTAGGCACTGTCGTCCTCCTGATCTGGAGGCAGAAGACATCTCAGCTCCCAGCTCAGGTTCCCCCAACAGTCCTAGGACACCACATGCTCTGGAGCACAAGCAAGCACAGGTTGTCACGGCCCCGGGGACTCCACGGGATCCAGGCGATGCTCAAAGGGGTCCACCTCTCGATATCCCCAACTCTTACACAAGAGGCACAGAGTAATGAGGCGATCAAGTGAGGGAAAGGAAAAGGGTAGGATCAGCAGGGAATGGGATACCTGAAAATATAAAAGACATAGATTAGGTACTGCTAGACATTTCTACTACACTCAAACAATCTCACTAAAGGGTGCAGTACCTGAAAAGCCGGCTTCACCAGCCACCTGGCTCCTTATCCACTCTCTATACTCAGCAATGATACAGCTCACGACTGAAGGAGGATTTTCCTAAAACGCAAAGCACATAGATTATTACTGCATTCAAACCACCATCATTTCCATAGAAACCACCTCCCTTATACATACATACCCTGCATGCCAATTCTCCACACAGCTAGGCAGGAGCCCAGAAGAAAAGAAGTGATATAGTGCCTCACTACTGCAAAAAATAGAAAAGTCCAAACTAGGCAAAAAGAAAAGAAATAGTCCAAAAAGTCCTTGATTCAAAGGTTCTGAAAGACCGTAGCATTAGCCAATAGAGTATCCATAGACCAAAGTTCCATTGCTCCTCAAGAGGATATACATGACCATGACAGAAATCTCCAGGAGTCTTAAAAGTCAAACTCCGGTGAGAGCCATTAAGTTACCAAGTTTATATTCAGCGCGCTCGCCGACAGTACCTTACTGGTGATGACGCGCTGTATAGGAGTCTCCTAGTTTGAACACTCGATCCCGAGCGGCCAAACTTCCCCAACAGCCGTTGGAGTTGCTTCAGGGGGCTCCTACGAACACTGAAGCCTCACTCAAGCGTCTCTTCTCTGTGGACCCTAGAAACGGTGCACGTCCGGAATAGGACTCCGGTCAGGTCCTCGACCGCGAGTTAGATGACGTGGGACGGCTTGTCCCTGCTGATCCCAGCAGGCAACCGAAAGTAAACAGCAAGCCGCTGTAAACGCCGAAGCCGCGAGAAACACCCTCCGTGTCTCGCAATTAGGATTACGCACGCAGCCTAACGTGCGTGCTCGCCTCAAGTACCCTGAAGCCCCTCCTACCTGGGCATCCTGGGACATGTAGTTCCTGGGGGTGACGTTCTGATGTGGGACTCGGCAGGCGCAAGGGTCAGACCCTGACACAGGTCCTCTTTGTGGCAAGCATGGGTCCCTCAGACTCTGCAAGCTTCCCCCGCACTCCTCAAACTCCTCACCTCCCAGCACTTCAGATGGCTACTAATCTTTGTGCACACACTCCTCTTGCACAGCGAGATGATGGTGAATGTCAGGACAGTCCTTGTCCCAACCACGATCACTTCCACCTATCTCTGCCTCACCCAGTGCGATCCTTATGATCTCGTGGAGGCAGTGAGATCCTTTGTGTCCCTGGGATCTCGTGGACAGGAGGCCAGCTCACTGGCCCTTGGAGAGTACTTCAAGACCCCGGCCAGAACAGTTGGCAATAGCTGCAGACAGCAACACCCAGGCAAAATCCACCAAGTGATAGTCCCGTTCCTAGAGCACAACAAGCTCCAAGTCACCATGAATCTGGAGATAGTCCAGTTGCAGTCCCTCCTGCCCTAATGATTCCTCGTGTCAATGTCCCAGTATCGAACCAGTGTAATATTGTTCCAAATCCAAAAGTGTCTCTACTCTTGGAGGCCCCAGTAGTCATACCCACATGGCCTTCAAAGATACAATGAGTTCAAAAGGCCACCTTTGAAATGCACAGACCCTCTCTAAATGTTGTCCTGTCTGCCATCCTACCCCAGGAGGAATGATCACAATCTTTAGTGGGACCAGGACCCTGCCTCTTGGAATGCAGGTGCAAACCCCAACCCCACATAACGTCCCTGAAAGGCCCTTCAGAGTCAGATGTCCGCAGTTTCCCATGAACCCCTAGTTTATGGGCCACTATCAGGAATGCACAGATGTGGCTATCCCCCTATCACCCAGTTGTGAATTAGAAGACAGGTCGCCAGGCACACAGAGCCACATATAACAAAATGCCCACATTCCCAAAGTGATATTTCCATCACCATAATGCCAAACCCACTCCTACTACTGGAGAGGATTCGTCATTATGAACTCATCGCTACCAAACACCATACTGTTACTATACTGCCCGTATGAATTAATGAGCAACAGCCTTTCCCTAAACCCCCTCATGCTAATCCAATGTGAGAAGCTGGCCCCATCGTACCGAACACACCATCCGGTGTCATTCACGACACTTGCAGGTAACATATACACACAACTTCTTCCCAACACAACATATACCCACAACCATACTGCCCAACCTCTTCCCAACACCGCACCCTGTCACCAGGGAGAACTCTGATATAGCAGGAGACATGCAGAACCTTCGCATGGAGTTTTCTGATTGAGTGGATGCAAAAAGAACAGTTGATGGACAGAATGCTGAACAATGTCATGCATTCACCCCAGTGCAGAGATCTGGGCCTAAATACATTGTTTTTTTGCTGCCCTTGCCATTCCAGTTTAGACCCAGCCATATGCAAATCAGTCGTGACCCTGTTCCTCATGGGAACAGTCCAGCCGGAGCTGCCAGGCCAGGTCCTCCCTGGGCTGGAAACAAGCATCTTAGGACTGATTTCGGGGTATCACCCCATATCAGCTAGGCTAGCCTGAGTCCAATGGCATGGAGATCATGGGACCCACGTTTGTGCATACACATACCACTGGGGGTGACAAATGCAAAAAGAACAATTGTTGGACAAAATTCTGAACAATGTCATGCATTCACCCCAGTACAGAGACCTGGGCCTAAATCTATCGTTTTTATGATCCCCATGCCATTACAGTTTAGACCCAGCCATATGCAAATCATTCTTGATCCTGGTCCCCATGGGAAGCCTGGCTGATGAGGGGTGATACCCCGAAACCGGTCCTAGGATGCTTGTTTCCGGTCCAGGGGGGACCTGGCTTGGCACTTCGGGCTGGACTGTTCCCATGAGAAACAGGGTCAAGACTGATTTGCATATGGCTGGGTCCAAACAGGGGTGGCGTTGTGAGCAAAAGAATGATGGATTAAGCCCAGATCTTTGTGACTGGGGGTGAATTTTCAAATTGTTCAGCATTCCTTCCATCATTTGTTCCTTTTTCTTCTAATTGAGTGGAGTTCTGGTTTTGGAGGCGCTGTTGGGGCTACACGCCATGAAGGAAACTTGGGTCTTGTGCAAAGTGTCTGAGAAGGGGGACCTTTTGACTTGGGAATTGAAACCCATCCCATTGACTTTAGAAAGAAGGACCTGGGTGGCTGGTTTTTAAGTACTTGATCTGGGAGTCGCCCCGTCTGCTCATCAGACTGTCCTCCCACTGGTGTCTGGCCAGCCAACCCCACCCTGGGGGATCAGCAGCAGAGTGGGGCCTTGGCTCCGTCAGATGCCCTTGATCGCTAACTGTAGTGAGGATACCCGGTCGACAGAGCACATCCAGCAGCCCTGCATCCCTAGACGCAAGTAAAAGTTTGGATTCCTGTGATGTGGCCTGGTTCCACGTTCCAGCGTGGAGCCTGGTGGTTGCGGGGTTCTGACCGCGACAGTTGGCCGGACTCTCACATGGATGGGGTTAAATAATAAACCTCTGCCGTAGACCTACCTTTCCGGTGTCCGTGCTTCATTTTACTGGCGACGATCACGTGTGGAGGAAGGCAGAAGCAACCCCAACATCGAGAGGCAGAGAGGAAGTGTGGCACAAGCTGGTGAAGCGGTGCGTAAAAGAAGCCAAGAAGAGCAGCGTCGCGGAGAGGAGGAACCGCTCTGCTTCAAGGCGGAGGACAGCGGGCTCTGCGTGGAACACTCCGTATCATCTTCTGGCAGTGAGAGGCCTCGGCGGGTCCAGCAGAGGTAAAGCGTTGTCTCCTGAAACGCAGAGCTCGTCTGCGGTTCACGTCAGGTGACGCGCATAACAAGCTGGCTGTGTGTGAGCCCCACCACCCACAGAAAAGAGGCAGAGGGCTAATTCTCTTCTGCACAAGAAAACAAGCCCAACCGTTCGCAAAAATAGGAATGGATGTTTGCGTAACGTCAGCGGCCATTTTGAGGCTCCTGTTTTCTTCGTAAACAGGCCCACAAATCGTGTTTTGTCGCAAGATCAGCAGAGGATTGGTAACTTAAGAACTTTTTCTTTGTAACAGGCTTGTCATCACAGTGACAAGCACACTTTTGTTCTGTGACTATATCCTTATTATACACAGTTGAGGATTGTAAGAAACAGAAAAATTCTGCTATTTAAAGGACACAAATTTGTTGGGGTGTAACTGATATTTAAATACTAATTTAGCAAAATGCAAAATGTAACTGCACCTCTTTTTTTCTGACAAGTCCTGGGGAGCCCCCGGTGAAGTAGCAGAAATGGAAAAAGATATTTGAAAATTATGCAAGGGTTTGTGGTACGAATTTGAGTGCGGAGAGGAAACAGGCACTTTTGCTCCACTGTTTAGGTGGCGAGAGGCAAGAAGTGTTAGAGAATTTGCCTCAATTAAGTCCTGCGTTTCAAAGGGGGTTAAACGAATATAAAGTATGCATTAAGCAGTTAGATGTGCATTATCTGCCTAAAGTAAGTACCATCATGGAGAGATATTATTTTGGATTAAGAGAGCAAGGGAAAGAAGAAACAGTTGAGGAGTTTGTGACTGCTCTCAGGAAGTTAGCATCAAGTTGCAAATTTGGTGAACTAGTGGAAGAGAGAATACGTGACCAGTTTGTGTTAAAATGCTGCAGTGACAAGATAAGGGAGGAACTTTGGTTAAAAGATGAACCACCTTTGAATGAAGTGATGGGTATTGCCAAACGGGTCGAACACATGTTGAAATGTGTGAGTTGACCAAAGTGGGGAAATCTCCTACTTCTGCTGAGAAAGTAGAAGAGGTTGTGTGTCATGCAGTACACAAGTCTGACACGGTTAATAACAAGAGTGGGGAAGAAGAGAAAAAAGGTGCAATGGTGTTTCAAGGAACATGTTATCGCTGTGGCAAAGTAGGTCACAAAGCTTATGCAAGTTGTTGCCCTGCTCTCAGAGTGGTTTGTAACTATTGTGGAAAAAGGGGTCATTTTTCAAAGAACTGCCGTAATCGCAACAAAAGGGATGGGAGTAATGAAGTGAAAGAGGTCTCCTTTCAGGTGAATGAGTGTGGTGTGGAACATCCTTCAGAGTGGGTCAAGGTAGGAGATGTTAAGATAAAAATGAAATTCGATTCTTGCTCTCATCTCACATTTATTTCTAAAGAAGTCTTTGAGAGAAATTTTTCAAGTAAAGTCAAATTAATGAAATCTGATGTAAGGCCAACAGGTTATGGTGGAACTCCCATAAGAATGTTAGGATATTTTCAGAGTTGCATGGAGTGCAATGGGAAATTTACTGATGCTAAGGTTTACGTGGCAGATAAGGGGGATAACATACTGAGTTGGACACACCAGGCACGCCTGGACATTATCCTCAATCCAAATGATAATCCTCCTGTGCAGGTACAGGCAATAGAGAATGTTGACAACAGGTTTGTGAAGAAGTTTGAGAAATTGTTCAAGGATACTTTGGGGCGTTTGAAAGGCTATAGTCACCAGATTAAGCTGAAGCTGGGTGCTAAGCCTATTGCAGCCAAGGTGAGGAGGATTCCACTGAGTGTGCAAGAGGCTGTACAAAAAGAAATTAACAGATTGCTTGATTCTAGTGTGATTGAGCCTGTGGAAGCAACAGAGTGGTTGGCTCCCATAGTTGTAGCGAGAAAGAGTAACAATGAGATTCGTTTATGTGTGTATCTTCGTGCACTCAATAAGGAAGTTTTCGTGGACAAGTTTCCGCTTCCAAATATCGGCGAGATTGTGTCGACACTGGAGGGTGCTTGTTATTTCAGTACTCTAGACTTAGCTTCAGCATATCACCAGGTGCCCCTGGATAAGAGCTCACAGGAGTTGACTCCATTCATAACTCCTATGGGAGCATTTAAGTTCTTAAGGATACCCTTCGGATTGGTTTCAGCGGCCTCCGTTTTTCAGAGGATTATGAGTGATGTGGTCAAGGGAATCTCGGGTGTCAGGTGTTACCAGGATGACCTATTGATTTATGGTAAAACTATTGAAGAGCATGATTGCAGAGTAGCAAAGGTGTTAGAGAGTTTACTTAAAGCTTGCTTGACTCTATGTCGTGACAAGTGTAGATTTGGGGTGACTGTTGATTATCTTGGTCACCACATATCCGGCAGTGGTGTCAAGCCGAAGAAAGAGTTGGTCGACACCATAGCCAATTTAAAGGATCCATGTTCGAAGGAAGAGCTTGCCTCGTTCTTGGGCATGGCTGAGTTTTACAGCAAGTTTATAAGAAAGTTTGCGGATAAAACTTGCCATCTCAGAAGCTTGTTGTGTAAAAAGGCTGAGTTTGTGTGGGATGAGGTGTGCATGGAGGAATTTGCAAGAGTTAAGATGGATCTCAAGGGTGCCCCTGATTTACAGGCTTTCAAACCATGTTTTTTGACATACATCATAACAGATGCGAGTAAGAAGGGACTAGGGGCTTTGCTGGTCCAACAGAGGGATGGTCACGAGCATTTGGTCGCTTCTGCTTCAAGATGTGTAAGAGGTGCTGAGGTGAACCACTCAGTCATTGAGAAAGAGGCTCTTGACATCTTGTGGGCATTGAATAAATTCAATAAATTTGTCTGGGGTACCCCCTTTATTGTCAGGTCCGATCACAAGCCCCTGAAAGAAATTTTTGAGAGAAAGGGCTTGGACTCAATCTCTTCTACTATCAGGAGATGGGTTATCTCTCTACAGGAGTTTGATTTTGACATGGAATACATTCCTGGGGCTACCAATGTTTCGGCTGATTGTCTCTAGCGTTTGGTTGACTGTGTGGACTCTGGAGATTTGAAGGAAGATGACGATCTGGTGGACGATTTTGATGTGAAAGTGTGTGAAATCACTTTAGGAGCTATTAAAGAGGATGAATGGAAGGAGGAGTTAAAGAAAGATCCCGAAATGTTGAGAGTGATGGAATTGATTCTACAGGATAAAGGAAACAAGCTTGAGAAACCTTGGTCGTTGGTGTGTTAGCCATCAATAACGACATTCTAACTAGAGGGACGAGGTTAGTTCCTCCGGAGAGTCTGAGGAACAACATTATTCAAATGGCTCACGAAGGGCACATGGGTAATTCTAAAACCAAAGAATGTATTAGACAAGATTTTTGGTGGCCAGGTTTGGATCTCATGGTGGAACGGGTTGTGCGTGATTGTAGCCCCTGTTCTTTGAGCGACAAGATTCTCAAGCCCAGACAATCTCCCATGGTTTGTAGGAAATTACCCATGTGTCCTTGGGATGAAGTAGCCATAGATATTGTTGGTCCTCTTCATGGTGAACATCAGACTCCGTATTTAATCGCTCTGCTTGATTTGTACTCACGTTGGATTGAAGTGAGTTCTGTGCGTGACATCACGACACAGTGTGTGATTAAGTTCCTGGATGCAATTTTCAAGCGAGAGAGCTTTCCTGGTTCATTGTTATCTGACAATGGTCCGCAATTTTGTTCACGTGAGATGGAGGAATATTTGGGAAAGTGTGGAATCAAACACAAAAAGACCTCTCTTTATCATCCTGAGACCAATGGTGCCATTGAAAGGTTGAACAAAACCTTGAAGGAAAGTATACAACTGGCAAGGGTCAACAGTTTGAATTTGAGGGATGAGTTGCAAAATAGGATTTCAGCTTACAGGTTTACACCACACTCCTCAACTGGGAAGACTCCTTTTGAGTTATTCAAAGGTAGATCTCCAATACCATCATGTGTCCGGGGTAGATGATTCTGGACAAGGGACTTAAGGACAATGACATTGGTCAGTGGAGGGCAAAAGAATTGGCCCTGCAATTGAAAAGGAAGGTTTATCTTGACTCTCATAAATCGGCTAAGGTAACTGAATTCAAAGTTGGTGACGAAGTCAAGATCAAAGCACCAGTGGGCTGTCAAAACTGGTCTAAGTTTACTTGCGAAAAGAGTGTGGTGAAATTGTTCAAGAATGCTGTGAAAACCAATGATGGTCGTATCTAGAATCACAGCCGTGTTCATGTAAGGCCAAGAAATGACGGTGTATGTGAGTCAAAAACTTCTGCTGGGGTTTCTTCTCGTATGGAGTGTTTGGAACCCACACGCAAAAGCGTCAGAGTTTGCAGAAGCCCAGTTTTTCTCAAAGATTTTGTGAGAAGTTAGACTTTCTTCTAAGATAGGTCATAGTTATAGTGTTCTTCTAGGTTCCTTTTCTGGAATTAATTTTATTTTTGTGTTATAAGGGAGGAAATGTTTTGGGATTCTTACTGGAATTTATTTCAAATGTAAAAGGGAAGAAGTGTGATGTTCTTACTGAAATGTATTTCAAATGTAATGGGGAAGAAGTGTGATGTGGCCTGGTTCCACGTTCCAGCGTGGAGCCTGGTGGTTGCGGGGTTCTGACCGTGACAGTTGGCCGGACTCTCGCATGGATGGGGTTGAATAATAAACCTCTGCCGTAGACCTACCTTTACGGTGTCCGTGCTTCATTTCAATTCCCAACATTGTCTCATTGGTCATTCTTTTGGTTTAATGAATTTTAATTTTTTTTGATGAACGGGTAAGGTTCATCTTACTGCATATTTGGATTCTGTTTGTGTGAAGGAAATACCTCTCCAGACAGTCACCCCTCTGTTGAGCTGAGTTCCCTGTCTGTGGTTGCTGATGCCACGTGTTTGTCTAACTACCCGATCCCTTCTGCGGGGGTGCAGAAGCTGACTGTAAGGTCTGAATGTAAGGTGCATTTGGGTTTCCCTGTGCTTGGTTTTGTGGATAAATGTTCGTGGAGTTTTGTGCTGGTTGGCCCTGGCCTAACGATCTCTGTTCATGGTATGCTTTTAACCAGGATCTGTCTGCCAGGTAGCCCATCTTGTGACAATAGTAACATTCCCTAGGGTCTGGTTGCTGCCAACCTCCCTGGCCGCTGCTGCCATAACAAGGTTGAATCCCTCTGGGGTTTTGCGGTGGAGCTCCCCTTAAGACTTGCGCCATTTGCATGTTCGCAGTCAACAGGGCCCCTTTTAGGGCAGTCTTTTTCAATTTGTGTTGGATCAACTTAGCAGTTTTTCTCCGGGCTTGCTCCTGTTTTTCTTTATCCTTTTCTTGTTTCTTTTAGTGCTAATGTATGGGCTTGTATCTCTTGCCAGGATTTGGTGTCTACCCCAACCACACTGTCCAGTCTGCTCTGTTGCTCTGTGGCTAGCCTCTTTTTGAATATATTGTAAAAGAATGCAAGTTGTGGGCCTGAATCAGTCCACGGCTGTCCTGCCTCCTGTCCCAATCGTTCCCTCATTTTATCCAGAAAATCAGTCATTCTCTTCCCTGGCTTCATGGTCTCTGCCATTAACGCTCCTACATATGGGCGATCAGGGAACTTTTCACTCAGGGCTGTCCAGATCTGATGCTGGTATGAGTTGAATGCAGCCCCGTCGAGATTGGGTGAACACCGCATTAGTCTGCTCTCTGATAAGACTCCTTAGCAGCCTTTTGGTATCGTCTATTGCTAGGTTTATTCCTGCAGTGTTCTTCTCAAAGTATGAGATCCATTTCCCCGCTACATCCAGCAATGGCAGTAACTTTGTCCTTAGCCCTTCTTCCATCTAAGCATATGGCACATAGATGGTCCCTGATGTGCCCTTCTGAAGTAACTGGTACATTCTCAATTCAGGTAGCTCTACTGGTTTCTCTCTAACATGGCGTTCCCATCTTTATAGGCATTCCTGCATGTAGGGGAAGTTCCACTTGGGATCCTCTCCCCCGTGTTGGATGCAATCTTCCGCTATAGCCAAGTCCTCTGGTTCGAAGGATCCCTCCTCCGGCCAAAGTCTATCATACTGGTCTTTTCCCTCAGTCCAGTGGGCTAGCACGTGGCAGAATGGCTGCATAAATATCTTGCCTTCCTTTCTGGTCACTATCTCCCTAGGGGTCAGTCTATCCTTCCCGCGTGTTCGGGTGGAGCAGTGTATGTCCTTGTCGCTGCTCCCCTCGTACACGTACAAAGGTGCCATTTTGTTTTTCCTGTATCTTAGCTGGGTCAGCACCAGGCTTCTTTTATCTCTTATTTCCCAGTCAGCCCCTCTCCTAGGTTGAAGAATTAGTGAGGCTTGGAACCCTGCCAGAAGCCTCTCATTTAATACTTTCCCGATCAGTGGCTTGTACCCACTCCCACTTTCCTTATGTGGGGGGCTCGCTGTGCTTCCTGGGTGCGTGTTCTATCATTCTCTCTCTGGTTACCTTTCTTTCTCATCCCATCTAGGTTACCTCCTTGCTCTGAGCTATGTGCTGTTCTTTTTGGTTGGGCTTCATCCTCAAATTTGCTTTCTATTGTTTCCTCAGCTACCTGTGCAAATCCTGTTACCTCACCCTCATCATCAGACCCCGTGGGACTGGGATTCCCGTCCTCGCCTCCACTAGCTCTATCACTTTCTAGAACCACCACAAATAACCCTGTCACAAGTGTATGTTCGGCTGAACCAGTGGGAGTGTCTGTTCTCCATGCTGCATGGGGATTTATGTCTTGGACGCGATGGACGGGGGGGTTAAACATCCGGTAGGCTTCCCACCGCACCGCTGGGATTGTCTGGGCATGCTGGCCTGTTGGTTTCTCATGCTTGGGCCTAACCATTCATCATTCGGTGGGGGGACCTCCAACTTCTGCTATTGGTGGATTGGAATATCCTATGCAGGGATAACAGGCGTGAGCACTTCCATACCTGCATATGATAGGGGAGGTGTTGATGCTTTGCTTGCTAACTGTGATGTGAGATTACCAATCTGGGTCTCCTTCAAGATGGCCCATAGATCTAATAATGCCTTTCTCCTGCCTTTCTTTTGACCTGTGTATTTGTTTCTATGTGTGTTCTCATATGTTCTAGTGCGTTAGTGTCAAAAGTACCCTCTTTTGGCCAGGGAAATGTGTGTGCCTTCGTGTGTGTGTGTGCCATTCTTGGCAAAATTTGTTATGTTTTTTAGCCTGTGTGGGGAACCTGGTTTGCATGTGCTTTAATGGTGACTCCATGGTAAGTCTTGTAGTTTTAGTGGA
Organism: Calotriton arnoldi; assembly: GCA_963921515.1. Lineage (NCBI taxonomy): Eukaryota > Metazoa > Chordata > Amphibia > Caudata > Salamandridae > Calotriton > Calotriton arnoldi. The sequence continues at coordinate 124,228 of CAWUFW010014892.1, forward strand.
CAAAGTACACCTTAGTTTCTTTTTGGGCAATCTTTGGTTTTGATCTAATCGTGGGGAAAATGTACGTGGTGTACTTCTTGTAATTACTTTACTATGAGCTCAGTACCATCTACAGATGCAGCATAAATTCAATATGAACATTTCAACAACACAAATAACAAGGCATGTGAAGGGTTGCGAGATAGGTAAAGTTCAGTTGTCAATAAGACAGTATCTAAACAATGTTGACTTTGGCGTCAAATACAGTTTGTGAGAAATAGCAGCACCCTTATATGGACATTAAGTTATTGACAAAAAACACAATACTTAGGACAAAATACAGTTTGCAAAAATTAACAGCACCATAACATCACATATACATTACATCAATTGCAATAAAACTGACAGAGAAAAAAGTATGACTTAGTCAAAAGTTTCTTAGTCTACTCCTAGTGCATGCTATCCTGTGACCAGGGGAAGCTCTGCACAGTACACAAAACCAAGTGATAGTCTGTCAATATCGACTCAGGGACAAATGTAATAACAGTAGTTAGCGGAAAAAAGGAACAACTCGAGAACCACAGGCCCCTCTTGGCCATATATATGTTACACCTAGTTTAGCAGGTCCAAATCTTTTTCCCTAAATATCCTAATTGTACCCTGTATCACACCCAGGGGACAAGCACACCATCTGTGTCACGCCCAGTGGTCCAAGCAACCAACACGTCTCACTCCTTTCAGATACCATCAGTGTTAAAAAACCAGTTGCACTGAGAAAACCCTTTTAGACTAAAAAATAAGATTGAGGTGCCAACTCCGCCCAATCAGAATAGTTTTGTCACAAAAACAGCGCCCTGGGAGCCATAAAGGGCTATACAATAAATATTCACCTTTCCTAGTGTGCCGACTATCGAAAAAAGTGACTTCCACTGGATCGCATCCGAGGCCGCCTTTACGACTACTGAGTTAGGGCATATAAAATAGGTAATATGCCAGATTTCTGTCAGTGGCAGGGCACTCATGTAATTTTTTTACGCTTCTCCCTAGTTTGCCATACATCAAATGTTTTGCTAATGTTCTGATGTATTCTCTTACCCTCTGTGATGGCTGCTTCTGGACAGACCTCCACCCCGCGGATTCAGCTGAACTTCCAACCAATTGTGTATTCTGCTCACCTTCCTTGATGCGCAAAATGAATCCATCCAGGCAGTGTCTTCCATCTTTTGGCTGCAGTCGTGTTTGAGGTACCAATCAGCTTCGATGCTGGCTTGCCAAAATGTTGCTTGAACATGAAATACCTAGAAAAAAAAGAGACAAGAGGTATTTGGCACAACAGGAACAGATTATTTAACTTAACAGTGCGGCCGTGAGAACAGTCACAGGCATAGGGTCTGAGGACTGTCTCAACTTACAATCAGTCTGAAATCGGTTCTTATACAATTCATTAAAAGTCATAAACAGTTCAGTCGATCCTTTTTTGGTAAGGAATGTGAACCACTGTCTGTGGAGTCATAAATGAATGTATTTGATAGGAAAACCAGGTGAGTCTCGACCTTGTCTGGATACAATGCGGCCAGTGGGTAACGTGTCCAGATGTCTAGTATGTGGAGCATGTGATCACTCTGTGTACTGAATGTGTTGTGTCCTGTCCTAACTGGGTGTGGTATCTGACTTTGTTTTTTTGGGAGTGTGCGTACCCCTCAGGTCATGTGTGCTTTATTGGGGCCAATCTCCCTGGGCCATTGTGGCTATATCTCTTCTTCCATGTGTTCTCCCAGATATCGTTATCTCTGGCCAATTTCTCTTTTTCTACTTATATCCTTTTGCAAATTATCCTCCTTCTCTATATCATCCTTTTTTTATCCCCTTTCTATCACTCTCCACTCCTTGAAATCATTCATCTTTCCTTTTCTTTCCTTTAGTTCCATTCCTCCCAAACCCCGCTTAGTCTATCCAAGGTTTTTCTTCCTGTTTTCTATCTCTCTTCCACCAACTTCCAGAAATGGCATGCTTCACACTTTGAATGCTTGTTTGCTGTTCTGTTTTGTTGTGGCACTGATTGTCCCAGTGCCTTCTGGGGACTGTGTCACTCTCTGTCAGTGTGGCTCTTATCAAACCTTCTTCCCAAAGGAAGAGTAATCATGAGCCAGACCTCAATGAGGCACTTGCAAAAGAAATCCTGAGCAGACAGCCTGATAAATAAATCACAGCTGGTGCATGGCAGGCTGATCCCCATAGTCTGCTGGGCCCTGATGCTACTACACCATCGGCACTGCAGAAAGCTATTCTCCTTTCATTACTGCTATTACATAAATAAAGGACATATGATGATGTTCAAAATCACTTTAGGCCAATGATTTTGTGTCATCTCTAGGCAAGTGAGAAAAGTAAGGACAGAAACTTGTATTAAACATAATGTCCGAAATGATGACTCAATTGGACAACAGCTGTTATTCGTGAAAATCTTCAAGCTTCCCTTAAAGTGATAATGAATAGTTATGAATGGGATAAAGGACACAAGAAAATAAACCGTCCATTCACTCCTTACAGCCATGCATGACGAAGATTACCATCATTTATGTATTTACCAATAAGGGAGCTTCAGAGACTTCAGTTTCAAAACCACAGGTGAAACACAGGATTACAAACACTAGAGAAATGTTTAGAGTCCTCTCAGTCCATTCCTAGGGGCATAGCTTCAGGGTGTGGGGGGTGTTTGGGGTGCTACATCCCCTAATAAATTTATTTTCTAGTAAATAGTTGGGTACAGGTGCATTCAGTCAGGTATGATGAGGTGTCTGTCAGATTTCACTGCAAATTTGTACATATACACACTGACAAAAACGCACGTACACTCTCTCCCTTTCTCTGCTTTGAAAGTCTTCAAAAATGTTGGTAAGTTTACAAAACACTGTATTTTCCTTTATTTAGTAACCCTACTAATCTGCATTCCTCGCCTTTTCCACTGCCCCTTAACCCCCTCCCATGCGCCCTGCCCCTGTGTAATGCATTTTTACCCTATATGCCAGTCTAATTGTTGGAAAATCTGAAGCTCAGCCCCCAATATTACTGACCGAGCTACACCCCTGTCCATTCCCTAGATAGACCATTAATCAACCTAACCATTCTCACCCTCACCATTTGCTGAACAGACTACACCCAATGAGACCAATTACCATCCAGGCCATTCCCGTTCAGGTATAACCAAGGGTGACATTGGTCCCCAAATCCTAGTCCTCCCTCATAATAGCCAATGTATTCAGTGTGGTATGTTATGGTCCGTGTCATAATGCATACCCATTGATTCATAGTTAAGGCCTTATATTCCAGAAAGTGAATTATCAAAACCATATAATTCATGAATTGTAAACAAATTCAACTACTCAAAAGACATATTTTGCACATATTTCTCAGCAGATTATTGGATTATATGTTGCATCATTTATTCCATGTAGGTGTGGGTGGAATGTTACATTAAACCCGCGGAATTGGTGAAATTTTGGTTTCTCTGTGTTGCTCTTTAACACGGAGTTATAGCCAAATTCTGAAAATCGCTGCATGGCAGAATTTTTCTCTCACAAGCCTCCAAAAAATGCAAGCTGGTGAGCACGAACTAAATTTGGCGTCCACTAGCGTGATTTTCAATGTGGACAGTCACAGGGAGTCGCGAGGGCTACCATTCGAGTAGATTTGCTGCTAGAGCTCCAATATAGTCAACTCGAATGGCTGCACCCTTTTGCATAACGCATGGTGCTGTTCACACTGATTTCTCAGCGCTGCTTGCGCTACTGACACTAAATTGCAAGGTGCATATTTTCCACCCATTGGCAGAACTCCACAGGATCTCACAGAGTTTTCCTTGGAGTGAAGCTCCATGAGTTCCGCCCACCCCTAATTTCATTCTACTGGTATTGCTGTTCTTGTATTTCAAGGAAAAGAGGAAACCCATCTGACAGCCAATATAAGTTTCACCCCTTACTGGTTCAAATGTCGGGGGCTTTTTCAAGGCTTCAATATGTGCTTCCCTGGTGAGAGGTTTACTTCAGGGGGAAGCCTGTATCCAGTAAGAATTTGATGAATAAGGAGTTTTAATTGTAGTGAATCAGCGCCAATAAAAGGAAGGTTGTTTCTTTCACTCAGTGAGTGGTATTTTGAGCAGGAAGGATGCAGTCATTCCTGTAGGCAGAAATTAAATGTGCAGTCTGAAAGCCTTATGTAGCCTGAGTTCAGTAGATTCATTTTGAGACAATTCTGATACAGCCTATTCTCCAGCCAGACCCTTCCCATATGACACTCCACACCATTCTCATACAGGCCTTGCCCCAGTTTTCCATTCCCTTCAAGCAATTCTCAGCAAGCCAAAATTAATCAACGTTCTCGTCAAGGAACTCACTGTAACTGCATGACGAATGCCTCCCTAGCAAGAAGGAGACACTATCATAGTTGTGAAGAACTGCCCTACGATGGGATAGTAAATAGATTATCATCAGGACAGGAGCAGATCATCACCAGAAGAGGAATACATCGGACTGAAATATACTCTAGGAGAGGGTCATATGTTATGTTATGTTATCTGAGTTTATATAGCGCACAGCTGCCCCAGCAAAGAGGCGTCCCGGCGCTGCCAGCGTCAGAAGGAACAGGGCTAAGAACACAACAGATAGGCGTAAGAAATATACAGAAGACAAAAAGGACTAAGCAGAAGGAAAAAGGAAAGTTTTAATTGCTTTCCTGAAGTCCACCATGCGATCCAAGCTGTGAATCTGAGGAGGCAGGGAATTCCATAGCTTGGCAGCCAAGTAACGGAAAGATCGACCTCCGACCCGAAGGCGCTTCACACGGGGGACAATTACCAAATGCTGTCCCAGGGATCGCAGCTGGCGAGTGGGGGCATACAGGGCTAGCAAGTTAGCCAGGAGACTGGGCGAAGCAAGTTTCAGGATCTTAAAAGATAAGCAAAGAGCCTTAAATTGGATCCGTTTGGCCACTGGAAGCCAATGTAACCTCCGGATGGCCCCAGTAGAAGGACAGTTACGTGGGAGCCCTAACAGGGCTCTGGCGGCAGCATTATGAACACGCTGCAGTCGCAATATCTCAGCCTGATTAGCTCCCAACAGGAGCGAATTAGCATAATCTAGTCTGGATAGAATGGCTGATTGAACAATCAGTTGGCGCGTAGATGAATCAAAAAACTTCAGCAGGGGCCTAAGTCCCCGCAGGAGGCCAAAACAAGTACCCGCAACTCTTTTGGTATGTTCTTGAAAGCTAAGGGTAGCATCCATCCATACCCCCAAGTTTTTTACCACCAACTTAGGGGTGGGGGTACTACCAAGTACATTAGGCCACCATTGTTCACTCCAGAGGCTCCTGTCCCTCCCCACCAACAGTAACTCTGTTTTAGTCACATTCAACTGGAGACAATTTAAAGTCATCCACTCTGCCACAGCGGCCAGGCCGCTCCGAAACCTAGAGGCATCCTGAATGGAACCATCGGACAGGGCCACCACAAGCTGTGTATCATCTGCATACGAGACCATGGTGAGGCCCATATTCCTAGCCACCTTAGCAAGAGGCTGAACATAAAGATTGAACAATATGGGGCTCAATGCAGAGCCCTGTGGTACCCCCTGCCTGATGGAATGAGCCTGAGAAAGAAATGGGGGGGCCGAAACTCGAAAAGATCTCTCTTTCAGGAATGATCTAAACCATTCTAGTGCTAGGCCCACAACCCCGGCATCCTCCAAACGCTGTAACAGAATTTCATGTGTAACCGTGTCAATTGCGGCACTCAGATCAAGTAGAATCAGTGCCGCTGTATGACCGGAATCGAGAATGGTCCGCAGATGTTCTGTCACAGCCAGAAGAGCCGTCTCTGTACTGTGACCAGGGCGGAAACCATTTTGAGAAGGATCCAAGATGTTATTGGTAGTAAGATATTTCATTAAAATATTGTTAACATGGGCCTCAGCAATCTTAGCTACCCAAGGAAGGAGCGATATTGGCCGAAAGTTTTCCAGCTTTGCTGGGTCAAGTGAGGGTTTTTAAGAATAGGAGATACCCTCGCCTGTTTCCACGGCACAGGGACCACAGCAGTAGTAAAGAAGTATTAACAACATGGCACAGAGGTGCCAGGAAGAAATACAGTGAATCCCTGAACTGGGCAGGTTTTAAAGGATCGGCCGGAGAGCCAGATTTAATTTTCCTGCTCAGTAAAGAAAACTCTTCCAGCGTTATACTGGGAATAGCTGCCAAAGAATGTAAAGGAGGGGGCTCATGACGAGCGGCCGGAGGAGAAAACCCTTGCGAAAAGGACCGATAGATGGTATCCACTTTGTCAACAAAAAAGGTTGCCAGGTCTTCACATTGTTGCTCAGAAGTAATCATAGAAACAGAAGAGTTACTCCTTACTCTGAGGTCCTTAAGAATTTTAAAAATACATTTGGCCGGATTAGAGCTTAGCTTTATTTCGTTGGCATAGAAAGCTGCTCGGACCGTGCAAACGGTTCTATGATAGTTTTTTATTGCGGACAAATAGCATTTCTTTGCCACAGGGTCATAGTCTTTTCTCCATGCACGCTCTAATTTCTTGCATGCTTTCCGAAGTGCAGCCAAAGTGTCATTGTACCATGGGCTAGGGTTCGAAGTGCGGCCTTTCAACCATTTTGCTGGAATGAGGGAATCCAGCACTTGGACAATCCAGTTACAAAAGGCTCTATAGCCCACATCTGCATCGTTATGTGGAGCCGGGATATTAGCAGCAAGAAGCGCATGAAAATCCTCCAATCTCAATTTACGCCAAGGGCGCCTAAAAACGGGGGGAAGAACAGTCTTATTAAGGGGCTCAGGGGCAGGGAAAGACATGGATATCAAAGAGTGGTCAGACCAGCCTACAGGTTTAGGAGTCTCCACCATAGCAAGAGGAATGTTGGAAAAAAAGGGGTCCAACAGATGGCCGGCTGAATGGGTAGGGCCGGGGACCAATTGAATTAGTTGGCAGGCTGCCAAGTACGCAAGCAGACTACTGACTGCGGTATCTTGCACAAGATCGAAATGCAAGTTAAGGTCACCGAGAATGCTAAAGTTAGCTGTACTCATTGCAAGCATGCAGGTGTACTCCAGCAGGGCAGATTTAAATTTCGCAATAGGCCCCGGAGGACGGTATACTAACAGCCCTGAGATGGTCAGATGGGCACTGAAAGTAATACTAAAACGCGCACATTCACAGCCCTCCATAGCTTCTTTAACAAATAGGCACGAATAGCAAGATTTAAAAATAACCGCAATGCCGCCCCCCCTGGACTCTCTGTTGTTGGTAAGAATGGAACTACAATGGAGGAATAGATTGCTTTTGTCATTGACTTGTTTATTTTTGTAAGCAATATTTAAGACTTTATATTTATGTCAGGCAATATTCTGCCCTCAAAATTCCACTATCACACCTAGAAAACACATAGACAGCAGGACATAATAAGGGTATACACAAAGAAAAATATCTTCCACTCCAGAACAGTTAATGCATTACAAATGGACTTTAATACACCTAAGGTGCCCTGCCTTTTTCCAGCCACCTTGGACAGGAAAATTAAGCCAAGTGTTACTAGTAATTAGCACTGTTCTTTTCCCTCAATGCCCAAGAGCATCTGTTAATGTTGCAGTTATTGGGTAGCAATAGGCTGTCTTTAACACTGCATGTCTGCCCCAATTGGAGCTTGGATGAGCAAATTATGTGCTCCCAATATGTGAGCGGGATTTGGACCCACATAGAACAGGAGTCAGAGCTAAAGCACAGTAAAGATAATTGTCCAATCAGTGCTAGGAGCAAAGCTTTGTATATAGGTTAATAGATGGGGCAGTTAAAATATAGAAGAAAATAAATATGAAGGTCCAAATAATGTCCAAAGCTAAGTTAGAAAGTGTAAGGAAATGCATCTTTTGAATCATCACCCCTACATTTTTGGACTGACGCTGCTGGTTTTTCAACTCTGAGAGTACACTGAGGCCTGCTAACCAAACCTCAGTGCCAGCGTTCTAACCCCTTACAAAGCTTCTATCGAATTGGCTACCCCCATTTGCCAGAGACGGACTTACTTATAAATCCCTGATATATGACAATCAGGGCAACCAGGGCATGTAAGGCATAGTGTCCATCCAGGGTTGCAGCACTGATTGTGCCACCCTGTGTGTGAAAAGTACAAAATGTCTCCCAGCTTGCCACTGCAGACTGGAAGGGCAGTGGTAACACTGCTAGGTCTACCTTCTCATTCAAAACAATGGCAAAGCCCCCATTTCCCTTAACACTATATGTAAGTCTCCCCTAAGGAAGGCCTATCAAGTCCTAAGTCAGAGTGCTGTCTATTATTACACAGGAAATGTATTTTACATATATGTCCTGACAGCAATAGTTCCAAATTGTCAGTTTGCTGTGGGTGAATTTGTAGCCCCATTGGCTAACAAAGCGTTATCACTGAAAACTCAGCCCGGCTAACTTCCGAATGGGACTACTTAGATGGATACTGTAAGGTATCAAATTAATTGTGGCATTAAACTAGTCTTGATGCCCAAGTTGAATTTAATGTCACTATTAAAGAAATGCAACTTTTAGAAAGTTGCCACTCTTTGACCCAGTTTGTCCAGTGGACTCACATGCAGTCTGCCAGCACCGGGGTTGACCACAAGTTGTGTCCAGAAACATTTTCCTGTGGCCTACTGGTAGGTGTTCACCAGGGGGTAATATGGTCCAGTACACAATTGGGTCCTCATGCCCTGATGAATTTGTCAGTACGTTTTCTGTGGCAATGAAATATGTCGGCCATTCAAAACAAAATGGTCTAAACGTGCAATTTTGTTTTTAATCATGAGCAGAGGCATAGAATAAAGACGAGTGTAATATGCCATACTTGACTAAAGTTTAGCATACTTTTGTTAGGAAGATAGCGAAGTCGTGTCTTCCTGAATGAGGACCAACAGGAGACAGGAGGTTGATGTGTGTTTTTTTGGTTTAAAGAGAAAGTGTACACAGGAAACACTTTTAGCTTCAGTCATGGTGTTGGTTCCTCCTGTTAATATAGGAAAGTGGCCGATGATAATAAAGTGAGCCAGTTGGTGAGTAACAGCTGACCGGCTCAAGGTGTTCGCTTACAGGAGGCATTCCTATATGTTCTATATTTTTTATGGATTTTTTGATTTATATGCCCCTTGACACCGAGCTTTAGAAAAAAAGTATCACACCTGGGTACAGGGTCTGACTGTGAACTGACATCGCAGCTTGACCTCCCTCTAATAAAGACTGTGGCTTTAGGGTGGTGCCCTTAGAGAGATATATCTTATGGGTGACAAATATCAAGGGCTGTGTTGTTGGTTTAGGAACAATAGCAGCCTGCTACAGGGCAAGGTGTCACCTCCCCTTCGCAGGAAGCCACTCAGAGTGTAACCCCAAAAGGCGAGCTTCAAAGGTGAAGCCGACTTTGGTGGGCAAATGACGATCACACTCTTCATGGGCTGCCCTTTGCTCAGGGGGACAGACTGCCAGTGGATAAAAGAGAAGGGAGACCAGTGCTTACACTGTTTTTTCCCATGGGTGTGTAGCCCACAGGTTACCACACTTCTAGAGTGGATCACCAAGCTCCTATCATCCGAGGAAGGTTTTAGACATCTTGAGAGTGGGCAGAATAGTGCACTCTGGGATTACCGGATACCATACATAGCTGGAAAGTGATCACCTAGATGGATGGGACCTGGTAGCCCATAGGCTAGTAAAGGCATCATCCCCCCAGGGCACTTTCTAGGGATAAATATGGCACCCCTGGCAGCTTGAACCCAAGATCACGCTGAAACTGGAAAGAGGACCAAAGAAGGACTGCCCTGCTGACCCCTGAACTTGACAAAGAGAGGCTGCGCCGTCTGAAGGACTGCACCTGCCGCATCACCTTGGGCTAGCAAAGAGAGGACTGTGCCTGTGGCACCAGATTAAAGAAGTAACTCCAAGGCACTTTAATTGATTGGCCAAGGCACTTTAATTGATTTTATTGCTTTGTCTGACTATTTTAATTCACATTCTGTGACTTTCACTATACACAAAGTTTGTTTTAGTGATCACTACCCCTTATCTCTGGAGTTGGAGATTCAATCTGATGATCAAACTGTGTCTGCCAGATCATCCTCATTAACTTACGTAAAAAATAAGGGGCTATTACGGAAGTGGTCTACTCTAAATCCGGACTTTGTTTTACATCAGATTTTAAAAACCAATCTAAGCCAAGTTCTGGACTGCCTGGAAGACAGTATAAATTCTCGAGTTATGATAACATCTTTCGAGACAATAACTGAGACAATAAAGGTGGTATTAACTAAGAAACATAATGTCAGACCACGAAGTAATAAAAGGTGGTTTAATAGCGAATGCACACATTCCCACAATAAACTGATTAAGACATTAAAAGTGAAACTCCGAAATACACTTGAGGTAAAACAGTCATGCCTTGAATATAAGCAGGCGCTAGAGAAATGCAAGCTAGAAATTAGGCAAGAAGCTTGGGAACAACTCCATGTAGCCTGCCAGAGCAAAGACTCTAAACTTTTCTGGCAAATCGTCAATCAGGAGTATTTTAATGGTACTAATAATGGCAACATCGATGTAACAATTATGCCTGAGACTTGGGTAGATCACTTTTCTGGCCTTTACAAAATTGGTAGTGATCCACATTCCAGTACTAATCTTCAATATGGGGCATCAACTTTGGCACCCCCGACATTAGATGAGGTGGATAGGGCCTTATCCCAGACTGTGAAGAACAAGGCCTCTGGCCCTAACGGTATTCCAGGGGATTTGTTTCTAGCTAATATTCCCCTGTGGCTCCCGCTGCTAACAAAAATTCTTAGATGCTACGTGGTCCAGGGTCCCCCTGATTCCTGGAGATCCGTGACAATAGTCCCCATTTTTAAAAAGGGAGACAGGTCGGATCCTAAATGTTACCGGCCCATATGTTTAATTGATTGCTCTTGCAAGATCATGCGCCGAGTGATATTAGAGAGGTTGGAGGCCTGGGTAACAGAAAACGGGAAGTTTTCAGATATCCAATACGGCTTCAGGAGAGGCCTGGGCACAATAGAACAGTGCCTCAACCTGCACCTGGTCATAGGTAAATACACCTTAGCCAAGCCTGGATCCCTCCATCTTGGGTTCATGGACTTGACGTCTGCTTTTGACTGGGTGCAGAGAGGGAGGCTCTGGGAGAAGATGCTGACTATGGGCATCGAACCGGCTATTGTGCACTTTTTAGCAGCCATGCATCAGGAAGTGACGGGGAGAGTTCAATATGGAGCAGGTGGCGAACTCAGTGCCCCAATAAAGCTGGATCGCGGGGTCCGTCAGGGCTGCGTTCTTGCCCCTTTTCTATTTTGTTTGTATATAAATGATCTAGAAAGCTATATTAAAAATGGGAATGTGGATGCTCCCTTGATAGGCCGCAGGCCCCTACCAGCATTACTATATGCAGGCGATTGTGTCTTAATGTCCAGAACCGGGGTGGGGCTGCAGAGACTTTTAACTAGTTTTAACAACTTTATGAATGATCTTGGCCTGAAGGCTAATGTAGCGAAATCCCACATTATGGTGGTGGGTAAACCCCCCACGATTTTAAAGGCATGTTTTGTAAATAATGAAAAATTGTCCTACGTGCCCACCTTTTCTTATTTAGGAATTCTCTTCGACCAAAAAAGCTCTTGGTCTCATTTAGTAGAGGCAAGGATCAGGGGTTTCAACCAAAATGTGGAGGCTATTTTCAGATTCACCAAAAAATTAGGCTCCCGGCCCATCAAAGCAATCATAAATATTAATAAAGCCCGCACGTGCGCTGTTACTTTGTATGGTGCTGGAGTCTGGGGTTTTCGCAATATCGAGGGCCTACAGAGAGCTGAGAATACGTTCTTGAAACGATTGTTGACAGTCCCTAAAAGCACTGCCGCCCCCATCTGTCATAGCGAACTTGGTGTGATTCCCCTGTCCTTTCGTATACAACTAGCTCCTCTATTATTATGGCACAATATTTGGGCAAAAGAAGAAGCAGTTCTGAATCGTGCTGTTATTTTAGATTGTTTAAAATTGGATTGTGTGAAAAAAATCCCTTGGATTACTTATATAAATGATCAGCTGGAGAAACTGGGACTGTCGGATTGCCTTGACAACCCCGGAAATAAAGCTAAAATATCAAGAGCAAAGCTGAAAAGAGATTTCTTAACTCACTCCTATTTGATTAGAGGTAACCTGGAGATGGCAAAAAAAAAGGGTCGTTGACCACTCACTGCTAGTTTGCTCTCTAGGTACTGAGCCTTACCTCTCTTTTTATTTCAGCCACGTTAAAATGTTTTACCTTATAAGGTTCAGGATTGGCATCTCCCACTTATTGGTTTCATATCCACGTGATGCGTATTGTGATGCTCAATTGGATGTGTGCCCATGTGATTCAGAGTCACTTCAGAGCACCTTGCATTTTATGTTTTTTTGTAAACTTTATACTAACCCAAGATGTGCTTTTTTAAAACCACTCTTAAGACTTCTAAATATAAGAAAGTGTCGGGCCGTGTTACATTATCTTCTGCTTTTAAAAGATTAATTCATTTGACTAATGGTCTACAAGTATATTTCCTCGGCTGTTCAGCTCCGGAATATTGTTGGAAAATGATTTTATGCATTTTATTATATTTGTGCCTTGGATTTAAGATCTCCTCATGTGGAACTAATTCATTACAATGATCAATTTTGATAACTGAATTTGACACCTATAGGGAACTTGTATTTAGATGTCCCCCTTCCTTATCCATTTATTATCTTGATTGAAATATTGCTGTGCCTAGGCATCATGGTTCTTCGTCTGTGGACAAATTGCCATAAGAGACTGATATCCGGATATTTGCAATTGTCATCGCTATGGAATTATCATTCATTGTTTGTATTTTATTAACTTTACTGTGTCATTTTCTCTGAAATGTTTTTATGATGTACTCTTTTATGGCTGGTATACAGCCGAATAAAGATTTTGACTGACTGACTGACCCACTAGAACCAGCACGACAGCCAACAAAGCTGAAATAGTTCAACTCGGCAAGTCAGTAGCCACTCCAAAAGAATCTCCACTGACTGCTTTTGGGTAACCCAAGAGACCGATCCTTGACAGCCAAAAGTAGCACTAAGTCACCCGGATCCGGAGGGTCATCTGAGTCCAGATTGATCAGCCAACAGGGACACCAGCCTCCACCAAGGGATATTGCTGGGGCCACTGTGGATGGAGAATAGCAGCCCAGGCGCAGCTGGCCTTCTACTGTCTCAAAGAGGACTTTGAGGGATCCATACCTCTGTGGCCAAAGTGGCCTCACCTTACCCGTGAACAGAGGAAGAACCAAAAAGGCGCCCCGACAACCACATAACAACCAGAGCATCCATAAGCATCCTCCATCCCCTGCGCTTACAGCATCAGGACCACTCCATTGAAGTCTGTGGCTGTCATGCTGGAAAGTTTGGCACTGGACAGGAAAACGCTGTGGTGGTCAGGTAACTGTTCAAGTACTCCTTATTGGCCCGCCAGACCTTCTCTCTGTTGAATTTGGTCACCCTAGTTGGAGTAGTCAAACTCAACTCTTACAAACTTTTCAAAAGTTTACAAACTTTATAGTTACCAATGCTTGTTTGCGATTGAACTAAGAATTAGGTTTTCTTTAAAAATCAGTGTCTCCTGAACCCTCTGGTGGATTTTGCTCAACTTGGACTCTAAAAATTCATACAAATATAACCTATCATATAAATTGGTGCTGGATTTCTTTCATGCCGTCTGGCTTTCTTATTTTGTTTGTTTGGTAATATTAAATGCTTTACGCTAGCACCTTTGTTTAAGCCTTGCTGCTCAAAGCCATAGCTTCCAAGGTTGAGCTTAAACTTTGACAAATGAGCCTGACAGTTTTTGCGAGTGTATTAGCCATACCATATAATACACCAAAATCCTCACATTGGTGCCTAGCAGTGGGATCCAGAACTTGTGTTAAGCTGTACAAGACAATTAATAAGTCAGCAACCACTGAAAAGTTGACACTGAGAAAAAGTTTTTAAAAGTTGCCAAGTTCTGGATATCCAAGGCATCATTTCCAGAAGCTAAAAGTCAACAGCAAGCACCAAAAAGTGGCAAACACTTTTCAAAGAAGAGTGCATCTCTCTAGTTGGACCCAGAGTGCAATTTAGTGCTCTCTAGCACCTTATTACATTAAATATTTAGTCGATAGGCTTAATTCTACTATATTAGTAAAGATTATAAGTACCTTAAAACCACAACTCCAGTCCAGTGCCAAGATATCTCCCTGTGCTGTGCACCCCATACAATTCAATGGAACACAATAAATGATTCACAATCAAAGGTTTCAGTTCAGGGTGTCAAAATAGATGGATTAGCATTTTGGGCCTTATGCCTTGGCCCCTTCCTGTCAGAGGCAATATTAGCTGCACTTTCTGAGGGATAAGGGATAACTTAGACTTCAAAGTGACAATAAAGGTTTAACTATGACATCTATGTTGTAGAACGTGATAGTCTAAATACCATCATGTGCTGGATGGCTTACTAGTAGGCCTGTGAGCAAGAGGGGAAAGTTAGTACTCTTCTACCTCTGGAAAATAACGAATAAAGGCCCCACGTAAGTTATAGGGAGGAGAGAATCATTTACTGCCACGCTGAGGAGACATTTGTATGCTAATATGCTTAGTAAACATTTGATGTGGATCCCAGTGCTCTCTACCAGCTCAAGATAGAGCAGCTTTCAGAGATTCTATTCAATGGAAAAATAAGTGAATAAGTTTGAATGATGGACTGTGGGTCCTCATTGCTCAAGGTAGGGTTAGTGATCCTCAAGGGTTGCAGTCTGAGATGGGCTTTGGCTAATTTCCTTGGTATAAGGGCAGCTCCAGGTTCAATAAATGAGTCCTTTATCTCATCCAGGTCACAACAGATTCACCTATTCCTTAGGTACTTCAGGCTTAACCTAAGGATAAGTGAAATCATGAGCAATTTCATTGGTATAGCATAACACCTCAGACGTACTGTGCACCTTCTTCTTTTCATCAACCAATCATGAGTCGTGCCTTGTTGGTATTTGGAATGCTAATTATAACAGAGCAGTGGGCGCCATTAAAAGATTCTTCACGTGCCCTTCTATGGGGACCAGAACAGTAATGGACAACTGCTGTTTGCTGTTAAGTATAAAGATCAATCAATCAATCAATCAGGTCACTTATAAAGCGCACTACATACCCGCGAGGGTCTCAAGGCGCTGGGGGAAGAGAGAGGGGGTGCTGCTACTGATCGAAGAGCCAGGTCTTGAGGAGTCTTCTGAAGGCCAGTATTTCTTGGGTCTGCCGAAGGTTGGTGGGGAGGGTGTTCCAGGTCTTGGCGGCGAGGTGGGAGAAGGATCTGCCGCCGGCGGTCGTTTTCCGGATGCGGGGGACTGTGGCGAGGGCGAGGCTGGTGGAGCGGAGCTGGTGGGTGGGGGTGTAGAAGCTGAGTCGTCTGTTGAGGTAGGCTGGTCCGGAGTTGTGGAGTGCTTTGTGTGCGTGGGTGAGGAGCTTGAAGGGTATCCTCTTGTTGACAGGGAGCCAGTGCAGGTCTCTCAGGTGCGGTGTGATGTGGCTGCGGCGGGGGATGTTGAGGATAAGACGTGCAGAGGCGTTCTGGATGCGTTGCAGCCGTCTCAGGAGCTTAGCCGTCGTTCCTGCGTAGCGGGCGTTTCCGTAGTCCAGCCTGCTGGTGACGAGGGCCTGTGTGACTGTTTTTCTTTTTTCGGTGGGGATCCACTTGAAGATCCTGCGGAGCATTCGGAGGGTGTTGAAGCAGGATGAGGAAACGGCATTGACCTGCTTAGTCATGGAGAGGGTGGGGTCGAGGATGACTCCTAGGTTGCGTGCGTGGTCGGTGGGTGTCGGGGCTGTTCCCAGTGATGTCGGCCACCAGGAGTCGTCCCAGGCTGAAGGGTTGGAACCAAGGATGAGGACCTCCGTCTTGTCCGAGTTCAGCTTCAGGCGACTGGTCCTCATCCATTCGGCGACGGCCTTCATTCCTTCGTGGAGGTGGGCTTTGGCGGTGTGAGGGTCTTTGGTGAGGGAGAGGATCAGCTGGGTGTCGTCAGCATAGGAGATGATGTTGAGGTTGTGCCGTCGGGTGACGTGGGCGAAGGGTGCCATGTAGATGTTGAACAGCGTCGGGCTGAGGGAGGAGCCTTGGGGTACGCCGCAGATGATCTTGGTGGCCTTTGATCGGAAGGGGGCGAGGCGGACGCTTTGAGTTCTGCCGGAAAGGAAGGATGTGGTCCAGTCCAGGGCCTTCTCTTGGATCCCGGCGTCGTGAAGGCGTGTTCGTAGTGTGTGGTGGCAGACCGTGTCGAAGGCGGCTGATAGGTCCAGGAGGATGAGGGCTGCTGTTTCTCCGTTGTCTAGAAGGGTCCTGATGTCATCGGTGGTGGCGATGAGGGCGGTTTCGGTGCTGTGGTTGCTGCGGAAGCCGGACTGGGAAGGGTCCAGGATGTTGTTCTCCTCGAGGTAGCGGGTCAGTTGTTTGTTGACGATTTTCTCTGTGACCTTCGTGGGGAACAGGAGCAGAGAGATGGGTCGGAAGTTCTTGAGGTCCTTGGGGTCTGCCTTGGGTTTCTTGAGTAAGGCGGTGATCTCGGCGTGCTTCCAGCTTTCCGGGAAGGTTGCTGTCTCGAAGGAGATGTTGATTATTTTCCGGAGATGGGGTGCGATGGCTGTACTGGCTTTGTTGAAGACGTGGTGAGGGCACGGGTCTAGCGGTGAACCAGAGTGGATGGTGTTCATGATCTCGCTGGTGTCCTCGTCGTTGATGTTGGTCCAGGAGAGCAGGCGGTTGGTGGTCGTGGGGGTAGTGTTCTCGGTGGTTGCCGGGGCGGTCGTGGTGTTGAAGCTGTCGTGGATGTCGGCGATTTTGCGGTGGAAGAAGGTGGCCAGTGAGTCGCACAGGTCTCGCGACGGCCGGATGTCGTTGGTGTTGGAGCTGGGGTTGGAGAGTTCCTTCACGATGTTGAAGAGCTCTTTGGTGTTGTCTAGGCGGTCTTTGAGTGAGGCCCTTTTGGCGGATCTGATGAGGTGATGGTGACTGCGGGTGGTGTTCTTGTGGGCGGCGTAGCTGTCCGCTGTCTGTTCGTGGAGCCAGATCTTCTCCAGTTTTCGGCATGTTCGTTTGGAGGCCTGGAGGTCTTCGGTGAACCAGGTGGCTTTCTTGCTGGTGTGGCTGTTGGGCAGATTCTTGAGCGGGGCGAGGGTGTTGGCGCAGTCGTCGATCCACTGTCTGAGGTTGCGGGCGGCGGTGTCGGGGTCGGAGGGTTCGGCGGGTGGGCTAGGGCGAGGGTGGTGGTTAGCTGGTCTTCGGTGACTCTGCTCCAGCAGCGGGGAGGCATTTGTTGGGTGCGGTGGTGCGTGGTGGGCTTCCTGTAGGTGAAGTGGATGCAGTGGTGGTCGGACCAGTGGGGTTCGGAGGTGTGGTTGAAGGAGACGTGTGGGCTTGCGGAAAAGATGGAGTCTAGCGTGTGGCCGGCGGCGTGGGTGGCTGTTGTCACGAGCTGTCTGAGTCCGAGGGTGGCGAGGTTGTCGATCAGGGTGGTGGAGTTGGTGTCCTTGTTGTTCTCGAGGTGGAAGTTCAGGTCCTCGAGGAGGATGTAGTCCGTGGAGGCGATGGCGTGTGTGCTGACGAAGTCAGCGATGGAATCGCTGAACTGTGGTCGGGGTCCGGGGGGTCTGTAGATGAGGGTTCCTCTGAGGGTGGTGTTGGGATCGGTGTGGATCTGGAAGTGCATGTGTTCGGCGGTGCTGAGGGTGTCGTTGTTGTTGGTTGAGACTCTGAGTGTGTTCCTGTGGACGATGGCGATGCCTCCTCCGACTCCGTTGGTGCGGTCCCTGCGGGTGATCTTGTAGCCGTCCGGGATGGCAATGGCGATGTCGGGGGCTGAAGCGGGGTTCAGCCAGGTCTCCGTCAGGAAGGCGACGTCTGGGGAGGTTGAGTCGAGAAGGTCCCAGAGTTTGATGGCGTGTTTGCGGGCGGAGCGGGTGTTGAGGAGGATGCATCTGAGGTAGTTGGGTTCTTTCCTGGGCGGTGGTTTGGCGGGGCGGGTACTGGCGAAGCTGCAGTTCCGGCAGGTGAAGGGCCTTGGGTACGCTTCGGGGTGGCCCGGTAGCAGGCGTGATCTTTTCCGGGGTTGAGTGCGTGGAGGGTGCTGGCGTCGTATCGGCGTCTGTTGATGTGGCGGGCGATGCACGGACCAGGGGTTCTGGTGCTGGGCGCGGTCCAGGCGCGGACGGGCGCAGACAGGCTTGCCTTCGGTGCGCCAGCGGCCGCCATAAATGGGGAGGTGGGAGGGAGGAGCAGGGAATCGGGCAGCGAATGGGCAGTGAGGGGGCGGGGCCGCAGGGGCGCAGCGGCGGGAAACAGGCACAGAGGAAAAAACGAGCACAATTAGGGCAGCAAGGGGGCACAGAGGAAAAACGAGCACAATCAGGGGCAGCAAGGGGGCACAGAGGAAAAGCGAGCACAATCAGGGGCAGCAAGGGGGCACAGAGGAAAAGCGAGCACAATCAGGGGCAGCAAGGGGGCACAGAGGAAAAGCAGAGCACAATCAGGGGCAGCAAGGGGCACAGAGGAAAAGCGAGGCACAATCAGGGGCAGCAAGGGGGCACAGAGGAAAAGCGAGCACAATCAGGGGCAGCAAGGGGACACAGAGGAAAAAGCGAGCACAATCAGGGCAGCAAGGGGACACAGAGGAAAACAAGCACAATCAGCTGGCAGCAGCAGGGCACACAGACGGAGCTGTGTGGTGGGGGAGCGACCTACCAGTCAAGGTCAGGGGTCACAGATCATTGCATCCCAGACAACTGGAAAGCAGGGAGGGGGCTTCCTGGTGAATTTCTTAGGCAGCTGATAAGCAAGGGTTGGGAGGAGATATTTTCACCCCGAAATTCAGGCTGTTGAGCTATACATCAGGATCTCCACTATGCAGTCCCAAGGAGAAGCTACAGGCAATAGTTCATGTACACAGGGACTACCAATTGCTTCAGGAATTATGATTTTGGAACACAGTCAATTTGTCCTCACAAAAAGATATCAGTTTCACATATACCCACATGGTGCATATTGTCTATACACTTCTACTCATGACATTTAAACAGATGAAGTGAAGGACCCTTGTTATGTGTGCATAAACCGAGAAGAACTGAAGCACATTTTCGATATACCTCTAATTCTGTGAAGTAGGGGGCTCTGTTGTAGGGAAAATCCAAAAATATGGACCTAGTCATCCAGTGGCATGGGCAATCTGAGCCAATGGATGGCAAAAGAACAAAGCAAATGAGAAAGCACCAAATATGGGGCAGAGATATCTACTCTTACACTGAGTTAGAGAAACAGTGACACAGACGCAGAGAGACACTTGCATTGGAACAGGACTCTAAAACTTTAACTGTAGGAAATGGAACAGAAATCCTCAAACAATACTGAAACATGAGGCCCATTGGAACATCATCACATGGGTTTGTGTGGAAATTTGCAAAGCCTGACACACTATGAAGTTACTGCTGAGAGAAAATACACGACGTGGTAAGAGCGTGCATGCTGCACATGAAATATAAACCCTATTGATCGCTCTGGCATGGTTTCGGTGGAACCTCATATTTCAATGCATTTCATGGGAAACAGCATTTCCAATGGCGCTAGAACAACAATATGCCTTTATAACAACACCTAAACAACAAATTGGTCTTTACAATGAAAGTCTTGACAATTACATTTTTATCACGAATATGCCTTTACTACGAACGTCTTTTCAACAAAAATGTATGTATTTCACAGGTAAGTGAACCAAGTGAGGCTTACATTTCACTTGTACAAAACCATTGAAATTCAGCAGTTATAATTTCCTGGGCTAACTATAGCTTACGTCCCCTCAATACACTGCTTATGACTTCACATATTACATCACTCATGACATGGCCTGTGACATCAGTGATCACATCACTTTATGAGTTAGACTCAGATTTCACTCATACAAAACCATTGAAGTTCAGCAGGTATAGCTACAATCAGTGATGCCATTTGAGATGTCATCAATGATTTCATCACTGATGTCACTGACCATGTCATGAGTGATGTAATATGTGAAGTCATAAGCAGTGCATTGCGGGGCGTAAGTTATAATAAGTCCAGGTAACTAAAACTGCTGAATTTCAATGGTTTTGCACAAGTAAAATGTGAGCCTAACTAAAATGTCCCTGTAACCTTTTGTTTTTTCAGTGAATATCTAAGATTTTTAATTCTATTTCCTAACTATAACATCCCTGTAACCTTTGGTTCTTTTGGAGAATTGTGAAGGTTTTCTCAATTTTATTTCCTAACTATAATGTCCCTGTAACATTTGTTTTTTTCAGTGAATTTCTAAGTTTTTTTTCATGTTGTTTCCTAACTATAATGTCCCTATAACCTTTGTTTTTTTGTGAATTTGATAGGTTTTTTAATGTTATTTCCGAACGATAACAATCCTGTAATCTTTGGTTTTTTCGTAAATTTCAAAGGTTTTTAAATTTTATTTCCTAACTGTAACATCTAACCTTTGTGAGTGGGTGTGTGATTGCCTGTATGGGTCTGCGAGTGGGTGTGTGACTGGCTGTATAGATCTGTAAGTATGTGTATGACTGCCTGTATGGGTGTGTAAGTGGACGTGCGAGTGGCTGGATGGGTCTGTGAGTGGGTTTGTAAGCAGTTATAAGGGTCTGTGAGCAGTCGTGTTAGTGGCTGTATAGGTCTGTGAGTGAGTGTGTGAGTAGCTGCATAGCTCAGTGACTGGGTGTGTGAGTGCTGTATGGGTCAGTGACTGGTTTTGTGGGTGTGTTTGTGGCTGTATGTGTCTGTGAGTTGCATACTAGTAAGGTGGAGGTGAAGGTGGTGGGGCCAAACGGGCAATGCCTCCAGGTGATTTTACACTTTTGCATTCTCATAGTCATATAAAAGGAGAACCATGGACTCTGCTCTCACCAGGAGAGGCCTAGAAAGAACCCACTCATCATAGTCGCTACATATTGCGCTCTGATAGATTAACAATGCATTCACCATCACCAAGTATTTCAGATCATTTTTCAATGTGGAATTGCCCAGAAAACACACTTGCTTTACCTTCTCCAAGCCCAGGAAGTTAGGATGATTTGTCCTTTACAGAAGTGGAGCTTCAACTAGGGCACCTGCTATGTTTATATTTGTACGTGCCTCCCGTTGAGGTTTACTTTCTGTGAAATGAGCATCAGGGCCAGAACGGCCAAGCCAAAACTTAATGGGAAGGGGAGCCGATTTCGGCCCTGGGGACCCCATCCCCCGGGTCCTGGCCTCTTTATGCTGAGTGCCCTGGGTGGGCTCCGGGGCACGTTGGAGACTGTGGGGGGAGCCTGAATACCCCCACAGTCCCTGCCGGCATTGCTCCTGCATATGGGAGCAATCCTTTCGTCTGTTTTCCTGCCCGCTTGACAGCAGCCAGGAAAAAAGATGAAGAGTCTGCTCCCAGCTGATGGGAGCAGTTTTCCTGCTCCCGCCCACTGGCAGCGGACTTACTGTTTGCTCTCGCTTGGCAGGAGCTGTCAAAGCTCCCATCAGGCGAAAGCAAACTGCTATCTCCCAAGGGTGGCACCTCGGGCGATAGCAGGAGATGGCACTAGGGGGTGGAGGTCCACAGGGCCACTAGTGGCCCCCTCCCTTCATTTTCAAGGGCCTGTCCTGGGGAAGTGGTGGCCCCGAGCCCGAGAACAGCCCAGGAGGAGTGCCGTGCAGCCCCCATTCTTCCTAAAAAAAAATAAGGTCCTATGGAAAACTATGGTAGCACCTTGCTACAAAATGGTATAAATTCTGCCTGGCAGGCAGGTACATTGAGGGTTACTTTACTAATAGGACCAGAAAATACTTGAGAAGCACCTTAATAAAATAAGTACCCTTGAATGTCTGAAAAACACTCAGATATGTTTTGGAAGTACTATGGAATATGATGGCAGCAACCTGATATGTCATGATATGCATTTACATTTTTTTTTTTTAAAGTGAGATTCGCATACCGATTGTGTACCAGTCAAGGTGGGTGCGCGAATCCAAGAATTGTTACGGGAGCCGCGACGGTCCCGCACAACATCACGTACGTATTTCAGGGGGTCGCGCCAGGTGCGCGAATCCACCCTAAATTATTTTGTTTTAAAAGTATATGTATATAACTTTATTATATATATTATACCAAGAGATTAATGTACACAATTGTAAAAATCGTATATTTGTAACTGGAATAAAGATATATTATTGTTAAATATATTTTTCGGGAATCGTGTCGGGTGCGCAAAACCCATGTGACTTCAAAAGAAAGCATTTCATTGGTTAAGAAGCTTTATATTCTAGAACTTGCAGGACCCCACCCAAATTTTTCATTCTTTCAACAACATCTACAGAGACACAGCTCTTGTGTTTTCTCTCTTCTTTTCTGCGTTTTTTTGGTGTTTTTTTGACATCAACAGAAAATGGCTTCTTCTAAACCTGCACAACAGCTTCCTCCAGAAGAAGAAGAAGAAGAGTTGGAAGAACCAGTAAAACAAAGGTACGAGAGCATCGTATGGGCCTTTTTCTCCATTCTTGCTGGTGAGAAGAAGGTCAACGCACGAAATTTCCTGTGCACTATCTGTGACAAGGTCCCCTCAAGTGGATCAGAGAAGAAATACTCATGTGGGACATCTTCAATGCTTAAACACTTGCAGACGATGCATCCACGGCATCTCGCACGAGAACAACATCGTCGAGACCTTCAAAAACAGGCATCACAAGACGACCAAGTTGCAGGGCCAAGCACCTCATCAGGTTCTTCCACTAGTCAAAGAACCCATATTGTACCTGAATTCGCTGGACTGGAGCAGCGTTGTATTAAATGTAAAAAAGTTCTTTGCTATGGAGAGCAGTCGGTGGATGCTATCGTGGTTGCTGTAAAAAAACAACCAGTGTTAATTTTTTTGTTTTTTTTGTTTTTGCAATGACTTCCTAATTGCAAAATGTTTCAAAAGTTTTCTACGTTCATTCTGTTGATTTTTTCATTTTTTTAAAACATCAAAGAATACAAAAAGAGTTGGAAAAAAAAATAAATTATAAAACAAGAAAAAATAGTTCTTATTAGAACCGCCTATTTGGTTAAAAATAGACAAATTTCTATGTGTTGTATGAATTGCGGCAAGTGTAATATATGGAGAAGTGCATGGGTAGTGCATGTGTGATTGCATGAGTGCATGTGTAGTGCCTGCGTGATTGGAGAAGTGCATGTGTACTGCCTGAGTGATTGCATGAGTAGTGCCTGTGTGATTGGAAGAGTGCATGGGTAGTGCCTGGGTTATTGCATGAGTGCAGGGATAGTGCCTGGGTGATTGGAGGAGTGCACAGGTAGTGCCTGGGTGATTGGAGTCATGCATCGGTAATGCCTGGGTCATTGCATGAGTGCACGGGTAATGTCTGGGTGATTGGAGAAGTGCATGGGTAATGCCTGGATGTTTGCATGAGTGTAGGGGTAATGCGTGGGTGATTGGGGGAGTGCATGCGTACTGCCTGAGTGATTGAAGGAGTGCATGTGTAATGCCTGGATTATTGCATGAGTGCATACAAAGTGCCTGTGTGATGGGAGGAGTGCATGAGTGGTACCTGGGTGATTAGAGGAGTGCATGAGTAGTGCCTGGGTAATTGTATGAGTGCATGGGTAGTACCTGGGTGATTAGAGGAGTACATGTGTACTGCTCAAGTGATTGCATGAGTGCAGGGGTAGTGGCTGAGTGCATGGATGAGTGCATGGGTAGTGCCTGAGTGATTGCATGAGTGCATGCGTAGTGGCTGGGTGATTAGAGGAGTGTATGGGTAGTGCCTTGATTATTGCATGAGTGCATGTGTAGTGCCTGGGTGATTGTAGAAATGCAAGGTGAGTGCCTGGGTTATTGCATGAGTGCATAGGTAGTACCTGGGTGATTGCATGAGTGCATTGGTAGTGCCTGAGTGATTGGAGGAGTGCACAGGTAGTGCCTGGGTGATTTTATAAGTGCATGGGTAGTGGCTGGGTGATTGAAGGAGTGCATGGGTAATGCTTGGGTGATTGCATGAGTGCAGGGGTAATGTGTGGGTGATTGGAGGAGTGCATGGATACTGCCTGAGTGATTGAAGGAGTGCAAGAGTAATGCCTGGGTGATTGCATGAGTGCAGGGGTAATGTCTGGGTGATTGAAAGAGTGGATGGGTACTGCCTAAGTGATTGAAGGAGTACATGGGTAATACCTGGGTGATTGCATGAGTGCATAGGTAGTGCCTGGGGGATTTTATAAGTGCATGGGTACTGGCTGGGTGATTGGAGGACTGCATGCATACTGCCTGGGTGATTGGAGGAGTGCATAGCTAATGCATGGGTGATTACATGAGTGCAGGGGTAATGTCTGGGTGACTGGAGGAGTGTATAGCTAATGCATGGGTGATTGCATGAGTGCATGGGTAATGTCTGGGTGATTGGAGGAGTGCATGGATAGTGCCTGGGTGATTGGAGGAGTGCAAGGGTAGTGCCTGGGTTATTGCAGGAGTGCATAGGTAGTGCCTGGGTGATTGCATTCGTGCAGGGGTAGTACCTGGGTGATTGGAGGAGTGCAAGGGTAGTGCGTGGGTGATTATATAAGTGCATGGGTAGTGGCTGGGTGATTGAAGGAGTGCATGGGTAATGCCTGTGTGATTTCATGAGTGCAGGGGTAATGTGTGGGTGATTGGAGGAGTGCATGGGTACTGCCTGAGTAATTAAAGGAGTGCATGAGTAATGCCTGGGTGATTGCATAAGTGCAGGGGTAATGTTTGGGTGATTGGAGGAGTGGATGGGTACTCCCTGAGTGATTGAAGGAGTTCATGGGTAATGCCTGGGTGATTCCATGAGTGCCAGGGTAGTGCCTGGGTGATTGGAAGAGTGCACGGGTGGTGCCTAGATGATTGGAAGACTGCATGGGTAGTGCTTGGGTGATTGCATGAGTGCAGCAGAAGTGTCTGAGTGCATGTATGAGTGCATGGGTAGTGCCTGAGTGATTGCATGAGTGCATAAGTAGTGTTTGGGTGATTGGAGGAGTGCATCGGGAGTGCCTGGGTTATTGCATGAGTGCAAAGGTAGTGCATGGGTTAGTGTATGAGTGCATAGGTAGTGCCTGGGTCATTGTATGAGTGCATAGGTAGGGCCTGGGTGATTTTAGATATATTTATGGGTACTGGCTGGGCAATTGGAGGAGTACATGGGTAATGCCTGGATGATTGCATGAGTGCAGGGGTAGTGCCTGTGTTATTAGAGGAGTGCAGAGGTAGTGCCTGGGTGATTGGAGGAGTGCAAGGGTAGTGCCTGGGTATTGCATGAGTGCATAGGTGGTGCCTGGGTGATTGCATGAGTACAGGGGTAATGCCTGGGTGATTGGAGGAGTGCAAGGGTAGTGCCTGGGTGATTATATAAGTGCATAGGTAGTGACTGGGTGATTGAAGGCGTGCATGGGTAATGCCTGGGTGATTGCATGAGTGCAGGGATAATGTGTGGGTGATTGGAGGAGTGCATGGGTACTGGCTAGGCAATTGGAGGAGTACATGGGTAATGCCTGGGTGATTGTATAAGTGCATGGGTACTGGCTAGGTGATTTGAGGAGTGCATGGATAGTGCCTGGGTTATTGGAGGAGTGCAAGGGTAGTGCCTGGGTATTGCATGAGTGCATAGGTGGTGCCTGGGTGATTGCATGAGTACAGGGGTAATGCCTGGGTGATTGGAGGAGTGCAAGGGTAGTGCCTGGGTGATTATATAAGTGCATAGGTAGTGACTGGGTGATTGAAGGAGTGCATGGGTAATGCCTGGGTGATTGCATGAGTGCAGGGATAATGTGTGGGTGATTGGAGGAGTGCATAGGTAGTGCCTGAGTGATTGAAGGAGTGCATGGGTAATGCCTGGGTGATTGCATGAGTGCAGGGGTAGTGCCTGAGTGATTGGAGGAGTGCATAGGTAGTGCCTGAGTGATTGAAGGAGTGCATGGGTAATGCCTGGGTAATTGCATGAGTGCAGGGGTAATGTCTGGGTGATTGGAGGAGTGCATGGGTACTGCCTGAGTGATTGAAGGAGTGCATGGGTAATGCCTAGGTGATTGCATGAGTGCAGGGGTAATGTCTGGGTGATTGAAGGAGTGCATGGGTAATGCCTGGGTGATTGCATGAATGCGGGGGTAATGTCTGGGTGGTTGCATGAGTGTAGGAGTAATGCCCGGGTGATTGCATGAGTGCAGGGGTAGTGCTTGTGTTATTAGAGGAGTGCAGAGGTAGTGCCTTGGTGATTTTATGAGTGCATGGGTACTGGCTAGGTGATTTGAGGAGTGCATGGATAGTGCCTGGGTGATTGGAGGAGTGCAAGAGTAGTGCCTGGGTTATTGCATGAGTGCATAGCTAGTGCCTGGGTGGTTGCATGAGTGCAGGGGTAGTGCCTGGGTGATTGGAGGAGTGCAGGCGTGGTGCCTGGGTGATTATATAAGTGCATGGGTAGTGGCTGGGTAATACCTGGCTGATTGCATGAGTGCAGCAGAAGTGCCTGAGTGCATGGGTAGTGCCTGAGTGATTGCATGAGTGCATGAGTTGTGCCTGGGTGATTGGAGGAGTGCATGGCTAAAGCCTGGGTGATTGTAGAAATGCAAGGTTAGTGTCTGGGTTATTGCATGAGTGCATAGGTAGTGCCTGGGTGATTGCATGAGTGCAGGAGTAGTGCCTGGGTGATTGGAGGAGTGCAATGATAGTGCATGGGTGATTATATAAGTGCATGGGTAGTGGCTGGGTGATTGAAGGAGTGCATGGGTAATGCTTGGGTGCTTGCATGAGTGCAGGGGTAATGTGTGGGTGATTGAAGGAGTGCATGGGTACAGCCTTAGTGATTGAAGGAGTACTTGAGTAATGGCTAGGTGATTGCATGAGTGCAGGGGTAATTTTTGGGTGATTTGAGGAGAAGATGGGTACTGCCCGAGTGATTTAAGGAGTACATGGTAAAATGCCTGGGTGATTGCATGGGTGCAGGGGTAGTTCCTGGGTGATTGGAAGAGTGCACAGGTAGTGCCTGGATGATTGGAAGACTGCATGGGTAGTGCCTGGGTGATTGCATGAATGCAGCACAAGTGCCTGAGTGCATGTATGAGTGCATGGGTAGTGCCTGAGTGATTGCATGAGTGCATGAGTAGTGTTTGGGTGATTGGAGGAATGCATGGGTAGTGCCTGGGTGATTGCATGAGTGCAGGGGTAGTGCCTGGGTGATTAGAGGAGTGCATAGGTAGTGCCTTGGTGATTTTATAAGTGCATAGGTACTGGCTAGGTGATTGGAGGAGTGCATGGATAGTGCCTGGGTGATTGGAGGAGTTCAAGGGTAGTGACTGGGTTATTGCATGATTGCATATGTAGTGCCTGGGTGATTGCATGAGTGCATGGGTAGTGGCTGGGTGATTGAAGGAGTGCATGAGTAATGCCTGGGTGATTGCATGAGTGCAGGGATAATGTGTGGGTGATTGGAGGAGGGCATGGGTACTGGCTGAGTGATTGAAGGAGTGTATGGATAATGCCTGGGTGATTGCATGAGTGCAGGGGTACTGTCTGGGTGATTTGAGGAGTGCATGGGTACTGCCTGAGTGATTGAAGGAGTGCATGGGTAATGTCTGGATGATTGCATGCGTGCAGGGGTAATATCTGAGAGATTGGAAGAGTGCATGGGTAATGCTTGGGTGCATGGGTAGTGCCTGGGTGATCGGAGGAGTGCATGAGTACTACCTGGGTGATTGCATGAGTGCACAGGTAGTGCCTGGATCATTGCAAGACTGCATGGGTAGTGCCTGGGTGATTGTACCAGTATATCGGTAGTGTGTGGGTAAATTGAATGAGTGTGAGAATAGTGCCTGAGTGCATAGATGAGTGCATGGGTAGTGTTTGAAGGAATGGATGAGTGCAGTAATAGTGGCTCTAAACCTTATTTCACATTATCATGCATATTACATTATTTCTTCTTACTTTTTTTACTAATGTAGATACAAAACTCAGTTGAACTATTTTACAGTAGTTTTGTTGTAAACTGAATTTAAAATCATTTCAAACTTCACGATTACCTTCTGTAAAAAAGAAGAAAAACTGTTATCGAATATAATATTATAGTTTTAGAAACACAACAGAATTTTAGAATTACATAACATTTTCACTTTCCCTTTTTTGCTGTGCTCAGATTCTACTGAATTCACCGTGGACAGTGATTTCAATGTAATATCATCATACAACAGCAGGGAAAAAAAACAAACAGTGAGATTGTAAAAAAAAAAACAAATCAGCGTTGAGCATTATTTATAACATGTGTAACTATGTGTTTACCTATCTATAGTTTCTTAATTACATTCTTCAACTACATTAAGTCTTTTATTTCTCTCAACTACATTTTCTAAAATGTACATTCTCATTTAAATCGCGTATAATATAAAGAACATATATATAAACTACTTGTTTCTAAACACAATTTTCCAAATGCAATATGAATTAGCACAAACAATAATCCATACACTAATTGTTTACATCTTCCCAATACGCCAAATAATATTTCCGAAACTTTTGCATTGAAAATATCCAAAATAAACTCGTTAATTCATGTTCACATCTTCCCAATAGGTCGAATGATGTTTTCAAAACTTTGGCATCAAAAATATCAGAACAAAATTTGGTAATTCGTAAGGCAACCTACATTTGAATTTCAAATGGGCATCATTGCAATGTGTCCATCCTTTATTGCACTTGAAATACACCGTATAGTGTCCAGATGTTGTAGTAGGTACATCGTGGAAAATAATAGCCACTGCTTTAAAAGTTCTTCCTGAAATTGATACTTGACTTGCCACATAATTTTTAATTTTGGTTTCCAATTTTCTTCCATTTGCTCTACAACGTTGTAGCATTAAAATGACATACTTTCCAAATCTTTCTATATATAATGTTAACAACATTTCTGATTTACAATGAGAGCATTCATATCGTGATTAGCTGTTTTTACTAATTTGTTAAAAGACACTGATTTGCAATCCGGTATCGTCAAGTATAATAATCGTTCAGTGTCTATTTCAGTAGTAAAAGAAAATGAACACTCTTCACATCTATGATCCCATCTGTAATTTAGTGCAAATACATTTTCAATTTCTATTCCTTCATCTTCCAATACTCCAAGCATAAACATAAGAAATTCTTGTGCATCTTGTTGTATATTCAATGTAGATTTCAATGAACCAGTACATATATCCAAAAGGTGCCGAATGCCAGAAGCAGTATGAATTTTACTTCAATCAGTTACCAACTTTTGAAAAATATAATGTAGTAAAAAACAGAATCTTTTTTCTCGATTTTCCATAATTTCATGAGGAAGATCTTCTAGATAAAAGACGACATTCACAATTACATTAGCATAGCAGTTGATGCATGAAGTATTTTCTCACTGGTATCCTACAATATCATCAACAGTGTCCATTTTCATTTTCTTTGCAGCTTCATCATTCTCTTGAATTGTTTTCTTTTTTGAATCTCAGTAGAATGTTTGTCATATTTCCATTTTGGACACACTACACATTTCTCATATACAGGATATTCACCTAAGTTAGGAGCATAAAGTCTTCTTAACCGATTGTACTCTCTTACACAATTTGCATCAGCACTAATCTTTTTCTCATCAAAATCAATCAAATACAAACCAGATAATGTTCTTACTTGAGACAATGCAATGTATGCCATGCCCTCTTTAAACACTGCACTTCCAATATTTACCAAAGCACTGTCTACACTTAAACCTTGAGATTTATGAATGGTTACTGCATATGCTAAAGAAAGAGGAAACTGTTTTCTATGAACATACAAGTCTTTTACAAGCAAAAAGCGAACAGCACAACGTCCAATCAGTTTTACCTCTTCAATCTGATCAAATTTAATCTTCAAAAATTCAATTCCATCTCGGTTCTGAAAATTTACAAAATCAACAACTTTTCCCATTGCTCCATTTACTAACTATTCTTCTACATTCAAATTACGCCGTAAAATTACCCAACAGTTTACACATACATATAAAGTCTTTTCTAAACCTGTAGTCTTAGACTGTCACAGGTCTGGTCTCTCTCACTCATGCCCGCCTTACTTAATGCCATCCAAAGTGGTGGTATGTCCACTGAAAGTTAGCACATTGTCTGTTTGCATTTCATGAGTAACTTGCATTTTTAATTGGTACTGTATATGAATGCCCATACAAACATTAAGAATGATTCATGTATACAATAATGGAAGCTGCAAGTTCTTTCCAGCAGTTTTTTTCCTCTCACACGTGGGAATTAGCATAAGCGTGTGCCAACCGCTAAACAGAAAAATTATGCAAGCACATGTCAACCGGCAAGCGGTACAACGTGTATTCAAATGACTGAGGCAAGGGTATTTAAACCGCACCCGCTTGCACTCAGGGCTTGGCCTCGTTGGTTTCCTGCACTTACCTGTCTCCAGTATCCTCCGTCTTCCGTCTTCTCCTTCCTCTTCGTTCCCCCGGCGTCCTCTTCTGGCTTTTCGTCTTCCTGGAGCTGCCTTTTCTTCAGCGTGCAGCCAGCGGAGTCGAATCCTTCTCCTTCCTGATTCCCAATACCGCATTTCCTGTAAGAGACAAGCAAAAGGAGAGTCAATAAAACAAGGTAACCCAAGTTATTTTGTCAACCGCGGTGAGTGAAACTCTCATTTATTTTATGGACAAAAGCATTTTGGGACAAAGAGACTGTTGGTTAATACTTTTGGAACTCTGCATGTTTATTCACCTATTTGTATATGCTAAAGACTATTACGGTGCAATCTACAGTGCATTTCCAACCGTAATATCGAGAAAACAAGGACACTCAGAATTCTACAAATAATAGAAAGCTATCTCGAACTATTGAAATAATCACAGGCTCCGTGATGATATAAAGAACACTTTGTGCTTATTTTATTTATCTTTTTATTATTTTGAATTTCATTAGCATCGTGTTATTTTGCTAGAGAGCATATGAATGCAGTTATATTTAACATCTTCAAGTTGAGAAAACAGGTATAAGACTTCGCAAAGGCGCATATATATATATATATTTTCAGACGAAGTCCATGATAACAGTCATAATAATATGTGTATTGAATTATTTATTTAGATACCAATTGAAAAAGACTCAGAGAGATACCAGAAGTCCCAAGTGAATAACTACTGATCTTTCATGTTTAGCCACAAAGTGCATTAGGTAGGAAATACCAAGGTTCCAAGCATTGAGTGATGATTCTATGTTGATGTTTATAAATTCAATAGACAACTCACAATTACATTGTTTCTCTTAGTAGTGCACCAAGACGGTAGAACTCAAGAGGCACAGAATCAAACCCAAAACAGACGGTTGGCAACCTAGATCCTATCAGGCACCCCTAGAAGAATTCTTGTCCTAAGCGAAGACGCCTGGCAGTTCGTCTCTCTCTCTCTCTTGTCACCCCAATCCCCTTTCCCCCCTGGAGACTCTCAGATTGACAGTGTATGTTCATTCTGAACTGTCACGCTGCTAGTTTCCAGAGGAATTGAGGAATAATCGTCGAAAGGTCGAACAATCTGGAGAGCAGGTTAGTGCCATCTGACAGAAGACCAAGTCAACTTGTTCACCTTGGCAACGATTCCGTCATGGACTTCACAGACGAAACCTCACATTTATCAGAAACAATTCGCGGTTTAAAGGTAGAAATGCAACAATTAAGACAGGAAAATCACTCTTTAAGAGAAGAACTATTTAAAAGTAGAAGTGAATTCACTCAATGGAGAGAACCTAAGACTCCTGACCCTGCCCCCTTTTATCAGCACCTAAGTTTGGACAGAGTCCATTTGCCCCTCTTCCTACAAATACTCAATATCCTGACCAAAACCTACAAGTCACGGTTGTTACTCCAACCCCAGTACCTTTGGCTAATCCTGAACGATTTTTGGGAGATAGTTCTCGTTTTGCCTCATTTATGAGTCAATGCCAATTGCATTTTTTGTGCAAATCCCCGGTATTTGTTACTGATTCAGATAAGATTGCTTTCATCATTTCTTATCTAGGAGGCATAGCGGCAAATTGGACAATACCACTAATTGAAAATAATGACCCCCTTTTACGTAATTTTGTTGCCTTTAAAGACGCCATGTCACGTTTAAATTAAGGCTGGGCGTAGTTCGCGAAGTAGTGCTTCGCGAAGCTACGCAAAGTGCAGTTCGCACTACGCGATCTTCGCGTAGCACTACGCGAACTGCGTAGCGCACTGTTCGAAATGATTGCACAGTGCCGGATGCTTGTCCGCACTGTGCAGTCATTGAAAACGGCAACTTGCACAGTGCGAGCTGTCTTTTACTGCCGCTCGAGTAGATTTTTACTCGAGCGGCAGCTTTCAACGCGGACTGGTAGTTTCTCATCGCGAGCGGTCGCGAGCATACGCGACCACTCGCAATGAGAAACCTGACCTCCCCGCGTTGAGAATCTCGCCGGAGGTTTATTTTCCACGCTCGCGATCGGCAACTTGATGTTGCTGATCACGAACGAGGAAAAATCTCGCCAGGATGTCATTTTGCTTGCTCGCGGTCGCCAACTTGACGTTGAGGACCGCGAGCAAGCAAAAAATGACCGCGGCACTACGCTACGCTACGCTACGCGTGTTTGCACTGTGCTACGTGCAATTCCCGTTGTGCGAAGTAGCGCAAACTTCGCAAACTACGCGAGCGTAGCGTAGCACTTCGCCCAGGGTTAGTTTAAATGCATGTCATGCTTTCATCCAGGCCAGTGACAACAAACTTTTAAATCTGCGTCAAGGTTCCAAAGATCTCATTACATACATAACTACTTATAATTGTCTTTTATCCGAAACACACAGGCCTGAAGAAAAACGTATTTCCCTCTTTTATAGAGGTTTAAGAGATGATTTAAAAGATTTGTTGGCTCATATTGTGGACTTACCTGAAGACTATTCAGAATTTCCAGATGCAGTTGTTAAATTATATCACAGATTATGGGAGAGAAAACATGAAAGACCCACAACAGATTCTAGAGCTATTGTGATTAAATCAGAAAGAAAAGAAATAGAGGAAAAACAAAACGGGTCAGAACCCATGCAGATAGGTGGAATAAAAGGTCCATTATCTCAAGAAGAAAAAGACAGACGTCGCAAAGAAAATTTGTGTTTATATTGGGGTAAGAATGGGCATTTTGCCCGAGATTGTCCAGTAAAACCCAAAAAGAAAAAAGTAATTGCAAACATTAATGTAACTCACTCAGAGTCGGAAAACTAGACATCTCGAAGAGTGTTGTTATCGTCCCTTTGAGAATAATTGAAACAAAGATCTCCCAATATGTAACAAACATAATTAATCATATTCCATGACATATGACCATTCGAGTAACCTGTATCATTTCCTATGAACAAAGATGCTGTTTATCAGTATTATTAGAATCAGGCGCCACCGGTAATTTTTTTTTATATAAGTTTAGCTAAAAAATTTGGAATAACACAGATTCCTAAGGAAGAACCAGAACCAGTAAGAGCAGTAGATGGTTCAGCATTATCATCAGGCCTTATTCATTTTCATACTGCCTCCCTGACTATTGTGTGTGAAAATGGTCACATTGAACAGATTACATTTGATCTCATAGATACTCCTACCTTTGGGGTTATCCTGGGAGTTCCTTGGCTTGAGCTGCACAATCCGAAAATAGACTGGGTACAAAGAACAGTAACATTAGATTTTGCATTCTGTAGAACTCACTGTTATCAAGAAACGCAAGACCCGATCCATCCACTACATTGTGCTGCCACACATGTCGAGTCACCATCTTTACTACCCAAAGAGTATCAAGAGTTTGCAGAAGTCTTTCACCCTTTGCAAGCCACACAATTACCACCTCATAGCTTATACGATTGTAGAATCGATCTAATTCCTGGTGCTGTCTTGCCGTGTAGCAGAATTTACGCACTTACTGACCCTGAAACACAGTATCTCAAAAAATATTTAGATGAACTCTTGGAACTTGGTTTTATCAGACATTCTACGTCACCTGTCTCATCCCCTCTTTTCTTCGTAGCTAAAAAATCCGGAGACCTCAGGGCTTGCATAGACTACCGCGCCATCAATAAAGTAACTATTAAAAATCAATACCCACCGCCACTCATTCCAGTCATGTTAGATCAAGTCAAGGGATCCACAATATAAACTAAACTAGATCTCAGCGGTGCTTACCATCTTATTCGCGTTAAAGAAGGCGATGAATGGAAGACCGCCTTCCGCACCAAATTCGATCTATTTGAATACACAGTAATGCCGTTCGGATTGTGTAATGCTCCGGTGGCATTTCAATATTTCATAAATGAAGTCCTTCACGAATTTTTAGATGTCTGTGCCATCGTCTATATAGATGAAATTCTAATTTTGTCAAAAAATGAACATGAACACACTAACCATGTTCGCTCAATTCTTAAAAAATTATAAGAGCACTCTCTATACGCTAAATTGGAAAAGTGTATTTTCCATACAAGATCAGTGGAGCTTTTGGGTTACATTTTATCCACAGAAGGTATAGCAATGGACCCAAGAAAGGTTGAGGCCATTTTGAACTGGCCATCTCCAACATCTGTGAAGGAAGTTCAGCGGGTTTTAAGATTCGCCAACTTCTATAGGAGATTTATTGCCAACTTTTCTGAAATTGTTTCACCTATCACACATTTGTTAAAAAGGGTCAATCTTTTAATTGGACAACTGATGCTGAGAAAGCTTTTCAGAGATTAAAACCGCTTTTACTACTGCTCCTATTCTTTGTCACCCAGAGCCTGACAAACCATTTTTTCTGGAAGCAGATGCTTCTCAAACAGCACTAGGAGGAGTATTGTTACAAAAAGATCCGAAAACTGGATATTTACACCCTTTAGCATATTATTCTCGAAAACTGTTGCAAGCTGAACAAAATTGTACTCTAGAAGAGCGGGGACTGCGTGCTATAAAGGCAGTTTTCAGTGAATGGAGACATCATCTTTTGGGCGCTAAGCATACAATCTCGATCTTTACTGATCATAAAAACTTGCAGTTTTTTACTTCTGTCAAAGCCCTTACTACAAAACAAATGAGGTGGCTACTGTTTTTTAGTGAATTTGACTTATTGATTACATATCGTCCCGGACAAAAACAATTACTTTCTGATACCTTATCAAGATTGGAGGAAAGAGAAAACAAAGAAAGCAATACCCCTGCACCTAGTATTATACCTCAAAA
Source organism: Calotriton arnoldi (assembly GCA_963921515.1). Taxonomy (NCBI): domain Eukaryota; kingdom Metazoa; phylum Chordata; class Amphibia; order Caudata; family Salamandridae; genus Calotriton; species Calotriton arnoldi. The sequence continues at coordinate 159,606 of CAWUFW010014892.1, forward strand.
TAAAATAATAGCAGTGACACAGACTGATTCCTTTTTTCAAGATGTACAGTCAGCATCTAAAGCGGTAGATACTAAGAAGTGGCTACAGAATTCAAGAAACTCGATTAAGGATGGATATCTCTTTCACAACAACAAATTAATATTTATCCCACAAGTAGGTTTAAGGCAACAAGTGATAGCTTGGCATCATGATTCTGGAATAGCTGGCCACCCTGGTACAAATAAAACTTTAGAGTTGTGTTTACGGAACTTTTGGTGGGAAAAAATTCAAAAAGATGTTCAGGACTATGTAAAAACTTGTCCAACTTGCGCTCGTAATAAATCTTTACACATTGCACCAACTGGTTTATTACATCCCTTACCAGTTCCTACCACACCTTGGCACACTATTAGTGTAGATTTTATTACTGATCTGCCAAAGTCAAATAATTTCACCACCATATTAGTAGTCATGGATTTACTCTCTAAAATGAGTCACTTCATTCCTTTAAAAAATCCTACTGCTGCTGAGTTTTGTGAATTTCTTTTAAATCACATTGTAAAACTACATAGTCTCCCAGGCAAAATAATTTCTGATTGTGGCCTTCAATTTAACTCCAAATTTTGGAAAACCTTATGCTCTAAATTAGGAGTTGAAGTAGCATTAACTTCTGCTTTCCATCCACAATCGGATGGACAAACTGAGAAAGTTAATCAGTATTTAGAACAAAGTTTGCGTTGTCTGACTTCCACCTTCACTGCACATTGGGATGACACACTACCTTTAGCGGAATTCTCATACAACAATAGTGTACTTGGGTGCTCCCCTTTCTACTTCCTTACCGGTTATCATCCGCGTTCACTTCCAACACAACCCATAACATCCACCACTTCCATGCCTTCAGTCTCAGAGCGATTAAACCATTTACAGGAAATCCAGAAAAAAGCTCGACAAAGTTTAATAAAAAATAAAGAAACTACTAAAATACAGGCAGATAAATATCTCCAGAACCAGAGTAAAAAGTTGGAGAATTAGGTTGGTTGTCCACATGCAATATCAATTTAGAAGGTCCAAGAAAATTAGAGCCACGATATATAGGCCCTTTTCCCATAAAAAAGATTCTGAACTCAGTTACCGTACAATTAGCATTACCCGAAGAATATTCCATACATTCTACCTTTCATGTGTCCCTCATTAAAAAATACCACCCTATGACCAGAAAAGACACTCCACCACCCCCCATCCTTGTAAATAACCATCCTGAATATGAGGTTCAACGTATTCTTGATTCTAAAAGAATACGAGGCAGATTGTACTACCTTCTAGATTGGAAGGGCTACGATGCGTCTGAACGACTTTGGGAACCAGCTTCTAATGTACATGCTGCCCGTTTAGTAAGACACTTCCATGCTCTGCATCCTGACAAACCTCGTCCGTTAAGGCGGCCTTTGGGGGGGGGGAACTGTCACAGGTCTGGTCTCTCCCACTAATGCCCGCCTTACTTAATGCCATCCAAAGTGGTGGTATGTCCACTGAAAGTTAGCACATTGTCTGTTTGCATTTCATGAGTAACTTGCATGTTTTAAAATGGTACTGTATATGAATGCCCATACAAACATTAAGAATGATTCATGTATACAATAATGGAAGCTGCAAGTTCTTTCCAGAAGTTCTTTCCTTCTCACACGTGGGAATTAGCATGAGCGTCTGCCAACCGCTAAACAGAAAAATTATGCAAGCATATGTCAACCGGCAAGCGGTACAACGTGTAAACAACGTGTATTCAAATGACTGAGGCAAGGGTATTTAAACTGCTCCCGCTTGCACATGGGGCTTGGTCTCGTTGGTTTCCTGCACTTACCTGTCTTCAGTATCCTCCGGCTTCTGTCTTCTCCTTCCTCTTCGTTCCCCGACGTCCTCTTCTGGCTTCTCGTCTTCCTGGAGCTGCCTTTTTTTCAGCGCGCAGCCAGCGGAGTTGAATCCTTCTCCTTCCTGATTCCCGATATCGCATTTCCTGTAAGAGACAAGCAAAAGAAAAGTCAATAAAACAAGGTAACCCAAGTTATTTCGTCAACCGCAGTGAGTAAAACTCTCATTTATTCTATGGACAAAAGCATTTTGGGACAAAGAGACTGTTGGTTAAGACTTTTGGAACTCTGCATGTTTATTCACCTTTTTGTATACGCTAAAGACTATTACGGTGCAATCTATGGTGCATTCCCAACCGTAACATCGAGAAAACAGGGACACTGAGAATTCTACAAATACGAGAAAGCTATCTCGAACTATTGAAATAATCACAGGCTCCATGATGATATAAAGAACACTTTGTGCTTATTTTATTTATCTTTTTATTATTTTGAATTTCATCAGCATCGTGTTATTTTGCTAGAGAGCATATGAATGCAGAGATATATATTCAGACGAAGTCCATGATAACAGTCATAATAATATGTGTATTGAATTATTAATTTAGATACCAATTGAAAAATACTCAGAGAGATACCAGAAGTCCCAAGTGAATAACTACTGATCTTTCATGTTGAGCCATGAAGTGCATTAGGTAGGAAATACCAAGGTTCCAAGCATTGAGTGATGATTCTATGTTGATGTTTATTAATTAAATAGACAACTCACAATTACATTGTTTCTCTTAGTAGTGCACCAAGACGGTAGAACTCAAGAGGCACAGAATCAAACCCAAAACCGACGGTTGGCAACCTAGATCCTATCAGGCACCCATAGAAGAATTCTTGCCCTAAGCGAAGACACCTGGAAGCTCGTCTCTCTCTCTCTCTCTTGTCACCCCAATCCCCTTTTCCCCCTGGAGACTCTCAGATTGACAGTGTATGTTCATTCTGAACTGCTAGTTTCCAGAGGAATTGAGGAATAATCGTCGCCAAGGTCGAACAATCTGGAGAGCAGGTTAGTGCCATCCGACATAGACACTGACTTTTCCAAAGAATCCAATTTTGACTGTAATTTCTCTGAGAGAAGAATAGTAACTCCTTTGTGTTCCATTTTATCAATAGCTTCCATTTTCACTAATGGTTGTCTCTCCAATTTCAAAAGTTCTTGATTGAATGTAGAACACTCTTGCAGTGTAGGCATTAGGCAAACTATAGACTTCTTTTCTCTAATTCTTTTGTACATTATTTCAGGTGCTAGGTTTTCATTTGCAAACAAGTTAGTTAAAAGCCGACTTTGTAAAGCTTCTTTATCATGTTTTGTCAAAACACCAATTCTTATATCTTGAAGAATGTTTCCATAATGTTCATCACTTGCTTGTCGCATATTCTTAATAAGTTCTTTATATTCAAAATGAGACCAAATGTTGACATTTCCAATACTTCCCAAAGATTTCCTAGTGTCTTCATGGATAAGTGTTTTAAAAACAGGATGCCCTTTTACAGGAGTAAATTGTAGTAGGTCGCCGAAAACAATATCATGTTTTCCTCCAAATAGAACATCATAATCTGTTCTTAAAATCTATTGCATTCTTAAATGTACAAACGCAAGCATTAAGTTTGAGACCAGGCTCACCTCATCAATGATTAGAAGTTTCATTTTCTTCAGTACTCTTGAAACTTCATAACAAGCTTCTCCAGATAGCTTGTGATATTCCAATTTATTTTCATGTTCAACTGGTAGCATGAGTAATCGATGCAACGTAATCCCTTTAATGTTGTGTGCTGCTAATCCAGTTGGAGCTGTTAAAACACAAGATAAATGTGATTCAGTAGTTTTGTGTAGATAACTGGTCAAAATTTTAATTAAAAACGTTTTCCTGTTCCAGCTTGACCACTGATGTACATTCGAATAGGTTTAAATGATGTGCATTGGCATTCTTTTTTATGCAGTAAACCATGCTGTATCTGTTGTGTCACTTGCTGATATATTTCTTTTTGTTCAATATTTAGCTCTTCTTCCAAGTTTCCCAACTCAATAATATCCTGTTGTGCTTGTTGCATTGCTGTTTCTACTTTACTCATGGCTATTGCTGCTTCATTTTCAATAATTGGTTGTCCTAGTGGATCTTGACTTAGTGGAGCAGAACTTTGACTATCTTGAGAACTGTCTCTAGCTATTTCAGCTGCAATAGTAGTTTCTTGTTCAATCTCTTCATTTAACATTTGTAGATAAGTAGGGAAAATTGTGCATTGAATGTTATCTTTATATGCATTAAAAGAATCTTCATAGCAGTCAGAATCTTCAAGTAATTCCATTTCACTAGCCCAAGGCTTGAAGAGTTGCAGAAGTGCTAACCAGAAAAATTCCCTTTTATTTGGAGTTTCGCAACTGAGTTTTCTGTGGTTAATAAGATTTCCTTTGGCATGTTTTACCAAACATCCATCACATCCAATCACTGCATATTTTTCTTCACTTATATTTTCTGTAACATTTCTCTTAAAGCTGTAATGTTGCAGTACTTCATAGAGACATATGTTTTCCAGATGTGGACTCCTTTTGGGATAGTACGTATCCAACATATTAGTTTTAACAATATCTGTACTTTCTGGTTCATTCAATGCTAAGTATTACATTTCTTGTAGAGATTTCAATACTCGATTTCGTGTTGCAGCAAGACCTAGTCTTACCCAAATGATTCCTCTTGGCTTTATATAAACTGGCAAAGCTCAACCGATCCGAACATTCATAGGATCCAATCTCTCGATGGGGAAGCATTTTCAAACTAACTGTACAATTGGTTACTAAGACTCTTCTCTTCTGAAATCTCTTCCCACATTTCTTTCAACTCTGTCTTTTCAGATTTGGTTATATATGATGTAACATAGCGAGCAACAGCAATTGAATTATCTGCAACATACTGGATATCCATGTTTGCATTCAACATTGCCAAAATCACTGGATTGTAGTCATTAATATACTTTGAATCTTCAGTTCTTTTTATGTTGTATGTATTCTTCGGAGATTTTTCGAGTTATAGTATGCCTTACTGCTGACATAAAACTATTGACTCTTCCTTTTGAAATTATTGGACGTGGGAATCCAAAAGGACATTTTGTATAACATTTTCCCTTTGACTTGTATTTTCGTCGACAATATTTTCCACATCGATGACTTTGAAACCTTGTTGTCTCAAGCAGTTTTCTCCTCCTTTTTTTGGAATGACACAGGTAACATAGTCTTCAATGAAAGACAAAACAGTTTCATCAGAATCGGTTCCAAATTTAGTTGCATTCTTGATCCATAATAGCATGTGTATATGGGGAGCACCTCTCGCTTGGTACTCCTTTCTCCAAAAGAAATCAGCAACTTCTCCAAGAGGTGGATTATTTTTATTGCAGATAAAAGACATCATAGCTTGAAACCTATGATTAAAATATCTGCACACATTTACAGGATCCTAGGAACAGTTCTCTAGCTGTCTTCAAATCAATGTTTTTTACATTTGAATTTGCTTGTCATAGAAATTCAAGTAAATCTTCCCATGCGTATTCAGCACAGCTAAGCGTAACAAACCATGTAGGGGTACCTAAGTTTCTTAACATATATTTAAGTTCTCCGTGACAATGATACTAATACTCATTAGTACACAGTACCTACGTTTCTTAACATACATTTAAGTTCTCCGTGACGACGATACCAATACTCATTAGTACACGTTGACACGCCATCAAATTAATTAACTGAGATTCTAAATGATCGCCTCTTTGTTGAACTTTGTCCAAGAAATCCTTTGCAGAAACATGTGTAAGATGAACTCCTGTTTTTAATATGTAGTTCACTGCATATGAAAGTCCAGACATATCACTGTCAAACAGAAGATGAAATATATGTGGAATACACTGTCGAAATCTTGGATCTTCTGAGTATAATCTTGTCAAACGGTATTCTGAACCTGGAATCTATAGTGGTCGTTCATCATATCGTCCACCTTTTCCAGTGGGGAAGAGCTGTGAAAAACTTTTTTCCCATACACTCATGGGAGTTCCCTTCACTTTCTTCATTTGAAATAATTCAATAGTGTTCCCTATCACTTCTTTTGAATGTAGAGGATGTATACTGTAATGTTCATAAATGTCTTCACTCCTGGAGTTGTCCACTTTTTCTATTTGGCCAGTTGAAATTTCTGTTTCAAATTCTAAACATATTTCTTGTTCTTCCACATTTACACTTTTATAATACATATTGTTTTGTACAAGATATAATGTAGCATTTTGAAGTTTGGTGACATCTACTAACTCTTGCCATATTTTCTGACTCTTTTTTGGTACACCATTAACTAGAATACCTACAGGTTCACTTTCCTCTCTCTCTATACCAACAGTTTCAATATTTTTCTTAAAATCTAAAGGTAAATACACAACTCTTCCTTTCAGACCTCTTTGTAAATCTGTTGGAGGCAGCTTACCTGTTTTAGGCTCCATACGAACTATAGCCTGAAACGGGTGCACAGATTGAATAAGAATGGACGCATATGTATTTAAATCTACCAGTTCCGGAGGAATATCTACCAACTCCAAGTTGTTATGTACAGCTCTAGCTGGCATTTTGTTCTCTCCTAACTTGTTGTAACAATATTTACAAATACGTTGATCAGTACCAAACTCAAAACGACCTTCCACCAACAAATAGGCACCAAATTGCTCCCACTTATCATTATTTTCCTTTTAACTTTTTATATATAGATCAACAATCCTAGTTTGACTTCTATAGTTAGTACGTTGACAACAAATACAAACATAGTTTGGTTTTTCACATGAAAGTACCTTAAACTTTGTAATTTCTTCGCCAAACTTCTCAGTAGTAATATCTTCCACCTGTTCTTCAACACCTACACTTATCAAACTCTCACTTTCTCTACACTCCTCTTGTGAACCAAAGAAACGAAACTGTATATCATCAGAAACTTTTTTTACATCCGATACTGAACCATGCAAAAGAGCTGTGTTTATTTCACTTAAAGATAATGCAGAACTTTTTATGTAATACAATCTTCTTACTAACTTCCGCATTTCTGAATGACGTACTGCTAACATTCTTAAATGATGAAAAGTACTTTGACACACTTTTCTAGAAAGACAAGCCAGAGAATGACCCTGCAAATTAGTATATTTTCTCATTTTACAAGGATCTAGTCCTTGCAACATCTTAATCTTCTGTTTAACACTTTTTTGCATAATCTCGTTAGAAAATTCGTAATATATCGATAGATTTCAGTCGTATACTACAAATACTACTACAATCCCACTTATACACTGGAGCTTGTGTACGTCTCCCTTGAACTTCTTCAGCTATTACTTCTTCCACATTTCTAGGAACCATATTTTCTTTTTCAATTGGACAACCATCTTTTACCTCATACCAACAACCACTGGTATCAACTGCATGAACTAATGTACTTTGTTGAAAATAGCTTTCTTCATTAAAAAAAAGGCTCAGTACTAGAAGTGTGCTTCCATTCACCTGAATTTATTTTTGCAAAAGTTACTTCTATTAACCAGTCTTTTTCTTTTGCTTTTCTCCTTCATAAAGTGCATTGTTTTAATCAATGTTTTCATTCTATTCAATACCAATATAAATAATTTTCTTTCCAATTCAAAAGCTTTTTTTACTACAGTTTCAATCTGTTGTTTTTTCTTGTAAGATGCTGATCTTCTTTTATATTTTTTACAATCTTTCAATACATTTTGTAGTACTCTTCTTTTATACATTCTCTTCCTAATGTCTTTATATTATTTCATCCTACTTTCAACATGGATTGTTTTCCCATAACCTGATTTTCCATTAATATGTCCTTTTTTCGTTTCCTTCTGATTGCTTGTACAACGTTTCCTTCTCTTTTCCACATTTTGAAAATTCATTACGTTCTTTAAAAGTCTTTTAACAAATTCTTTAGTTCTCTTACTAGCAGTCTTTTTCTTCAATGTCACATTTTGAACTTCATCTAATTTCTGCTGTTCCCTTTCCTTTAAATAGTACTGTTTTTTTATTTTATTTTAATCTTTTCTTGCCATACTCAATCTTTATTACTAATAATGGTGAATATCTGAAGAAAAAGAAAAGTTTAAATAGTTTCTAAAAATAATGTTATATTATTAAAATAATTATATACAAATATTATCATATATAAATAAAGAAATACTTTTAATTGCATTGCAAAGCTATGTCAGACACTGCACAGTTCCTACAAATAGAAGACATTACAACATCCACAACAAAATGACAGAGCACAAATAAAGGATTTCACTACTACTACCCAAATCAAATGTAAAGTGCAGCCTGTCAAGTTTTAAGGCCTGCATGGTCTTGTGATTCAGGTATGTCTCTACTTGTACATGTATTCTCATATGTGTCATACATTTGAAGATGCTTTACATATAAAACAGAAGTATACATCTATTTGTATGCTTCTTTTATATATGGTGCACTTGCAAAAGGTACAGACTCATGCATGCATGGTTTCAGGAAGATGGTGAGACTTACGGCAGAAACATGTGAAGGGTTGCTGTTTTGTTTCTGGCTATACTCAATACCTAACTGTTGCCTCTTTCTGCACCCTTCTTCGCTTGTTCTGCACATCTCTTGCCTCTTTCTGCACCCCTGTTCCCTCTTTCTGCACTTCTCTTGCCTTTTTCTGCACCCCTCTTGTATGTTTCTGCACCTCTGTTGTCTGTTTCTGCAACTCTCATGCCTCTTTCTGCACTTCTCTTGCCTCTTTCTGCACCTCTGTTGCTTCTTTCTGCACTTCTCTTGCCTCTTTCTGCACCCCTCTTGCCTCTTTCTGCATCTTTGTTGTTTCTTTCTGTAGTGCTCTTGCTTCTTTATGCACCTCTTTTGCCTGTTTCTGCAACTCTATTGCCTCTTTCTGCATCGCTCTTGCCTCTTTCTGCACCTCTGTTGCTTCTTTTTATACTTCACTTGCTTCTTTCTGCACCTCTCTTGCTTCTTTTTGCACCCCTCTTGCCTCTTTCTGCACCCTTCTTCCATCTTTCTCCACCTCTCTTGTCTCTTTCTGCACCCCTCTTCCATTTTTCTGCACCTCTCTTGCCTATTTCTGCAACTCTTGCCTCTTTCTGTAGTTCTCCTCCCTCCTTTTGCACCTTTGTTGCTCCTTTCTGCACATCTCGTGTAAATTTCTGCACCCCTCTTGCCTACTTCTGCACCTCTGTTGGTTCCTTCTGTACTGCTCTTGCCTCTTTCTGCACCTCTGTTGCTTCTTTCTGCACTTATCTTGCCTCTTTCTGCACCCCTCTTGCCTCTTTCTGCACCTCTGTTGCTTGTTTGTGCACGTCTCTTGCTTCTTTCTGCACCTCTCTTGCTTCTTTCTGCATGCCTGTTGCCTCTTTCAGCACCCTTCTTCCCTCTTTGTGCACCTCTGTTGCCTCTTTCTGCACCCCTCTTGCCTCTTTCTGCACTTCTTTTGCTTCTTTCAGTGCTACTCTTGCCTCTTTCTACACCCTTCTTGCCTCTTTCTGCATCTTTGTTGTTTCTTTCTGCAATGCTCTTACTTCTTTCTGCACATCTCGTGTAAATTTCTGCACCCCTCTTGCCTACTTCTGCACCTCTGTTGGTTCTTTCTGTAGTGCTCTTTCTTCTTTATGCACCTCTTTTGCCTGTTTCTGCAACTCTCTTGCCTCTTTCTGCATCCCTCTTGCCTCTTTCTGCACCTCTGTTGCTTCTTTTTGTACTTCTCTTGCTTCTTTCTGTACCTCTGTTGCCTCTTTCTGTACCCCGCTTGCCTCTTTCTGCACTTCTTTTGCTTCTTTCTATGCTACTCTTGCCTCTTTCTACACTCTTCTTGCCTCTTTCTGCATCTTTGTTGTTTCTTTCTGCAATGCTCTTGCTTCTTTCTGCACATCACATGTAAATTTCGGCACCCCTCGCCTACTTCTGTACCTCTGTTGGTTCTTTCTGTAGTGCTTTTGCTTCTTTATGCACCTCTTTTGCCTGTTTCTGCAACTCTTTTGCCTCTTTCTGCATCCCTCTTGCCTCTTTCTGCACCTCTGTTGCTTCTTTTTGTACTTCTCTTGCTTCTTTATGCACCTCTCTTGCTTCTTTTTGCACCCCTCTTGCCTCTTTCTGCACCCTTCTTCTCTCTTTCTCCACCCCTCTTGTCTCTTTCTGCACCCTCTTCCCTTTTTCTGCACCTCTCTTGCCTGTTTCTGCAACTCTTGTCTCTTTCTGTAGTTCTCTTCCCTCCTTTTGCACCTCTATTGCTTTTTTCTGCACATCTCTTGCAAATTTCTACAGCCCTCTTGCCTACTTCTGCACCTCTATTGGTTCTTTGCGCACTGCTCTTGCTTCTTTATGCACCTCTTTTGCCTGTTTCTGCAACTCTCTTGCCTCTTTCTGCACCCCTCTTGCCTCTTTCTGCACCTCTGTTGCTTCTTTCTGACTGCTCTTGCTTCTTTCTGCACCCCTCTTGTCTATTTCTGCACCTCTGTTGGTTCTTTCTGTACTGCTCGTTTCTTTCGGCACCTCTCTTGCCTCTTTCTGTACTTCTGTTGCTTCTTTCTGCACTTCTCTTGCCTCTTTCTGCACCCCTCTTGCCTCTTTCTGCACCTCTGTTGCTTCTTTCTGCACTGCTCTTGCTTCTTTCTGCACCCCTCTTGTCTATTTCTGCACCTCTGTTGGTTCTTTCTGTACTGCTCGTTTCTTTCTGCACCTCTCTTGCCTCTTTCTGTACGTCTGTTGCTTCTTTCTGCACTTCTCTTGCCTCTTTCTGCACCCCTCTTGTCTATTTCTGCACCTCTGTTGGTTCTTTCTGTACTGCTCGTTTCTTTCTGCACCTCTCTTGCCTCTTTCTGCACCTCTGTTGCTTCTTTCTGCACTTCTCTTGCCTCTTTCTGCACCCCTCTTGCCTCTTTCTGCACCTCTATTGCTTGTTTGTGCACATCTCTTGCCTCTTTCTGCACCCCTCTTGCCTCTTTCTGCTCCTCTGTTGCTTCTTTTTGTACTTCTCTTATCTTTCTGCACCCCTCTTGTCTGTTTCTGCACCTCTGTTGGTTCTTTCTGCACTGCTCTTGCTTCTTTCTGGACCTCTCTTGCCTGTTTCTGCAGCTCTCTTGCCTCGTTCTTCAGTTCTCTTGCCTCCTTCTACACCTCTGTTGCTTCTTTCTGAACTTCTCGTGCCTATTTCTGCACCCCTCTTGTCTCTTTCTGCACCTCTGTTGGTTCTTTCTGCACTGCTCTTGCTTCTTTTCGCACCTCTCTTGCAAATTTTGGCACTCCTCTTGCTTCTTTCAGCACACCTCTTTCTTCCTTCTGCACCTCTGTTGGTTCTTTCTGCACTACACTTGCTTCTTTATGCACCCCTCTTGCCTCTTTCTGCACCCCTCTTCCCTCTTTCTGTACCTCTCTTGCCTCCTTCTGCACCTCTGTTGCTTCTTTCTGCACTTCTTTTGCTTCTTTCTGTACCCCACTTGCCTCTTTCTGCACCTCTATTGCTTTTTTCTACACTACATCCTTCTTCCCTCTTTCTGCACTTCTCCTGCCTCTTTCTACACCCTTCTTGCCTCTTTCTGCATCTCTGTTGTTTCTTTCTGCAATGTTCTTGCTTCTTTCTCCACATCTCGTGTAAATTTCTGCACCCCTATTGCCTACTTCTGCACCTCTGTTGGTTCCTTCTGTACTGCTCTTGCTTCTTTATGCACCTCTTTTGCCTGTTTCTGCAACTCTCTTGCCTCTTTCTACATCCCTCTTGCCTCTTTCTGCACCTCTCTTGCTTCGTTTTGCACCCCTTTTGCCTCTTTCTACACCCTTCATGCCTCTTTCTGCATCTTTGTTGTTTCTTTCTGCAATGCTCTTTCTTCTTTCTGCACATCTCGTGTACATTTCTGCACCCCTCTTGCCTACTTCTGCACCTCTGTTGGTTCTTTCTGTAGTGCTCTTGCTTCTTTATGCACCTCTTTTGCCTGTTTCTGCAACTCTCTTGCCTCTTTCTGCATCCCTCTTGCCTCTTTCTGCACCTCTGTTGCTTCTTTTTGTACTTCTCTTGCTTCTTTCTGCACCTCTCTTGCTTCTTTTTGCACCCCTCTTGCCTCTTTCTGCACCCTTCTTCCCTTTCTCCACCTCTGTCTCTTTCTGCACCCCGCTTTCCTTTTTCTGCACCTCTCTTGCCTATTTCTGCAACTCTTGTGTCTTTCTGTAGTTCTCTTCCCTCCTTTTGCACCTCTGTTGCTTCTTTCTGCACATCTCATGTAAATTTCTGCACCCCTCTTACCTACTTCTGCACCTCTGTTGGTTCCTTCTGTACTGCTCTTGCCTCTTTCTGCAACTCTGTTGCTTCTTTCTTCACTTCTCTTGCCTCTTTTTGCACCCCTCTTGCCTCTTTCTGCACCTCTGTTGCTTGTTTGTGCACTTCTCTTGCTTCTTTCTGCACCTCTCTTGCTTCTTTCTGCACCCCTGTTGCCTCTTTCAGCACCCTTCTTCCTCTTTGTGCACCTCTGTTGCCTCTTTCTGCATCCCTCTTGCCTCTTTCTGCACTTCTTTTGCTTCTTTCTGTGCTACTCTTGCCTCTTTCTACACCCTTCTTGCCTCTTTCTGCATCTTTGTTGTTTCTTTCTGCAATGCTCTTGCTTCTTTCTGCACATCTCGTGTACATTTCTGCACTCCTCTTGCCTACATCTGCACCTCTGTTGGTTCTTTCTGTGGTGCTCTTGCTTCTTTATGCACCTCTTTTGCCTGTTTCTGCAACTCTCTTGCCTCTTTCCGCATCCCTCTTGCCTCTTTCTGCACCTCTGTTGCTTCTTTTTGTACTTCTCTTGCTTCTTTCTGCACCTCTGTTGCTTCTTTTTGCACCCCTCTTGCCTCTTTCTGCACCCTTCTTCTCTCTTTCTCCACCCCTCTATTTCTGTACCCTCTACCATTTTTCTGTACCTCTCTTGCCTGTTTCTGCAACTCTTGTCTCTTTCTGTAGTTCTCTTACCTCCTTTTGCACCTCTGTTGCTTTTTCTGCACATCTCTTGCAAATTTCTGCAGCCCTCTTGCCTACTTCGGCACCTTTATTGGTTTTTTGCGCACTACCCTTGCTTCTTTATGCACCTCTTTTGCCTGTTTCTGCAACTCTCTTGCCTCTTTCTGCACCCCTCTTGCCTCTTTCTGCACCTCTGTTGCTTCTTTCTGCACTGCTCTTGCTTCTTTCTGGACCTCTCTTGCCTGTTTCTGCAACTCTCTTGCCTCTTTCTTCAGTTCTCTTACCTCCTTCTGCACCTCTGTTGATTCTTTCTGAACTTATCTTGCTTCTTTCTGCACCCCTCTTGTCTGTTTCTGCACCGCTGTTGGTTCTTTCTGTACTGCTCTTGATTCTTTCTGCACCTCTCTTGCCTCTTTATGCACCCCTCTTCCCTCTTTCTGTACTTCTCTTGCCTCTTTCTACACCTCTGTTGCTTCTTTCTGCACTTCTCTTGCCTCTTTCTGCACCCCTCTTGCCTCTTTCTGCACCTCTATTGCTTGTTTGTGCACTTCTCTTACCTCTTTCTGTACCCCTCTTGCCTCCTTCTGCTCCTCAGTTGCTTCTTTTTGCACTTCTCTTACCTCTTTCTGCACCCCTCTTGTCTGTTTCTACACCTCTGTTGGTTCTTTCTGCACTGCTCTTGTTTCTTTCTGAACCTCTCTTGCTTGTTTCTGCAGCTCTCTTGCCTCGTTCTTCAGTTCTCTTGCTTCTACACCTCTGTTGCTTCTTTCTGAACTTTTCTTGCCTCTTTCTGCACCCCTCTTGTCTCTTTCTGCACTTCTGTTGGTTCTTTCTGCACTGCTCTTGCTTCTTTTTGCACCTCTCTTGCAAATTTTGGCACTCCTCTTGCTTCTTTCAGCACACCTCTTTCTTCCTTCTGCACCTCTGTTGGTTCTTTCTGCACTACTCTTGCTTCTTTATGCACCCCTCTTGCCTCTTTCTGCACCCCTCTTCCCTCTTTCTGTACCTCTCTTGCCTCCTTCTGCACCTCTGTTGCTTCTTTCTGCACTTCTTTTGCCTCTTTCTGTACCCCACTTGCCTCTTTCTGCACCTCTTTTGCTTCTTTCTACACTTCTCTTGCTTCTTTCTGCACTTCTGTTGCTTCTTTCTGCACCCCTCTAACCTCTTTCTACATCCTTCTTCCCTGTTTCTGCACTTCTCTTGCCTCTTTCTGCACGCCTCTTGCCTCTTTCTGCACTTCTTTTACTTCTTTCTGCACTACTCCTGCCTCTTTCTACACCCTTCTTGCCTCTTTCTGCATCTCTGTTGTTTCTTTCTGCAATGCTCTTGCTTCTTTCTGCACATCTCGTTTAAATGTCTGCACCCCTATTGCCTACTTCTGCACCTCTGTTGGTTCCTTCTGTACTGCTCTTGCTTCTTTATGCACCTCTTTTGCCTGTTTCTGCAACTCTCTTGCCTCTTTCTACATCCCTCTTGCCTCTTTCTGCAGCTCTGTTGCTTCTTTTTGTACTTCTCTTGCTTCTTTCTTCACCCCTTTCTTCTTTTTGCACCCCTCTTGCCTCTTTCTGCACCCTTCTTCCCTCTTTCTCCACCTCTCTTGTCTCTTTCTGCACCCGTTCCCTTTTTCTGCACCTCTCTTGCCTACTTCTGCAACTCTCTTGCCCCTTTCTGTAGTTGTCTTCCCTCCTTTTGCACCTCTGATACTTCTTTCTGCATATCTCTTGCAAATTTCTGCACCCCTCTTGCCTCTTTCTGCACCTCTGTTGCTTCTTCTTTCACTTATCTTACCTCTTTCTGCACCCTTTTTGTCTGTTTCTGCACCTCTGTTTGTTCTTTCTGCACTGCTCTTGCTTCTTTCTGGACCTTCCTTGTCTGTTTCTGCAACTCTCTTGCCTCTTTCTTCAGTTCTCTTGTCTCCTTCTACACCTCTGTTTCTTTTTTCTGAACTACTCTTGCCTCTTTCTGCATCCCTCTTGTCTGTTTCTGCACCTCTGTTGGTTCTTTGTTCACTGCTTTTACTTTTTTGCACCTCTCTTGCAAATTTTGGCACTCCTCTTGCTTCTTTCAGCACACCTCTTTCTTCCTTCTGCACCTCTGTTGGTTCTTTTTGCACTACTCTTGCTTCTTTCTGTACCCCTCTTCCCTCTTTCTGTACCTCTCTTGCCTCTTTCTGCACCTCTGTTGCTTATTTCTGCACTTCTCTTGCCTCTTTCTGTACCCCACGTGCCTCTTTCTGCACCTCTGTTGCTTCTTTCTGCACTTCTCTAGCTTCTTTCTGCACTTCTGTTGCTTCTTTCTGCACCACTCTTGCCTCTTTCTACATCCTTCTTCCCTCTTTCTACACTTCTCTTGCCTCTTTCTGCACCCCTGTTCCCTTTTTCTGCACCTCTCTTGCCTGTTTCTGCAACTGTCTTGCCTCTTTCGGCAGTTCTCTTGTCTCCTTCTGTACCTCTGTTGCTTCTTTCTACACCTCTCTTGCAAATGTCTGCACTTCTCTTGGCTCCTTCTGCTCCCCTCTTGCCTCCTTCTGCCCCTTTGTTGGTTCTTTCTGCACTGCTCTTGGATCTTTCTGCACCTCTTTTGCCTGTTTGTGCACTTCTCCTGCCTCATTCTGCACCTCTGTTGCTTCTGTCTGCACTTCTCTTGCATCTTGCTGTACCCCTCTTGCCTCTTTCTGCACTTCTCTAGCTTATTACTTATTTGTTTTTGGCTATGTTCAAATCATAACTAGTAGTAAAATGGTAAAGCAGCAGCACCAGAAAAGTAATGTTTAAGATATGTTGGGTGAGGAATTAGTGATTATGGTACTTTGTAAGAGTCTCTGGAAAAGTTCACTTGAAGTGCACTAAATACATCTAAGTGTCTCTTTGAAATATGAAGTGCACTCTCTCAAGTTTTAAGGTATTCATGGTCTTCTGATTGAGATATGTATGAACTTGCTCATGTATTGTGATATGTATTATACATCTGAACATGCTACACATATAAAACACAGGTATACACCTATTTGTGTGTTTCTTTGATATATGATGCTAGTAACAATAGGTACAGACACATGCATGCATGCTTTTAGGAAGACGGTGAGACTTACAGCAGAGACATGTGAAGGATTGCTGCTATATATTTGGCTAGGCCCAACACCCTATGTAGTCGTAGAATGATGAAGCAGAAGCACAAAATTGAGGTTTAAGGCATATTAGGAGAAGGATTAGTTATAACGCTACTTTGTATGAGTCTGTGGAAAGCTACACTTCAAGTATACCACATAATTTTCATTATCTGCTTCAAATGTGAAGAGCAATCTGTCAAGTTTTAAAGTCTGCATGGTGTTGTGACTAAGGTATATCTCTACTTGCACATGTATTCTGATATGTATTATGCATCTGAAGATGCTTGACATATAAAACACAAGTATACATCTATTTGTATACTACTTTTATATATGATATTGCTAGCAAAATGTACAGACATAAGTATAAATGGTTTCCGGAATATGGTAAGACCTACAGCTAAGATATATGATGGGTGTGTCTCAGTGATTGCATGACTCCATGGGTAGTGCCTGGGTGATTAAATGACTACAAGGGTATTGTCTGCATAATTGGAGGAGAGATTGGATACTGATTGACTGGTTGCATGAGTGCAGAGGTAGAGCTTGTGTGCATGGATAAGTGCATGAATAGTCCCTGAATGCATAGATGAGTGTATGAGTAGTGCCTGCATGAATGAATGAGTGCAACAGTAGTGCCTGGGTGATTGTATGAGTGCAACGATAGTGGCTGGGTAAATGGAGGAGAGGATGGATAGTGACTGGCTGATTGCATGGGTGCATAGGTACTGCCTGGGTGATTTGATGAGTGCATCGGTAAATGGAATGAATGCAGAAGTAGTGACTGAGTGCATGGATAACTGCATGGATAGTGCCTGAGTGTTTACATGAGTGCAGGGGTAGTGCCTGGGAATTTGGAGGACTGCATGAGTACTGCCTGAGTGATTGAAGAAGTGCATAGGTAATGCCTGGGTGATTGCATGAGTGCAGGGGTAATGCCTGCGTGATTGGAGGAGTACATGGGTGGTGCCTTGGTGCATGGAAGAGTCCATGGGTAGTGCCTGAATGATTGGAAGAGTGAATGGGTAGTACCTGGGTGATTGCATGAGTGCAAGGGTAGTGCCTGGATGATTGGAGAACTACATGGGTAGTGCTTGGGTGATTGCATGAGTGCAGGGGTAGTGGCTGAGTACATGTATGAGTGCATTGGTAGTACCTGAGTGATTGCATCAGTGCATTGGTACTGCCTGGGTGATTGGAGGAGTGCAGGGGTAGTGCCTGGGTCATTGGAAGAGTGCATAGGTAGTGCTTGGGTGATTGCATGAGTACAGGGGTAGTGCCTGGGTTATTGAAAGAGTGCATACGTAGTGCTGGGGTGATTGCATGAGTGCAGGAGTAGTGCCTGGCTGATTGAAGGACTGCATACATAGTGCCTCAGTGCATGGGTAGTGCCTGGGACATTGGAGACTTACAGATGAGACATGTGTTGAGGTTGCTGCTTTATATTTGACTATGCCCAACATCCTGAATAGTAGCAGAATAGTGAAATTGCAGCCCAAAAGTGAGATTTATGACTAGGTGTACACTTTTGTACTACAGCTTAACCATTCTGTAACTACTCATGGTGTTGGGCCTACCCAAATATAAAGCATCAAACCTACACATGAGTCTGTTATAAATCTCACCATATTCCTGAAAGCATGTATGCATGTGTCTGTATCTTTTACTAGTACTGCCATACATAATAGAAACATACAAATAGAGATATATTTCTCTTTTATACATCTAGCATCTTCAGATGCATAACACATATGAGAATACATATGCAACTAGAGACATACATCAATCACACAACCATGCAGACCTTAAAACTTGACAGACTACACTTAACATTTCAAACGGACACCTAGATTTATGTGGCATACTTCAAGTGAAGTTTTACACAGACTCTTATAAATCACCATAATCACTAATTCCTCACCCAACATATCTTAAAGATCCCTTTACTGCTCCTGCTGCTTTATCATTCTACTACTACTCAGATGTACAGCCTAGCAAAATACAAAGCAACAACCCTTCACATATCTCTGTTAGTCTCCCCATATATCTAAAAGCATGGATGCATGTGTCTGTACCTTTCCCTAGTGCCATCATATATAAAGGAAGCATACAAAGAGATATATACCTGCATGTTATACATCTATCATCTATAGATGCAAAACACATATGAAAATACATCTACAAGTACAGACATACCTCAGTCACAAGATCATGCACACCTTAAAACTTAAGAAGCTGCACTTCTCATTGCAAGTAGAAACCTAAAATCATACAGTGTATTTCAAGCATACCTTTCCACAGACAAATATAAACCAGTAACCCATCACATGTCTATGCTGTAAGCCTCACCATCTTCCGGAAAGCATGCATGCATATGTTTGTATGCCGCATAAATGTAAGTGTCTATGTAGATATGTCTCTATTTACTCATGTATTCTGATATGTGTTATCCATCTCAAGATGGTACATGTGTAAAACACAAGTATAAATCTATTTGTATGCCTCTTTTATATATGGTGCACTAGCAAAAGGTACAGACACATGCATGCATGGCCTCAGGAAGATGGTAAGACTTACAGCAGAGACATCTGAAAGGTTGCTACTTTGTTTTTGGCTATGCTCAATACCTAACTACTAGTAGAATGGTAAAGCAGGAGCATCAGAAAAGTAATGTTTAAGATATGTTGAGTGAAGAATTAGTGATTATGGTACTTTGTAAAAGTCTCTAGAAAAGTTCACTTGAAGTGTGCTGAATAAATCTAGGTCTCTCTTTGAAATATGAAGTGCAGTCTCTCAAGTTTTAAGGTCTTCATGATCTTCTGATTGAGGTATGTATGTACTTGCACATGTATCATGATATGTGTTATGTATCTGAAGATCCTAGACACATAAAATACAGGTATACATCTATATGTATGTTTGTTTGATATAAGCCTGGGCGTAGTTCGCGAAGTAGCGCTACGCGAAGCTACGCAAAGTGCAGTTCGCACTACGCGAGCTACGCGTAGCACTACGCGAACTGCGTAGTGCACTGTTCGCAATGATTGCACAGTGCCGGATGCTTGTCCGCACTGTGCAATCATTGAAAACGGCATCTTGCACAGTGCGAGCTGTCCTTTACTGCCGCTCGAGTAGATTTTTACTCGAGCGGCAGCTTTCTCAACGCGGACTGGTAGTTTCTCATCGCGAGCGGTCGCGAGCATACGCGACCACTCGCAATGAGAAACCTGACCTCCCGCGTTGAGAATCTCGTCGGGAGGTTTATTTTCCACGCTCGCGATCGGCAACTTGATGTTGCTGATCGCGAACGAGGAAAAAGTCTCGCCGGGATGTCATTTTGCTTGCTCGCGGTCGCCAACTTGACGTTGAGGACCGCGAGCAAGCAAAAAATGACCGCTGCACTACGCTACGCTACGCGTGTTTGCACTGTGCTACGTGCAATTCGCGTTGTGCGAAGTAACGCAAACTTCGCAAACTACGCGAGCGTAGCGTAGTGCTTTGCCCAGGGTTAGTTTGATATAGCATGCTACTAGCAAAAGGTACAGACATATGCATGCATGCTTTCAGAAAGATGGTGAAACTTACAACAGAAACATCTGAAGGATTGCTGCTTTATATTTGGCTAGGCCCAAAACCCTATCGAGTCATAGAATGGTGAAGCAGCAGCACAAAAGTGAAGTTTAAGGCATGTTAGGAGATGGATTAGTTATTAACCTAGTTTGTATAAGTCTGTGGAAAGCTAGACTTCAAATAAACCACAATAATTTTCATTATCTGCTTCAAATGTGAAGTGCAGTCTGTCAAGTTTTAACGTCTGCATGGTGTTGTCACTAAGGTATGTCTCTACTTGCACATGTATTCTGATACGTATTATGCATCTGAAGATGCTAGACGTATAAAATGGAAGTATACATCTATTTGGATATTTCTTTTATATATGATGCTTCTAGCAAAAGGTACAGACATATGCATGCATGCTTTCAGGAATATGGAGAGACTTACAGCTGAGTCATATGATACATTGCTACTTTATATTTGGCTAGACCCAACACCATAGGTAGTCACAGAATGGTGAAGCTCCAGCACAAAAGTGAGGTTTAAGACATGTTAGGAAACAGATTAGTGATTAACCTAGTTTGTATGAGTGTGTGGAAAGCTACACTTAAAGTACACCACCTAAATGTAGTTGTCTTTTTCAAATATGAAGTGTAGTCTCTCAAGTTTTAAGGTCTCCATGGTGTTCTGACTGAAGTATATCTCTGTTTCCACATATATTCAGATATGTATTATCCATCTGAAGATGATAGATATGTAAAACACAGGTATACATCCATTTCCATAGTTGTTTTATAAATGATGTCACTAGTAAAAGGTACAGATACATACATGCAGACTTTTAGGAATATGGGGAGACTTACACCAGAAACATGTGACGGGTTGCTGCTTTCCTTTTAGCTATCCTCAATACCTGAGTAGTAGTAGAATACTGAAGCAGCAGCAGTAGAAAAGTGATGTTTAAGATAAGTTGGGTGAGAAATTAGTGATTATTGTACTTCGTAAGAGTCTGTGGAAAAGTTCACTTAGAGTATGCCACATAAATCTAGATGTGTGTTTGAAATGTGAAGTGCAGTGTGTCAAGTTTTAAACTCTTTATAACCTTGTGACTGAGGTATGTGTTAACTTGCACATGCATTTTGATACATGTCATACATGTGAAGTTGATAGACATAAAAAACAACTATACATCAATTTGTATATTAATTTTATATATGAAGTTGCTAGCAAAAGATAAAGACATATGTATACATCGTTTCAGGAATATGGTGAGACAACAGCTGAGACATGTGATGGGTGTGCCTGAGTGATTGCATGACTCCATGGGTAGTGCCTGAGTGATTGTATGAGTACAAGGGTAATGGTTGGGTATTTGAAGGAGAGGATGGATAGTGACTGGCTAATTGCATGAGTGCAGAGGTAGAACTTGAGTGCATGGATAAGTGCATGAATAGTGTGTGAATGCATAGATGAGTGCATGAGTAGTGCCTGGGTGATTGTATGAGTGCAAGGGTAGTGCCTGGGTGATTGCATGAGTGCAGGGGTAGTTCCTAGGTGATTGGAGAAGTGCATGATAGTGCCTGGGTGATTTTATAAGTGCATGGGTACTGCCTGGGTGATTGAAGGAGTGCATGGGTAATGGCTAGGTGATTGCATAAGTGCAGGGGTAATGTCTGGGTGATTGGAGGAGTGCATCAGTAGTACCTGGGTGCATGCAGGAGTGCATGGGTAGTGCCTGGATGATTGGAAGACTGTATGGGTAGTGCTTGGGTGATTGCATGAGTGCATATATGGGTGCATGGGTAGTGCCTGAGTGATTATATGAGTGCATGGGTAGTGCCTGGGTGATTAGAGGAATGCATAAGTAGTGCCTGGGTGATTTTATAAGTGCATGGGTAGTGGCTGGGTTATTGCATGAGTGCATAGGTAGTGGCTGGATGGTTGCATGAGTGCAGAGAAAGTGCCTGGGTGATTGGAGGAGTGCATAGGTAATGCCTGAATGATTTTATAAGTGCATGGGTAGCGCCTGGGTGATTGAAGGAGTGCATGGGTAATGCCTCAGTGATTGCATGAGTGCAGGGGTAATGTCTGGGTGATTGGAGGAGTGCATGAGTAGTACCTGGGTGCATGGAGGCGTGCATGGGTAGTGCCTGGGAGATTGGAGGAGTGCATGAGTAGTTCCTGGGTAATTCCTCACCCAACATATCTTAAACATCACTTTTCTACTGCTGCTGCTTCACTATTCTACTACTAATCAGGTATTGAGCATTGCTAACAGTAAAGCAGCAACCCTTCACTTATCTTTGTTGAAAGTCTCCCCATATTTCTAAAAGCATGTATGCATACATCTGTAACTTTTCCTAGTATCATCATATATAAAAGAAACATACAAATATATAGTATACCTATATTTTATACATCTAGCATCTTCAGATGCATAACACATATGAAAATACATCTGCAAGTACAGACATACCTCAATCACAAAACCATGCAGATCTTAAAACTTAAGAAGCTGCATTTCTCATTTCAAATAGACACCTAAAATCATGTGATATATTTCAACCATACCTTTCAACAGACTCATGGAAAATAGCCTAATCACTAATTCCTCTGCCAACATGTTTTAAACCACACCTTTGAGCTGCAGCTTCACCATTCTACAACTACCTATGGTGTTGGACCTAGACAAATATAAACTAGCAACCCTTCACATGTCTCTGCTGTAAGTCTCACCATATTCATGAAAGCATGCATGCATATGTCTCTACCTTTGCTAGCAGCATCATATATAAAAGAAATATACAGATAGATGTATACCTGTGTTTTATACGTCTATCATCTTCAGGCGCATAACACGTACCATAATACATGTGCAAGTAGAGACATACCTCAGTCACAACACCATCCACAGCTTAAAACTTCACAGACTACACTTCAAATTTCAAACAGACACTAAAAATGATGCGGTATATTTGAAGTGTAGCTTTCCACACACTCATACAAATTAGTCTAATAACTAATCTCTCTTCAAACATGTCTTAAACCTCACTTTTGTTCTGCAGTTTTACCATTCTTCAACTACTTAGAATGTTACACCTAGCCAAATACAAAGCAGGACCCCTTCACATGTCTCTGCTGTAAGTCTCACTATATTACTGAAAGCATGCATGCATATGTCTGTATCTTTTGCTAGCAGCATCATATATAAATGAAATATACAAATAGATGCATACATGTGTTTTATACATCTAGCATCTTCAGATACACAACACATCTCAGAATATATCTCCTAGTAGAGACTATGCACACCTGAAAAATTCACAGAACACACTTCCAATTTCAAGCAAACACCAAAAATGATGTGGCATATTTCAACTGTACCTCTCTAGAAACTTATAAAAAGTAGCCTAATCACTAATACCTTATGTCAACATCTTTTAAAACACACTTTTGTGCTGCATCTACACCATTCTACTACTACTCACAGTCTTGAGCCTACCACATACAAAGCAACAACACCTCTTTGTTATACATCATGCACCTTCAAATGTATAAGACATATGAAAATACATATACAAGTAGAGACATACTTCAGTCACAAGTCCATGCACACCTTAAAACTTGACAGACTGCACTTCAAATTTGAAAGGGACACCTAAAATTATGCGGTATACTTCAATTGTACATTTCCACACACTAAAACAAACTACCATAATCACTAATCCATCTTCCAATATACACATATTACTATACATAATCTATTTCAAACAACATTTAAGTACAATAAAACAAACTACAATACACATCTCCACATTTAGTAAAATATTTCAAACATCACAGTTCTTGAATAATTTTTAAAGTTTAAAAATAAAGCTAATACATAATACACCTCACAAATTCATAACTCGCCTTCCAAATAGATTTGTAGAATATGAAATATCAGAAATATCATAAAAGATTTTCTTATGCAAACAATCAATGTAATGCACCACTCTCAACAATGTAAAACCAGTAATGGCAAACTTTCCCTCTCTTTCTCCACACAATTAAATGTAAGTAACAAATCACATTACTTCCTACATAATTTCAAATTGTAAAACACATTTCTATTGGTTAGACATATTAACCCTTACCAACTGACTTCTAAAAGTGCCCAAACTGGTTCTGGAATTTTCTAGAGTTGCGACTCCACCGTGCATCATCGCGAAGGAGCTGCGAATCCATACGGGAGGTCAAAAATATATTACTAATAATAATAGCACTATTTTTTAAGAACACACCACTTCTAAACATAGTACTGACTTGGGAAATCTTACTTTAATAACATATCACTTATACATAAATTACAATTCCATATTTTAAAACCACAGATAAGATTCAACCCTTCCCCCACTCTGCTTAATCCCAGTTTCCATAGTAACAGTTTCTTCAACATTCAACTGAACAGGCAGGTCACAAGTCCACTGGCTCCCAGTCCGGGAGAGAATTGAATTTAAGGCTCTCTGTATTGCCCATAGGGCCTTCTGGAAGACAGGCCCTGTTATCAACCAACCGCTGATTACTCCCTACCATCCTAATAGACATCTTAGATCAGCATCCTCTTTTCTCGCCAGAGTACCTAGAATAAAAAGAACCAGATGGGGTGGCCGCTCTTTTGCTTATAATGTGGCCAAACTCTGGAACTCCCTCCCCCTGCACCTGCGTTCAGAGCCTAATCTGCTTCCATTTCGTAAGCTTCTAAAAACTTTTCTTTTTAATAAATCTGTTTAGCTTCAACTGTTTTTTTCCCTGCACATGTTGTCTGTAGCGCTAGGATGCCTAAGGGTATCTATCGCGCTTAATAAATTGTCTTTTCATTTCATTCATTCATTTAATTCATTTTCAAGTTCAGCACCCAGGGTTACAAATGCAAACAGCAGGTGTGGTTGACTTTTGCAAAATATTACCTTATCCTATCTCCTGTATCTTTCAAACATTTTTTAATAACCAATAAGAAACATGTTTTTTAAATAAAGTAACATGCACCCTATTTTTGAGTGTACAATGTTCATAAACAGCCAATCAATTATCTACTTTTTAAAAAACAGCATCTTGTCCACCATTTTAGATACCTCTCATTCTACCAACTGACTACCTCAGCTACATACATCTTTTCATTACTTCCAGACATCCCTTCAAGATGCTTACAGTATGGATTGTTGGGCACAGCTATTTTTTCTGGTGCAAAAGGTATGCTGAACACAGAGGTATTTACAAAGACCTAGCTTTCCAAAATGTGGATATTAGATGGATTGCACAGAGAGGATTAAAGTGGCACCAATTGATGCCTTTGGTTAAAACCTTTTTGCATCTCCAACCCCCTGACCTCATGATTGTGGACTGTGGTGGCAATGACCTAGGCACATTGACTGGGGTAGGCCTGGAAATGCTAATGAAGGACACCTTTGCACAATTGATGTCGCTTTTGCCTCAAACTGTCTTTGTATACTCTAATATATGCCAAAGACAGAAATGGAAGTGGTCAAATCAATTCTGTCCACAGATTGAGAAAGCTAGGAAGAATGTCAATAAAGCTGTTTCTGCTTACCTCAGAGACCATAGGATGGGCTCCATCTATAACAATAATCTACGTTTTGTTATGGATGTCATCTACAGAAGTGATGGAGTACACTTCACAGATCAAGGAAACAGAGTCTTTCTCAACAACCTAAAGCTGTGCATCCACACTTACATGTAGCTACAAAAAACTCATAATAAAAACAAGGGCTCTTTTTAGAGACACCCTATAACACAATAGTGAATCTATTTTTTTTTTATCACATACATACTCTTTTAATTTTTATGGATTCGTGCACCCGTGGCGAATCTGCAAAAGCATGAATTCAATGTACTACAACAAAATACACTCTTAAGGTTTAACTATTAATTTTTTATTTTATATATTTTTACTAACTCTATCAATTTTAATCTTATCATTAACTTTAATCACACTACCTCTTTAAAACAACTTCACAAATGCAACACTACCTTCTAAATTATATACTACAAAATCATTTATTTGAGGTGGAACCGCGAATCCAACGTGACGTTACACGGGGGGTGCGCTGAGAGCCGCGTTGGGGTCGCGACTCCAAAATAGAAATAAAAAATCCCGCCCCACTTCCATTATTTGGTATTTGCCCTGGGGACCCATCCCCCGGGGCATTACCACTTTTTTTTTTATAATACAGGAGGGGGGCCATGTGGCCCCCCTCCTGAGGCAATAATGGCCCCGGGGACCCCATCCCCTAGTGAATTGCCTCTTTTAAAAAAAATAAATAGTACGGGAAGGGGCAGCATGGCCCCCCCCTGCGCAGGGCCCCGGGGCCTGGCCACACGTTGGGGACCGTGGGGGGAGCCCAAATGCACCCATGGTCCCAGCCGGCTCCACACCTCCTGCAGGAGCCGGCATTGCTTTTGGACAAGGGGAGCTGCTGACATGCAGCTCCCCTTGTCCAAAAGCAATCTGCTTCGCTTCATGGAAGCGAAAGCAGGTTTTCTGCTCTCGCTTCCATGAAGCGAAGCAGAGTCTGCAATGACAGGGCAGGAGCCGTACTCCCGCCCTGTCATTGCAAACTGCGATGACCCGGGGGTGGGCACCCCGGGACATTGCCGGAGATTGGCTCTGGGGGGTGGTGGTCCCCAGGGCCATTAAGGGTTCCAGGAGGGGGCCGCATTGCCCCCTCCCTTCATGTGCAAAGCCCCCAGGGAGGTGGTGGTCCCCGGGGCCGAGGGTCCACAACGGACCCCTGAACTTAATGTATAAATGCTCCGGGGAGGTGTTGGTCCCCTCGGCAGTGTAGGGGGAGCAGGAGCCCCCCACCCTTATTTTTTTAATTATTGAACCCCCGGGGATGTGGCGGTCCCTGGGGCTTGGGGGAAGAAGCCCCCTATTCCTTTAATCTTAAAAAAAGCCCGGGGAGGTGGCAGTCCCCAGGGCTGTGGGGGGCTGCGTGCCCCCACATGTAATCAACATGGCCCCAGGGAGGTGGTGGTCCCCGGGGCTGCGGGGGCTTCGGCAGGGCCCATATAAATATTCACAGATGCCCACCCGGGGGCTTATTAAAACAAAGCAGGGGAGACCGTGCTTCGTTTTTTTGTATTTTCTCAGCAGGATTCGCGCACCCAGCGCAACTTCGGCCGAAAAAAATAAAATGCTTTTTTTGGCCCCCTGAACAGGCCTAGGGGGTCAGGGTGTTTCTACCCTGCCCCCTTTTCTTCATTTATAACCTTTTTTTACCTTTTTCTTGTGACTCGGTTCAACCGGGTCACAAAATGGCTGCCAACACATTTTGGTTTGGAGTGTTGGCAGCCAATCAAAATGAAGCTCGTGCTCTGGAGGGTTCGCGAATCCCCCTCGGCCACCAGATATCGATATTTTTCATTTTTGAATTTCTCAAGAACTACAGAACGGATTTACACCATTTAAAAAAAAAGCACGCTTTCTGAACCAAGACCTACCTTATTGCCAAATTTGGTGTAATTCCGTTCAGCAGTTCGGGCTGTAGCTTTGTCTAAAGTTTCCTATGGAAATTAACATGGAGAAAACATGTTTTGGGACCCCCCTTTTTTCTTGGCCCCTGGTTGACGAATCACCCTGAAACTTTTAAGACAGGAGCTGACCTGAGTGAACCATTAGTTTTGAAAATTTCATGAAGATTCGTCAAACGGCGCCAAAGATATTGGCAAAAGAAAAAATGCTTTTTGAATACAAACGAGGTCCTAACTATAACTACCTACTGGCGACCGCCAGTAGGAAATATATATATATATATATATATATATATATATATATATATATATATATATATATAAATATACACACTGAAAAAACAAAGGTTACAGGGATGTTATAGTTAGGAAACGGAATTAAAAAAACTTAAAAATTCATTAAAAAAGCCAAAGGTTAGAGAGGCTTTTTAGTTAGGCTCAGGTTTCACTCGTACAAAACTAGTGAAATTCAGAAGTTATAGTTAGCTGTTATAGTCACCCCATGGGCAGCCCAACAACTTCTCACAAAGGGGGATGGCAGCGGAAGAGTTTCAGCTGCTACCCCCGAACCCCCATGGGAATCCCATGACGTCAGCATGCACAGCGCGTGCCAACATCATCAGGAAGCCCCGGATGCCCTGGAAGCCATTTGCTTCCAGGGGTCCACGGAGTAAGGTAGGTTTCCTTGCTTCTGGGGGGGGGGTTACTGCATGCACAGAGGCATCGGGGGAGAGGAAAGAGTTATTCCTCTCCCCTGATGTCTCTGTGCAGGGCATTTCTGCTTCACGATCGCCCAGAGCGTCGCGATCGTGCAGCAGAAATGCCCCAATAGGCACCAGGGATTGTTTTTAGAGTAATGGAAGCGACCCCTTGGGCATGGGTTGCTTCCAAAGGGGCTACATTTTCTTTATGTTGTTTCTGCCCACAGATCGGCCCATTATTTTGGCCTTTCTGCCCCCACTAGACACCAAAGTTTTTTTTTATATGTAATGGAAGTGACCCCTTGGGCAAGGGTTGCTTCCAAGGGCCTTACATTTTTTGCATGTTTTTTCTGCCCCCCCCCCGGGGCAGATCGGCCTGTTTTTTGGGCCTTTCTGCCCCCAGGGGGTGACAGAAAGCCCCACTAGACACCAGGGATTTTATTTTATATGTAATGGAAGCGACCCCTTGGGCAAGGGTCGCTTCCAAGGGCTCTATATTTTTTGCATGTTTTGTCTGCCCCCCAAGGGGCAGATTGGCCTGTTATTTGGGCCTTTCTCCCCCCAAGGCAGAAAACCCCACTAGACACCAGGGATTTTATTTTATATGTAATGGAAACAACCCCTTAGGCAAGGGTTGCTTCCAAGGCGATGATTCATTGGGCAGGTTTTTTATGCCCCCCCAGGGGGCAGATCAGCCAATTTTTTGGGGCTTTTCTGCCCCCAGGGAGGGCAGAAAACCCAAACCCTTCTAGGCACAATGGATGTTCTTATTTATGTAATGGAAGCGACCTCTTTTGCAAGGGTCACTTCCAAGGGGGTGATTTTTTGTGCATGTTTTTTCGGCCCCCCTGGGGGCAGATCGGCCCATTTGTTTGGCCTTTCTGCCCCAAGGGGGGGCAGTAAACTCCACTAGGCACCAGGGATTTTCATATTTATGTAATGGAAGCGACCCCTTGGGAAATGGGTCGCTTCCAAGGGGGTAAAATTATGTTTATGTTTTTATGCCCCCTCCTGGGGGGTGATCGGCCCATTTTTGTGGCCTTTCTGCCCCCAGGGGAGGCAGAAAACCCCATTAGGCACCAGTTTTTTTATTGCAGATGGAAGCGACCCCCTTGGCCAAGGAGTTGCGCTTCCAAGAGATCAAATTATATTTATGTATTTTCTGCCCCCCTGGGGACAGATCTGCCCCTTTTTATGGCCTTTCTGCCCCTAGGCGGGAGGGGGGAGGCAGATAGGCCTGGCAGAAAACCCCACCCGATCCCTTGGGCAAGATCACCCCCCATTTTTCTCTGCTCTATTTGAAGGCCCATCTGGCAGATTGACCATTTGGGTAGTGACATAGCGTGTTATAATGTTAATTGTTTTATTTCTTGTGAATTGCAATTGTAATGTTTTATTTCTCCTTTTTATTCTAGTTCAAGGCTTTTGCTCTTTAGACTGTTCCAGGTTGCGGTTTTGTTACTGGTGGTTCTGCAGTTTGTGTAGTTGCATGTGTTTGGTAAGAGAATTTTATTTTTACTATTTACTCTAAATGAGTTTCATTTCCCTGCATGAATGTGTTTTTTGCAAATGGAGTAATAATAGCAGTATGTTTGGCTTCTGTTTTTTGAGTGTCAAAATCTTTTTGCATTAGTGTTCGATGTGTATTTTGTTGTCATATGTGTAATTGGTGTGGATTTGTACGGGGATATCATTGCTTTTGCTGTGTCTCTGCAGAGTAGGTGCTGGTGAGTGTAGCTATCTTTGGCAAGTGAGTCAAATTGTTTCTGAGTATATAGATCTTTGTGCTAAAGCCACACTTTGTTTATTACTTATTTTGCACAGTGTTTGTTGTTGTTGACTTGTTTGTGAAGTCTCCTTTCTTAATAAGGACTATGGCTAGCCACAGGATTACTGCTCAGCAGGTTGTTGGTATGCTTTTTGAGTCTTCCTCTGACCATGGTTCAGAGACTGACTCTACATCTGAGGCAGAGGAGCCAGTGGAAGATTCTGGCAGTGAGTTTTCTGTCCACGAGGAATCATTGGATGATGATGCCACTCATAGTGCAGATGACGTGCCTGTCTTAGGGGAGGACATTGATGTGCCGATAGTGCAGCAAGAGGCATCTGGGTTGCAGCCTGGGGCTGCAAGGCCTCCCATTGGAAGTGCTGACCTCTGGGTTGCCCCAGGCATGGTGCAGCTGACATTGCCATACTTTACTGGTGTTCCAGGGTGTAGAGTGGATACTGAAAACATTTTGCCTATAAAAAAATGTCAGTTGTTTATGGACAATGTATTTTCAGCAGAGATTGTTGAGCAGACTAATTTGTATGCGGAACAGTTTTTGAGGGACACCAGTGCCAGCCTTAGGCCCCACTCTAGAGCTACCCAGTGGACTCCCACAAATCTGGAAGAGATGAAGAAGTTCTTGGGTTTAACTTTTTTTTGATGGGCTTGCTAAGGAAGCCATCGATGTCTTCATATTGGTCTACTAGTTCCTTGATGGCAACGGCTATATTTCTGGCAGTCATGAGTCGTGATAGGTATTTGCTTCTGCTTCCGATGCTGCATTTTGTTGATAATGGTTTAGCGTTGCCATGAGATCACCCTGATTGTGAACGTTTTTATAAGATTCGGCCTGTCATTGATCACTTTGTAGATCGATTTTCTGAGATCTATGCTCAAGGGAAAGAAATAGCTGTGGATGAGTCTTTGGTCTTGTTCAAGGGCTGCTTGTTTTTTAGGCAATACATTCCTAGCAAGAGGGCACGCTATGGAATTAAGATGTATATGCTGTGTGACAGTAGGACTGGATATGTCTCTAATTTCAGGGTGTACACCGGTAGGGATTCCAGGTTTGACCCCTTGTTGTCCGTCCACTTTTGGAGTGACTGAGAAAATTGTGTGGGATCTTGGTAGAGGACTTTTTAACAAAGGTCACCATTTATATGTAGATAACTTCTACACTGGTGAGAGGTTGTTCAGGGAATTGGCCAAAGTGGACACTGTTGCTTGTGGCACAATCCGTTCTAACCGTAAAGGTTTCCCAAAAGAACTTGTTTGTCAAAAGCTTGTGCGGGGACAGTGCAGTGCGTAGTGAGAAACTTCTAGCTGTGAAGTTTGCAGACAGGAGAGATGTCTACATGCTGACTACCATCCATGATGAAAGCACTTCACCTGTGACTGTTTGAGGTCAGGTTGTTGAAGTGCGCAAACCTGTGTGCATTTTAGAATATAATAGGCACATGGGTGGTGTTAATAGAGTAGATCAGAGGTTGGAACCTTACACTGCTCTTCGTAAGGCTTACATTTGGTATAAGAAGTTGGCTATCCATCTTTTCCACTTGCCAACCTTTGATGCTTTTGTTGTATTTAAGGATTGTTGTCCTGAGTCAAAGATGACTTTTGCTAAGTTTCAGGAGTCTGTAATAGGCAGCCTTGATGTAGTGGAACAGGCAAGTGTTCCTAGAGTTGGAGTGGTGAAGGATGTGGCTAGATTGAAAGATTGCCACTTTCCTGATCACATTCCTCCCACGCCCTCAAAAGACTTTCCCAGTAGGAAATGCGAGTATGTTGGCGAAGAGGTACGTGGAAGGAGACTTATATGTACTGCCTCGAGTGTCCTTCAAACCCTGCGCTGTGTGTGCCTGCTTGGTTACGAATGTACCACACGCAAAAGAATTTTTGGGAGCATCCATGAGTGGTAAAGTGAACTGCCTGGACTGTATTGTTTAAATATTTTGGTTCAGTTTGAAGGTTGGCATTAGTGCAATGTATTTAGTTTCAGATTTTGTGTTAGTAGATTTGTATCTATTTACAATTTGTGTTCTCTTTTTTGCATAAAAAAACCCTAAATGTGAGGGCTGTGTGTGCAGGCTGGCGCTTGGCTGGCAGTGTGCATAGGCTGGCGCTTGGCTGGTGGTGTGCGTGGACTTGCGCTTGGCTGGGTGTGTGCATTGACTTGCGCTTGGCTGGCGGTGTGCGTGGACTGGTGCTTGGCAGGCGGTGTGCGTGGACTGGCACTTGGCAGGTGGTGTGCGTGGACTGGTGCTTGGCTGGTGGTGTGCGTGGACTGGCGGTTGGCTGGGTGTGTGCGTGGACTGGCGCTTGGCAGACGGTGTGTGCGTGGACTGTTGTTTGGCTGGCAGTGTGCATGGACTGGCATTTGGCAGGCAGTGTGCATGGACTGGCGCTTGTCTGGCGGTGTGTGAGTAGTGACTGGTCACTACACACACTGGTAGCCAAACGCCAGTCCATGCTATCCGTCAGCTGGTGTGTTTGCTGTGTCAGGCATGTGGGTGTGTGAAAGTGATGGGCCCTTGAATGATGCTGTCTGCTGATGTGAGCGTTGTAATGTGATGGGCCCGTGGTTGGCGGTGTGAATGGTTTTGTATGTGACTCACGAATGAAAGGTGTATGAATGGCCTGTAAAGAGGTTGGTGCCTTGTCGTGGCTTTACAGCTCATGAGCTGTGAGTCACTGGTTCAGTTTTTTGTCCTTTCAATTACTGACAGTGCGCTTCATTTTTGTGAAATCTCTTGTTAATAAAATTTTATACACTGACCCATCACTCACCCTCGTGCCAAATCCAACCAGTATGTGTGTGTGCTTGTGGAATAGATGGTTGTGCAGTAATATTTGTGTTTTCTGTGTTTCTCTGCTTAGGTGTACATTCCATCTAAGATAAACCTACCAACTCTAGATATTCTCATAAACTAAACACCCAGGGGAGTACATGGTGATGTCTCTCTTGTCGATCCCAGCAAGTTATCTTATCCACAATGTCCTGAAACCTCAAAATGTGACTGTCACATTTTCCTTGCATTACTGTGCCATAATTTTCACGCTTCAGAAAGAAACAACACATTTCCCACCACGCAGCATTTCCCCAAGTCTCCCGCTAAAAATGGTACCTCACTTGTGTGGGTGGTCCAAGTACCCGCGGCAGGAAAGGGCCCAAAACATATTGTGGAGACTTCAAAATTACAGATCATAAAACGGCCTGGTTTTGCAGGGGGGGGGCACCTGGGTTTTTGGACCCAGGCTCAGCGGCCATCTAGGGAAACCTACCAAACCCACACATTTCTGAAAAACAGACACCGTGGGGAGTCCAGTGAGGTATGGCTTGCTTAGCACCCCACGACGTTTCCCTACCCAGAATCCCCTGCAAACCTCAAATTTTGCTGACAAAATCAAATTTTTCTCACATTTTTGTGTGGGAAAGTTGTAGGATCACCAAGCTGACACACAGGAAAACATTGGGGGATTTGAGCTAGGGTTCAAAATCTACAGCTAGGCACTTTGCAAAAAAAGGGTCAGTTTTCACTGTAAAAATGTGATTTGTCCAAGTTGCATTTTGGGCCATTTCCTGTCGCGGGCACTAGACCTACCCACACAAGTGAGGTACCATTTTTATTGAGAGACTTAGGGGAACATAGAATTGTAGAGCAACTGTTATTACCTATTGACTTTTGATGGATTTCTGCCTTCCAAATGTAAGACAATGTGTAAAAAAAGAAGTCACTTTGAAAAATGTCCTATAATTCACATTCTAGTATGGGTACCCACAATTTCGGAGATGTGCAAATAGCTACTGTTTCTAAACTCTATATTTTGTTCCCATTTCAGAAATACATACCGATTTTTCACTATTTATATTTTTCCAAATGAAATCATTGCAAGATGCTGCTCAGTTATTGGCTCTGGGTTCCTCGGGTCTTGGTGAACCTACAAGTACTATGGGCCAGATATAGCAACATTGTATTTTGCGAGTCCTTAATAGCGAAATTACCGATTCGCTATTATGGACTCGCAAATGCACAATGTATGTAGGTTTCGCAAATAAAATTGCGATTCCTACGCAGTCCTTATTTGCGACTCACAAATTGTGAGTCGCAAATAAAGAATTGCTTCCCAATAATTTCTATGGGCCTAGAGGCCCATAGGAATGAATGAAATTGCATGCGCAATTTGCGAGTACCAATAGGTACTCGAAAATTGCGCATGCATTTCAAGGTGCAAGGGGGCCAAAAGGACACCCTGTTGCACCCCTGAAATATGCATGTGTGCACATGTGGCGCACATACATGCCCTAAGGGCATGTATGTACGCCACTTGGCACCTAGTAAAATGCAAAAAAGTGAATTTTTCTAGGATTTAGCAAATTACCACTGTTAGACCTGGCATCATTGGCGCGGGTCTCCCTTCCTCTTTTCTCTTCTGACCTTTTATGTTGGCTAGATTTAGATGCTCTGGGCGCTGTGCCACTGCCAATCAGTGACACAGCGCGAATGCTCCCTGTGTAAAGATAACTGTATGAATGGGAATAATCATAATTGGCTCGTTTGGTTTACCTGTCAGTCCCTAGTATCAGTGCACTGCGTGTGCCCAGGGCTGGTAGACCAAATACTGCTGGTGGGCCAGCAGCACTGATTTGCGCTACCCACCGAAGCAGCTTTGAAAGTATGTCTATGTAGCATGTTCTAATAGCGAGTTACCCTCCATTTCACTGTTTACTATTGCGAGGCCACCTGTTCTCATAGGCCAGAATGTGCAGGCTGAGTATTGCATGCCTTAATCCTCCCTGCCCCCAGGAACCTGATAGGAACGCCGAATTTGATATGTTTAAGCTCAGAACATTGAGATGCATCTTTTAGTAAGGATTATTAGCGGAGCCCGTGTTCGAAAATGCCTCTACTAGAAACGAGGTATTTTCTGGTCTGAAGCTTTCCTGTAGGCTTTTGCTAGCGTCTGTATTGGCCGTCTGGTTTTGGAGCAGCAGGGCCAGCTGGGTCAGACCTGGCTGGAGAGAGAGATCGGCATTTAGAGTATGGGAGGGGTGACTCTTTGATCCGAGCAGGGCCGTGCCTGGCAAGGGGAATGATGGCTCCATCTCCCACTGGGCGTCTGATAGCAGACCCCCAGATTCCCAAAGGGCAGGATGTCGCCTCGTAAAACCAAGTGCTCTCCCGACCCCACCGAACTGGTTCTGACTGGATGCAGTGGTTTGTGACTGCAGAGAACAAAGACTTTTTAGGTATAAAACGCTGCGCTGAATCCTGTTTCAAGTGTGTTCCTTCTGGATGTCAAGACGGAAACTCTGTCTGAGCGGACAGAGGAAAGGACTTTGAAACTTTCACCAAGCTTGCTGAAGGAACTACCCAAGGGCCTGAATTGAGAGCGCCTCCTGCTGAAGTCTCAGGGACATTAGACTTCACCCCGCCAGCCACCCGAATTCCTTTGCTAGGAATTCTACTTGCAGGTGAGGCCTCCGTCGAGTAATCCGGAACCTCTAGTCCTACTGTGAGGAACGCAAATGGGTAACCCTTGTGAATTCTGTGTGTGGGCCGCCGCAGCTAAGAGAGAGCTGCCGCCGCTGAGTGCCCGCCTTAATTTGAATCTTCACTGAAACTAGTGTGGGCCGCCGCAGCTAAGAGAGACTGCCGCCGCTGAGTGCCTGCCTTAATTTGAATCTTCAGAACCTTCGCTGAAACTGTGTGGCTGCCGCAGCTAAGAGAGAGCTGCCGCCACTGAGTGCCCGCCTTAATTTGAATCTTCAGAACCTTCGCTGAAACTGTGTGGGCCGCCGCAGCTAAGAGAGAGCTGCTGCCGCTAAGTGCCCGCCTTATTTTGAATTCTCAGAACCTTCGCTGCAACCTTGTGGGCCACCGCAGCTAAGAGAGCTGCCGCTGCTGAATGCCCATACTCGTGTTAGTTGTGCAGCATTGTGGATTGTCCTTTGAGCCGCCACATCTAAGAGAGAGCTGCCGCCGCTGAGTGCTCACACCGTTGCTAACGTTGCATCACCGAGATTTGTCCTGTGTGCCGCCGCAGCCAAGAGAGGGCTGCCGCCGCTGAGTGCTCGCACCGTTGCTAACTTGGCATCACCGTGAGTTGTCCTGTGAGCCACCACAGCTAAGAGAGAGTGGCTGCTGCGGAGTGCTCGCACCCTGGCTAACTTTGCATCATCGTGATTTGTCCTGTGAGCCGCCGCAGCTAAGAGAGAGTTGCTGCCGCGGAGTGCTCGCACCCTTGCTAACTTTGCATCAACGTGATTTGTCCTGTGAGCCGCCGCAGCTAAGAGAGAGCTGCTGCCGCTGAGTGCTCGCACCCTTGCTAACTTTGCATCATCGTGATTTGTCCTGTGAGCCGCCGCAGCTAAGAGAGAGCTGCTGCCGTGGAGTGCTCGCACCCTTGCTAACCTTGCATCATTCGGATTTGTCCTGTGGGCCGCCGCAGCTAAGAGAGAGCTGCTGCCGCTGGAGTGCCCACGTTCTTTGTCAACCTTGCACCATCGTGAATCGTCCTGTGGGCCGCCGCAGCTAGGAGAGCGCTGCTGCCGCCGCGAGCCCACCACAGAGCTGCACGATGAGAGTCATCGCCACCACCAGCCCGGGCCGCCGCAGCCGCGTGCTGCTGCCGCTGAGGGCCCACCGGTCCCAGAGTGCCCGAATCATTGCGAGTGCACTTTGCGGACCACTGCCATCGAGAACTGTGGTTGCTGGGAGTCCGCCTGTCACCGTCTCCGCTTCTTCGAGAAGCTACGTGCTGTGTCCCCGTCCAACGGCAGGTATCTGGTGCGCAACGGGTCGCATAGACCCAGGCCTTGTACTCAGTCAGTGCCACGTTCTGGTGAATACGTATTGCCCTTTTTAAGTCCCTACTGATTTACGTGCATTGTAACTGGTCAAAACGCTTTTGAAAGTCTCGTACTAAACCTTAGATAAAGATACTATTTTTTCTATACCTCCTCGAGTTGTGTTCTTTTGTGGTGTCGTTACTGCCTTATTGTGCATGGTCATAAATGCTTCACACACTGCCTCTGAGATAGGCCTAACTGCTCGTGCTACGTTACCACAGGGTTGAGCAGGGGTTATCAAAGGGGGTAGCCCACTTGCCCTGATTTAGGAAGAAGGGTCCCTATTTGGACAGTGGCGCCAGCCATTGCCAACTAGAGACCCCCATTTCTAACAACCACCAACTAGAAGTTGGTGGTAATTTGCGATTCCTTAATGCTAATTCGCAATTTGCGATAGCTACAAAAATTGCATTTAGGGAATCGCAAATTGCGATTCCCTAATTGCATTCGCAATTTAGGTAATCGGAAATAATTGCGATTACCCATAATGCGAATTAAAAAATGATGATACATTCCAAAACGCGAATCGGCCCGTTTGCGAACGCAAAAAGCGTTGATACATCTGGCCCTATATATCCCCACAGAATATGACTCGTTATTTTGCATACCATTACTTCGCAGTTTTTACTGCAATGTTTTTACTTAGCAAATACCGTTACTACGCAAGTTTTTAGTTCGCATACCTTTACATTGCAAGTGTTAATGTATGCGAACTAAAAACTTGCCTAGTAATAAAAACCCAACACTACTCTAAATACTAAATACAAATACACTACCCTACACATCACAAACTCTAAAACACTACCCAAACCCTGAAACACTACACTACCCCACACTACTCAAACACCACTACACTACCCTAAACCCTAAATCACTACCCCCAGCACGACTCTGCCCCTACCCCCATTCCTGTCCCTACTCCCAAACACTACCCTGCACGCACCCCCGACACTACCCTAAACCCTAAAACACTACCCTACAGTACACAAAAACCACAACACTACCCTAAACCCTAAATCACTACCCCCAGCACGACTCTGCCCCTACCCCCATTCCAGTCCCTACTCCCAAACACTACCCTGCACGCACCCCCGACACTACCCTAAACCCTAAAACACTACCCTACACTACACAAACACCACAACACTACCCTAAACCCTAAAATACTACCCCCTGCACGACCCTGCCCCTACCCCCAGTCCAGTCCCTACACTGAAACACTACCCTACACGACCCCCCAGCACTACCCTAAACCCTAAAACACTACCCTACACTACACAAACACTACAACGCTACCCTAATCCCTAAAACACTAACCCCCGCACGACCCTCCCCCTTCCCCCACTCCTGTCCCTACACACAAACACTACCCTGCACGACCCCCCGACACTACCCTAAACCCTAAAACACTACCCTACACTACACAAACACCACAACACTACCCTGAACCCTAAAACACTACCCCCTGCACGACCCTGCCCCTACCCCCAGTCCGGTCCCTACACTGAAACACTACCCTACATGACCCCCCGACACTACCCTAAACCCTAAAACACTACCCTACACAAACACTACAACACTACCCTAATCCCTAAAACACTAACCCCTGCACGACCCTCCCCTTCCCCCACTCCTGTCCCTACACACAAACACTACCCTGCATGACCCACGACACTACCCTAAACCCAAAAACACTACTCCTCAAACACAAACCCTTTAAAATACACAGCCCCTCTTACCTCTCTCTCCTCGGTGCACGTCCCTTGTCCTCGGCTGCAAGCGTTCTCAATCAAAGGCGGTGAGGACAGCAGAAGTGCCCAAAAAGCCCCCAGCCAGCGCACAGGAGATTCAGAGGCCGCCTCCGCCCCACCGCCGTCATCGCTGCCTCCTCGGGTGCTCTGCCATCTGGGCACCGGTATTGGTTACCAGGCCGGAGGGGTCATCACTCCAATTTCGGGCGCAGCCAACCAAACGCTAAGCCGGAACTGCCGTTGGGAGCCCCGTGAGGTAGAGGGGTGCTCGATGCTACGGTAAGGGCGAAATCGGCCTGTGCCTGATCGTACCGCATTGCTCTGCACTGGGCCCGCACGGAGCCCCCAACACGTCCTGCCCACAACAACAGACCCGACCCTGGCTCAGAGGCGCTTCCACTTACTGCCCGGGTGTCGCAGGTAACTTGACGCCTCTGTTTGACTAGAAATGCTCGATTAATCATGTGAATAGAATTTCCTGCTCTGACAGCTCGCTGTATTTGTCTTTCATTTTTTACATACTGAGTACATAGGCAGGGCAAATGAGTGTATAAGGTCGCCCAAAAAGAGTGGAAACCATTTTGGAGAAATCCATTTTTTTTTTACTTTGCGCTAAGATTCTAAGCGCTACTTATTTTTCCACAACATGTAATAGAGGGACGGTGAGACAGATAAGATTCTGTGCATTTCACACCGCTTGGTGTAACATATTTTTCGTTCGTAGTGCCACTTAAAAAGCGCGTCATCTATTGATCTGCCCGACCGAACCTGTGACCTACAAGTTACACGTTACACACACACCTCAGCAGCGGGCGCTTAACTCAGTAAATCACGTTAAAGCTTGAGGAGAACCTGTTACCAAGATCACAAGGTTGATTTGTGGAATGAGATTATAAATCAGCGGGTTTCAAAGCAGTTTGTTGTTTCTGGACTATGGGTGCAAACGGAAGGTCGATGGCTGATGATCTCTTGCAGAGCCGGAACAGATGTTCATCGCAGCGAGGTCGATGACATAATGGTTTAGCTAATAACACCTCTCCCCGAGGGCGAGACGCTGAGTGATCTGGATGAGTTGGCCACGCATTACAACGCTTGCGTTGTAACAGCGCATACGATGTAATAACATGCGTAGTAAAGGCTATGCGTTGTTACAGCGCATGCATTGTTACGCTTGTGTTGTAATGGTATGCAAAGTACAAGTCACGTACTAATGGCTGTTTACCATCCCCACAACGAGAAGGGTCCAGCAGATGTAACGGTATATTGCTTTAAAAAATCTCTCATACTTAGAAGAAGTTACAGGTGAAAATGTTGGCACAAATGGCTGTTTTTGTCAACTCATTTTCAATTTTTCTATTTTCAACTGTTAGTTTCTATGAGAAAACCTTGAAGGATCTACACAAATGACACCTTGCTGAATTCAATTTTTTTCTACTTTTCAGAAATGTATAGCTTCCCAGGATCCATTATTGCTTTCATACCCATTTTTACCATTAACTGGAAGGAGGTTGAAAGCACAAAAAATAGCAAAAATAGACTATGTCCCAGTAAAATGCTAAAAATGTGTAAACCATTTTGGTTTCTGACAAAAGTCTGTCAGTCCCTGAAAACTCGGAAGATTGGGATTTCAGCACCACAAACCCTTTGTTGATACCATTTGCAAGGAAAACCGGACACTTTCATCTGCAGCACTTTTTCCCATTTTTACCAAAAACCCAAAATTTAGCTGTATTTTGGCTAATTTCTGGGTCCCTCCAGGGAATCAACAAACCCTGGGTCCCTTTAAAATCCCCATGATGTTGGAAGAAAAGGACACCATTTTTTTTCCTTTTTCTTTTTGTACAGCACACATAGGAGGAAAACGCCCCCAGTGATTGTTTTTGTGGATGAAGGTGTCCCTCTCTGCACAAAAACAATAATTCCTACAACGCAGACACCCTTGCACCATGGTGCAAGGGTGCCTGCATTGGCACAAGGCAGCGAATTGTGCACCAGCACAGTGGAACAGGGCAGGAGTGCGTTGTATCTCATTTTTGACGCAGGGTGCCGCAGCAAAGTGACATGCTGAGTTGGCATACATCAAAATCTAGTAAATGAGACCCTCCATGTGCAGTTAAACATTTCAGAAGATAAGTCTGCATAGAAAAGAGAAACAAACATTTACTGGAACAATGCACCTACCCCGACGTCCAAAAGGTCACATTCACATGGTTTAGTGTAGAGCCATTTCGATTCGAAACCAAACGGACCAAGCCCTTGTGCAAACACACAAGAAGCCTACAAAGGATAAATCATAAGGGAGAGAAAGATCTTGGCTGACATAGCATAACGAAAGCAAGAATACATTAATCGCAATCACATTTGTTCAGAGGACGACTGCAAGCACAAATCCCCTACAAAGCCGTCAAGGGTGATAAAACCTACAACTTGCAAATGACATTCTAGACCACAAAATTCCAAATTTCACCAACTGACGAAGGTAGCGATGAGTGCTGCGGTATATAAAATCACTGTAACATTACGTAAGGTGTTTTTTTAAATTGTTATGCTTCCTTTCTATCACTCATTTCATTTTTGCCTGTTATTTTTTTATTATTTGACATGCCAGAAAAATCTGGATCGAAGGATTTCTTCTCTCGATTTGTTGGCTCATGGTAGATTAGCCACTTCTCACTCAAATAAGTAAGTGCGAAGATGCCCCTTTTTTCTCAAGTTGTAATTGACTCGAAAGAGTGAGGCAGAACTGGGCCACTTGAAAAGATTACCGCTTAGCTTCTCCGAGTTGAAGAAACAGCAATTAATTATGACAAACTGTGAGGCATGTGATGTAGTCTGACATTTTGATCTGACCTACATGAATTATTTTCTACTCCCACACTGCATATCACATGTTTTATATTAGCAGATTCAGTTCAGGGTGCCATCTGCTCTGCTCAGCACCTAGCACAACAGATAGGCTGCTAAATGTTGCAAGTCAATTTGCCCTCTTGCTCGGTCCTCTTAAGCTATAAATATTTTGTTATATTGTGTCCCGAAACAATTCAGTTTACCTGACATCGCCCAGTTTAGTATAAAAAACAAGACAAGTGTATTAAAGAAAGAAGCGCAACTGCCACAGCAATTCTGACTGAAAGCTTAAAGTCTGCTAACTTCGAACCAAAGCTCTTATGGATCCAAGCAAACCAAGCAAGTCATTACGACCCTCCCTAGAAGAGTTATTTTTCCTCCAAGCAACTGTCCATTCATCCCTTTTTTTATCCTTCCATCCACCTGCCGATCTCTACCATTTCACTTTTACATTGTGGTATCCTTTGATTATTTCTTCCATCATTCAGTCGTTCACCATTCCGTCTGTCCACCCATCCATATCCAAACCTATCCTTTCGTCTCCAACCCTATCCATTAATCCTATCCATTAAACCTATCCATCCATCCATACACCCACCCGTACACCTATCCATCTCTCCATCCACCCTTTCACTCATCCGTCCATCCTTTCGGTCATTCAATCATCCACCCTGCCTTTTGCTCATTAATCCACCTTTTCACTACATCCATCCACCCTTTTACTCCATCCATCCTCTGTTTCAACTCATCCATCCACTTTTTCACTTAGTCATCCATCCTTTCACTAATCCATCCACCCATCAGCCCATCCATCCTTCCATCCATCCATTTGTCCTTTCACTCATCCATCTATCCTTTCGCACACTCATCCATCCACACTTTCACTAATCTGTCAATTGATTCGCCCTCCCTTTCACTCACTCACTCATCCATCTATTTTTTTCATTCATCCTTCCATTCACATTTTTATCCACTCTCCATTTGATTCACCCATACATCCTTTTATCCATCCTTCCATCCATCCCTTTCACTCATCCATCCTTGCTCTCATCCATCTATCCTTTTACTCCATCCATCCTTCCATCTATCATCCATTCTGCCCTACACTCATCCTATCCATTCACCCTGTCTCTCACTCATCCATCCATCTATCCATCCGTCCATCCTTTCTCTCATCATTCATCCATCCACCCTTTCACTCATCCATCCATCCACCCTTTCATCAATTCACCTATTCACCTGCCCTTTCAGGCATCCATCCATTCTTTCTCTCATCCATCCATCCATCCACACTTTCATCCATCCATCCTCCCTCCCTTTCACCCATCCAGCTACTCTTTCACTCATCCATCCTTACATCCATCCTTTCATGAATTCATCCATCTACCCATCCATCCTTTCACTCACCCACCCATCCATCCACCTTTTCATTCACATGCATCCATCCATCCATCCTATTACTGACACTCACCCTTGTCTGCAAAATTAGCAGACAGAAGAGGCAATCAAGAACTTCACCCTCGCTGTAGCTGCTAAAGTTGGGGGTTCATGATGCCCCAGCATCCATCGTTTTACTCACCCATCCAGCCTTTCCCTCATCCATCTATCCACCCTTTCACTTTGTCCATTCATCCACCCTGTTAATCCATC
This sequence comes from Calotriton arnoldi, assembly GCA_963921515.1. NCBI lineage: Eukaryota > Metazoa > Chordata > Amphibia > Caudata > Salamandridae > Calotriton > Calotriton arnoldi. The sequence goes on from CAWUFW010014892.1 coordinate 202,233, forward strand.
CATCCACCCTTTCACTCACTCAAGCATCCATACTTTCTCTCATCATCCATTAACCCTCTTAACACTCATCCATTAACACTCATCCATCCATCCGCTCTTTCATCCATCCATCCACCCACCCACCCTTTCATCCATCCATCCATCCATTTTTCATTTATCCATCCATCCACCCTTTTCTCCATCCATCCATCCACCATCTCTTTCACTCATCCATCCATTCTTTAGTGATCCACCCTTTCACTAATTTATCCATCCATCTACCCATCCACCTTTTCACTCACCCATCCATACACTTACCCTTTCACTCATACATCCATTTATATATTTTACTCACTCACACACACACCACCTGCCCTTTCACGTTATTTATGAGCTTTTGTCTGCCTAGTTGCAGACAGAAGAGCCACATCAAGAACTCGACCCCCACTGTAGCTGTTAAAGCATGGGGGGGGGAGGGGGTTCATGAGGTCACTGGTTTACTCAGAGACGTTTTAAGGCATGGGCAAAGTGGGCTCTGTCCCAGGCCCCCAGCCTTTCAAGGGGCCCCCTGATATAGCCGGCTCTGTTCAGCAAAGTCTTGCCCTTATGACCTTTAATAATTTGAATTCCGTTTTCCTGTCATTTATTTTTAATGTGGGTGGGTCTATTACAGACATTTTGCAGAGAAATGTGCTAATGTTTCATGGAACATCCTTAAAAAAATTACTTTTAGATCAAAACAGGACCTCACATTTGAGAAATCGGAGGGTGTCACAGAGATTATTTACATTAGTATAAGTGAGCTGCTGTTGTGTTACAATATTGAAAACACACGTCACTATCCCTGAATATTGGATGTAAATACATTTAGAATTTAGCAAGTGTGCCTGTCCAAAGAGGGCATGAAAGAGCTGAAGCTGAATCATATATTCAAAGCTGTTCCTAACAGGGGCCGACAAAATACGTTTGGCCCAGGGCCCCCAAAATCCCTAAAAGTCCCTGAGTTTACTGTCACACAAGGTAGCAGCTGGAAAATGAATATCTCTCACTTTGAATCAAACCACTAGTGACACTTTGTGAGAGAAGCATTTCAGCCGAACCTTCTCTAGAAAAAACCTGTTACCCTTTAATCAATCCATCTATGGATCCACCTTCTGATCATTTTACCTTCCCACGCTTTCACCTTCCCATCCGTCCGTCCGTCGGTCCATCCATCCATCCATGAATTGCCTTTTCCATCCATACATATATCCTTCCCACCTTTCACCCACCCAAACATACATCCTTTCACACTTTCATCTATTCATATGCTTACCCATCAAGCCTTTTATCCTCTTACCATGTTTCCATCACTCTATCTTTTTACCGTTCCATCTATACATTCTTTCACTCTTCCATCCATCAATCCTCCCCCCTTTTCTTCCATCTGTTTTTTACCCTTCTTTCTTTTTAGCCTTCCTTTCGCAATTCCTCAATTCCTTTCATGATTCCTTCCTGCTTTTCACCCTTCCTGATCCTTCATACATTCTTTCCCACCTTCTTTCTCTTCTCTATCTAACCATCTTTCTTTCTGTTTTCCTTCATATTTGCTTATTGTTAAAATTCCCTCTCTAATGTCCGAAACCCATTGGCATGACAAGACAGATTAGAAACCAAATATAACTAATCTACTCGTATGATTCAATCGTATTTTCACAAGAATGATAATTTAACTCACCACGTTCCGATTTCCAAAATGATAAGTTGTCCGATGGTTGTTGTCTTTATTAAAAATAAAACAAAAAAATAATGGAAACATTTTGAATCAGAAACAAACTCTTATTAAAACATTACCTATTTAACCTAACCTCATTAGAGTACCAAGGCCAAGATTTACTAGGATTTCGCATCAGGGCTGCGTCACTTTTATGGTGCAACCCTGACAAAATCATTTTTGGCATTTATTAAGCCACACAAAACCACTCAGCTAGGCTTTGCATGGTTTAGTAAATCCAAAGTGACGTGACACAACGCATTGCATAGCTCTGCCTTGCATTACTTTGCATCAGGTAGGGTTTACATGGGTCAATCATGGGCGTTCCCATGCTTCCACCCATGTATTTTGGCGCAAACCCAGATTTGCAAAGAGTTGTTAACCTGGGTTTGTGCCAAAATGGTGGGCCCACCTGACAGAGACAAAACTAAGTGAGATATCTTTATTTCTCCTCATTACTTGTTACAGCACACAAAAAAGAGGAATACCCCTCTATGGATTGTTTTTGCACAGAAAGGTGCCCCTTCCTGCAGAAATTAATGTGTCGGCGCTATGCAGCACAAAGGTTGCCAGTGCACTGAGAGAATAGAAATGCTCCATAGCTTTGTAAATTTGGAGCATTTCTGCTCTCTCTTTCACGCAACACATCAAGGCAAGGGGCATATTTACTTTCACGCAGAGCAGCAAGCAAAGTTGCCGTGCTGCATTGCATGAAAGGGAGAGAGTAGAAATATTCCATATTTACAAAAATATGGAGATTTTCTGCTCTCTCCTTGTCCTGGTACACACTGTGTAATGTAGCGCAAATGCAGACACCCTTTCACCATAGTGCAAGTGTACCTGCATAGCACAAGCAGCAGTGTTGATTTACATTTCTTTACAAAGCCACACATGGTGGCACAAATCGCTCCTTGTATGTCATTGTAATTATTACTGAAGCCATTGCGTTGTACTGGTGTCACCCTGCGCAATGAAAAGACTACGCAAAGGCTTCATAAGTCTGGGCCTAAGCTTCCTTGCTGCACCACATTGCATGAAATAATAGTACATGTACCCCATGTGTTTCTGTAACACGCACAATGGCAAGGATTTCAACAGGCTATTTTGTCACGACAATAAAAAAAATATATCAGTCGCGAATTCTCAGTGAAGGTGTCAAAAGTACTGAAAGTGTTGTAGACAGGCCGTGAATGCACAGATTTGTTAAGCAAGTCCAGATTGTGCACGGGTTTTGTGCTCTACCTTTTCTCTCATACTCCCACCCAGATTCCTTAAATAGTTATGGTGAATCAGCTTATGGCAGCAGAATTCAGTTCTCAACAAAAGTGCTCACGATGGAAGAAAGTTCATTTTCATCCAAACTATTTTTTCAGTCTTTTATGCTTGCAAGAGTTTCTCTCCATAATGAGTACTGCTAGGTGAGCGGAGATATGATAGGTTTGCTTCCTTTGTGAGCTGATATTATTTAAAAAAAAAATAACATATTGTAGTGTCCTGCTGGACACGTTCTAGTGTTCAGCCTTGTGCTGCAACCACACTTTACACCCACCCATCACAGGCGTCACCAGTCTGGTGACCCTGCTAATAAAAGGGGCCGGGCGCACTTGCCCTGGGCCAGTTACAGTACCCCACTGCTGAGTGTCTGTGTGGTCATTTTGTACACCATGCGGGCCTAGGGCCCGAAACACCACAATGGCGACGAGGGTGGGATTTAACCCACGCGTGAGAAGGTAGCCGCGTCCCAGTCGCGTGTGCGGGAAAGTGTAGTTTGCACAGAGGGCACCCACCGCACCTGCTGCTGAGTGACCGCAGCACTGGAGCTGAGGCACGCTTGGACACGCACACTCCAGTTCGTCCTGCATCCGACCGCATACTGACCCGGCTGCAGCCCGCTGCACTGACCAGCCCAGCACCGGACTCGGGGTGACCGCAGGCGATGCGATCGGCACCATAGGAGGTGAGACTCCACCCCAGCATCGCCCACATGAGGCGAGAGAACTGTGACCGTCCAATAACGGACAGAGTGCCAAGGTGAGAGGAGCCGAGATTGGCCCTGCCTCGACCCCCCCACGCACCTGCTGTTGGCGGGCAAGAGCTAGGAATCAGGGGGATATGTCGTAGCTAGCTCCGCACTCGAGGCACTCCCCCACTGCCGACCCAACTCCACATGGCAGGATGAAGACTGCGCCCACACTGAGGCAGACAGAGCACCCATAGTGCCCCCCCCCCCGTACCCGCCAGAAGCTCTGCCAAATGCCGGCCGGGAAGGAGGAATTCAAACTAGCCACGGCGGTCCAAGAGGTATGACCCCCGCTGCCTGCCACTACCTGCCCCGTAGTGGAAGAGTGAGGCCGCGCCCATGTCTGCAGCCCCTGCAGAACCAGACAAGCTGTTCCGGCCGGAGAGGGTTGCGGTAGCGCGCCGGAGCGTTGCCTGCCCCACCGCTCAAAAGCCAAGAAGAAGTGCAGCGCGAACGCCGGAACCCTGCACCCCACGGGTCTGAAAAGCACTGCAGTCTCGTCCGAAATGAACAACTGTGCGCATGCCCCAGTGCTCCGCCTCCCAGCACGACCCGACCAGCAGTGCTCCCACAGGCCGCCCCCGCATGCTAACATCCTCCCTGGGGAAGAATAGGACAAGCCCCGCCTGCCTGTAGGGCGCGCTCGACCTGGAGCCGGAAAGACGACTGCCAGGGTATACGGAAAGCCTATATTAACCCTGTGACACCGCCTGTAACAGGCATCGAAACTGGAGAGGCCCGTGGTGCACTCAAGGAGAAGGCTGCCGAAGCCTGTGGTGGAAAGGAACTCAGCGCTACTGCGCCTTAGCAGCGGCAACCCCTGCCCCTCCAGCAAGCAAACCGCTCTGCCACACCAGCGCGCCCACTCGGCTACATGGGTCTAAAGCGTTTGTAACCGCAGTGCCCGGTTGCAACGCATCCAGAACGCCTCTGCACGTCTTATCCTCGACATCCCCCGACGCAGCCACATCACACCCCACCTGAGAGACCTGCACTGGCTCCCTGTCAACAAGAGGATAACCTTCAAGCTCCTCACCCACGCACACAAAGCACTCCACAACTCCGGACCAGCCTACCTCAACAGACGACTCAGCTTCTACACCCCCACCCGCCAGCTCCGCTCGACCAGCCTCGCCTCGCCACAGTCCCCCGCATCCGGAAATCGACCGCCGGCGGCAGATCCTTCTCCCACCTCGCCGCCAAGACCTGGAACACCCTCCCCACCAACCTCCGACAGACCCAAGACCTACTGGCCTTCAGAAGACTCCTCAAGACCTGGCTCTTCGATCAGTAGCAGCACCACCCCCCTCTTCCCCCAGCGCCTTGAGACCCTCGCGGGTATGTAGTGCGCTTTATAAGTGACATGATTGATTGATTGATTGAGCAGCCCCGGGGTGACTGAATAGCTGCACTCGAACCTGGAGATTGCCAAAACCCCTGCCGTACAGCGCGAAGTATGCAGTGCGAGCACATACCTCTGCAACAGCCCACTGCAGCAACGATGACCTCCCGCTCTGCCTGTGAAAGCTGCGACCTGTAGTTGCACGAAGCTAGGAATGGTAGCTGCAGCACCACCTGGTGGTGTCTCGCCGGCATCGCATCTTAAGTGAATAACCAGCTGTCGACTAAAGCAAAGTCCCCATGCCACAGTGAAGGCACAAAAGGCACCACAGAGACTGCCCAGGAGAAGGACCACAAGCTTCATCCATGCAAAAGTTTAGGCTGTAAATGAAGGAAGGAGAGGTTACCCCGTGGGAGACACCTCTGTAAGCCAGTATGGCAAGACGTGGAAAGGCAGCATTGCCAACAGGACCGCTGATCTGCCTGAGGATGAAGATGTCAGCCACACGAGCCCTACACTGGGCATGAAAGAGAATAAGCATTGCCCCAACACATAGCCATAAACAGTTAAGCACACTCTAGGAAAGAGGGGCACAACAATCACATTGCCAGCGCAAACAAAACTGTATATAAGCTGGACTATACAGCTATTCTACCACACATAACCTGGAGAGTACGCCCCCCCTCCTCCCAGCGGAACCCTGCTGTGACTGCAGGACTGACAGAACACGTGCATCCTGACACACTGGCCGTACTATGCCACAGGGGAGTCAAGAGAGGAACTGAGCAAAAGTACCATTCACGCTCAAGCGAGTTACCTATCCGTTGCAGGTCAAGACACTGTAACTCCACGCACAAGGGGAAGATCAAAGAAGAAGAGGAGCAGCATAGCCCACAACGTCAGCAAAGTTGCCCCGCCCCCAGAGCACGTAATAGTAGTTCACCAGAGACCATACAAGCCCGCTAATTCCGCTGCCACGGCTGGCAGCCAGAGATCTGCTTTCCCTGTGAAGGCGCACTACGTGCCGGCCTGAGAGAAGAGGCCACACAACAAGGAAGAACCACACCCGAGGAGAGAAGTGAGCAATCCGCAACCCAAGTGGCTGTCTGCCGCCACTGCAAGCGAAGAAACAGCGCCACTCGCCCCTAATGGTGAACAGCCACCACCACAAGAAAGGGAGAATCAGAGAATAGCAATGTTGAAGACCGCAGGGAGATCCTCTACATCTTCACCATGCCAGTGAAGCCCCGCAGTGGGCCAAACACAGCAGAGTGTCCTCCCTCACACGGCCTCAAGACGGAGTCGCCAGAGATCCACAACAGGCAAGAGGAGAGTCGCACACCCCACGTGGCAAGCCGCCTCCACGACGTATGTTCTGACGTCAGGCGACACTTGGCCGGATGCCACAGTTGCACCGCCAGCATGGAGCACGTCACTCGAAGTGACCAACTCCGCCACCCATGCCCGAAGGGAGGCAGGATCAAGTGCCATGATGGCATAGCCTCGAGGCGCAAGCACAACGCCCTTGAGTGAAGAAGAGTGACAATCCTGTCACCATGAAGAACCGGACGAACACAGGTGCGCTGAAAAGACCAACAAGAGGAGAAGAACGAGGACTCGTACCGCCACAACACAAGAGCGCACCCAGAGACACCAGACAGCCACCAAGGCAGACCGACGTCCCTGGAGACAGCCCAACGGGAGAACCAAATGTAAGCCGCAGCCAGCACAAACCGCGTCTCTCTCCAACGCTTCCCAGTGCGAATGTCCAGTCCCGAGCGTCGGCAGTCTAAGTCGGACGGCATCCCTGCTCCTGACCGCAGATGCCACGGGTGAAGAACAGCCTCAGCAAGACAAGGACACAGGCTGAGAAGAATGTATGATGTGACTACGCGTGCTATTACCACGCGGTTGGTTACAACGCAGTCGTTACAACGCCTGCGTTGTTACCACGTGTGGCTTTACATTGCGAGTTGTTTCTACGACTTGCGCTAGATGGCGCGCTGGAATTAGGAATAGTATAAATTACTATTCCTACTCCAGTTGGCGCAACAGCAGGGAATGTGTTGGATTTAAAATCCAACACATTCCCTGGTGTTGCACGCCATCTAGCGCAAGTCGTAGAAACGACTTGCGATGTAAAGCCACGCGTGGTAACAACGCGGTCATTGTAACGACCACGTTGTTACCTACCTGCGTGGTAACAGCAGCGTTGTAAATGCTGTTTCCCGCTGAGAAGTCCCTCCAGACATCCTCTCTCCCAGCAAGTCACCACCACCTGTCGCCCAGGTTCAATGGCAACCACAACATCACTGCCATGTGCATCACCCCATCCAAGTGAGGAACCTGGTCGGAAGCAAAGAAGAATGTGGCAGGACGCCACTACGCGAAGGAAGAAAGGAGAGTGGCACGATGCCACAGGGCAAACAACCACCACAGGCACGCAAGAGGGAAAAGGAGAAGAGTGACAGGACCGAGGACTCGTGCCAGCACTGCAGAAGGTGCTCATCAACACAAGCCAGCCACCGGGGTGCAGAGACGTCACTGGAGACAGCCTCACGGGACGACCAACAGTAAGCCGCTAACCAGCGTAAGCCGCTAATAAGCGCGATCTGCATCCAGGCCCCACGCTTCACAGTTCGACCGTCCTCTCACCTGTCACCGGCTGCTTCACATCAATGGCACCACATCTAGCAAGTGCACCTGCCAGAAGACAACCGCAAGTGGGCACGAAGTCCCTCCAGTCCTCCTCACTCCTCGAGCTCACCGAAAGCAAGAGATCGCCACCTGTTGCCCAACCGAAATACATTTATCATAGCCATCACACAGGTGCATCATCACCAAGAACATTGGAGGAGCATCGCACCACCTGAGTGGATCCAAACACTCAAGACAGCCAGAGTTCAACGAGGCACTCCTGGCGCTGTGGGACGCCAGCCACCCAGGAACCTTCTGTGTGCCCCCGTAAACCTGAAGCCTCCCGAAGAAGAGCATACCCGACCATTGGACCATCCACCCTTGGGGTTACACGAGGCTTGGCCGTGGCCCTGTTGGGAGTTCCGCAGTGACCCCTCAGCGTGGCCTACGTTAGGCCCGCACAGCCCACGCGGTCACGTGGCAATCCAGGGGCAAGGGCCTCAACGGAGTTTCCTGTGAGAGGGGATTCCCGTTTGGAGAGATGAGTCGGCAGCAGCTCCACGACAGGCACCGGGAAGCATGGAGGTCGCAGACGAAGACTGGTCGCCTAAAGGTCATCAAGCACCTTCGCCTCCAAGGGAGGGCCTCCTCCACCAAGGTCCTCCTCCATAGCTGCAGGCTTGCCGTCCACCGGAACCTGAGCTCCTGCAAGATCTCTGAAGTGGACTCCACCACCGCTCCAGATGCACCGCTAGTTGAACTTTGTACACAGACTCAACAACGCGAGACCAGGCCGGTCTGAACGTCATCGCAGCGGTGGACCAACGCTTCCTGACCTTGTGGTCCAAAGCTCCAGCCCCACCCAGCAGATGGTCTGAAGAGACTCATTGGTGCTGTGTATTGTTTATTTGTTTTCCTTACAGGTTGGACTTTTGTTTGTTTCTTGTCATCAAAGTTTGGGAGGGATGTAGTGTCCTGCTGGACACGTTCTAGTGTTCAGCCTTGTGCTGCAACCACACTTTACTCCCACTCCATCACAGGCGTCACCAGTCAGGTGACCCTGCTACAAAAGGGGCCGGGCGCACGTGCCCTGGGCCAGTTACAGTACCCCACTGCTGAGTGTCTGTATGGTCATTTTGTACACCATGCGGGCCAAGGGCCCGAAACACCAAACATATGACGTTTTCAGAATACGTAAGTTTTGACATCCAACTAATTTCATGTGCTTGTCGAAAAATAAAAGAAAAGCTGCTAATAAAACCATGCTGTACTTCTCACTTGTGATTGACGTTATTTCTATGTGCAAATTTCGAAACATCACATGCAAAGAACCACATTCACTCACGCACGCACACACACACGTGAATTCTTTACAAAATTTAAATTTTCATTGTGAAGACTTCCATTGGTCTGAAGATGATTAGGCAACGCAGTTCCCTTAGTTTGAAATAGACTAGAGTGCTCTAAAACTTGTAGCAATGTTAGTGCTGTAATTCTGCATTTATTTCAAGGTTCCAATGTATGCAATGTATTTATTTTAATCTCTCTAGTAATTTTTAATTTCCACTCGGTTTTTTCACCAGTTGACTTCACCTAATTTGCTTATTCACATGAAGTTGGTGCCGGAAGTTCACTAGTGTTATGGACGCCATAGGTCACATGCGGGCTACAACGTACATTTATGCCACCCACGTGTGACTAGAAATGCATGGCTCAGGGTCCATAGTTATAGCATGACTGGCTGCAGTTCTTTAACACTGCAATAATATGTCAAAGGAAAGTGGTCTGTCATGTAGACAAGTCTAACTTTGTATATGTGATAAGCTGCCCTGAAGCTTAAAATGTAGCACCTAGGTTTGGGTCCTAAATATATAAAAGTGGAACATGATTAACATTAAAGAATAGTAGGTTCCTGAAGTAAAAGCTCAAAAATATTGTTTATACTGTAAATTAGCTTGTTTTCCAATGGAGGAGCCTAGATCAAATTAACTTTGCTTTTTTTGCAAGAAAATAAGAAAAAACGGTTTTAAAGTTCTTTTTCTATATTGATAAACATCTACTTCAAAAGTGTTAACTATGTTAGAAATATAACTGTTTAAAACCGTACTTGGTGCTATCTGGGAACTAATTAATTGAGGTCTGTTGAGCTTGCCTCCTATCAGTGATAAAGTATGAATGAGGCATGAAACATCCTCTGTCACCCATAAAATAGCGCTGCTGCTGCGCACAGGAAGGCAGGGGAGGAGTACTAACTAGTCATTCATCTTAAGTGGAACATATTCTGACACTTGTAATACGGTGGATGAGATAATCAAAACGTTTTTGACAGAGCATTCCTTCTCCCAAACTCTAAATAAGGCCCTTAGGTGGCAAGAGCCGTTTATCCAGGGAGCCCCTGAGACACTTGTCTCTGCTCCTAGCATGGGATAAACCTCTTGCCGGAGCAGAAAGAGGGAGTGCTTTCTCATGTCCATAGAGCTAGACTTGGGAAGGGACTAACTCCTGCTACTATGGACAAAGTTTCTTTAATAAATTGCAGTCAAGCAAGACAAAAGTGCTGGAAAAGTGGTTAGCTGGCAGTGGCAAAATTCCCTAGAAATGTAATCAATCTTTGGCCAGTGCAATGCTAAAAATGATACCATTCCACCCGCACAACAGAAGAATCCTGAACTAAAATGGCTCAGTGGAAAAAGGAGAATCCTGTGTGTGCAAAAGCATGAGGAACCACTTTCTTTACTTTTAAACGCAGAACCTGGAAAGGCTCTCAAAGGATCATTTGGTTGCTCTTTTTCTACTTCTGGACCACAAAATACTGAAGAAGGGCACCATTGAGGAGAAAGAGCTAGCTGGCCGGTTGAGCGTAGATTACACTGGACCTTATAGGAGCTGTGACTGGAGCAAAACCTGGACCCTAGGAACCTTTCCTCAAAGTTTGGAAGTATGTGCAGCACCAGGAGTGGCTTTTGCAAATTCTTCAAAAAGTGGAAGACTGTTATTTTGTGTACTCACAAAGGACCCAGACATGTTGCCAAAGCTCCCTGAGAAATGCACAACCCCACTGGCAGAGGGTTACGGGTTTGGCCCACTCTGAGCCTTTCCTAGCACAGTTTGAGGCCACTGCAGGACCCCTGAAACTTTGGGGAAGATTTACAAGAACTGATGCATCTCTGCATATTAGCAGAGATGCGTCAGTTAATTTGCGTCACGCAAAAATCCCTTGCGCCACCATGGATGTGTCGCATTTACAATGCGGCGCACCGTGGCGCAAGGATTGACAGATGCGTGACGCATCTATTGGCGTAAAGGCAACGCATTGCTGGAGTCGTGTCGCAAGCACGATGCAACTCCAGCAATGCTTCGGAATGCCTATTTCTATTATGCTGTGTCACTCCTTACGCCTGTTTCAAGCAGGCGTAAGGTTTTGACACAGTGGCGTCGTAAAAGTGACTCCGTGAAATCTTGTAGATTTCACTGGCTCACTTTTTCGAGGCTTTCTTGCGTCGGAACGCCCACTCTGCATACATTATACCTGACTCAGGTATAATGTGCCACAGGGCTTTACAAAATGAAACATCTCCATAGACGCGTCACGTTGTAAATGTGTCGCAACGTGGCGCACTGTTTACGACGCCGCTGCGTCACAAAAGTGGCGTAACAGCGGTGTAAAAGTGTTGCAAGGGGCTTGTAAATCTGCCCCTTTGTATCCAACGGCGTCAAGCCCTCATAGTCTACATCCTCCTGCCTTACCCTAATGGAGAAATGTGAGTACCAAAAAATACTTATAATTCATTTTTACCAACAGAAAAAAGACTACCATGGTCTTCTAAATCCTGGCATGCAGCCATCTGTCCGCAAGGTCAGAAGAGGGTATTACCTTCATATGCTGTCAAAGGACTGTTTTCCCTATGCAGACTTCCCTGCCTACCTGTCAGCAGGCTCTAAACCTTTAGAATAAGTGCCACAGCAGCAGTTGCTTTGAAGACTGAAGAGTTTGCCGAGCTGGCACATGGTTTTTTGTGTACAACCTTTAAACTTGTTTTGAAAATTAACTCTAAAAAATGGAGTTGTTCTAGGAAAGGAAACCAATGGCCCTGATGCGCAAAGAGAATTCTTCCTGCACTTGGAGGCCATTTATGAATTTTTCTGCCTGGAATTACCTACCATGCCTCTCATCGTGGTCACAGACATCCAAATCTAGTGACTGTGGTCTGCCCTAAATAGGACAGGGTGACAGTCACTATGACCTAGGGGTCCAGAGTAAGTGTGGGCGAAGTATGTGTAGCAGCACTAGGCAGAACTCTGCAAAGTCGCAAAAAACCACTGCCACGCTACGCGGAGTTCCGCGAGTGGGCAGAGTTCATTGTCCCGCCCGTTCGCTTGATGTTTCCACTGTATGGCAATGCAAATTGCATTTTCAGGTGGAAATATCACGCGAACAGCACCACACGGTCGCAAATGGGCGTGACAATCTTGTTTCTTACTCTTTTTACCGTGCTGTGGCCTACTTTTTCATCCTTCTTCAATCTTTGCAATCCTTGCTTTGTAAAACTTTTTTTCCCGATCTTTTTTATTCATTATCTAACCCATTGTCTTTCTAACTGTATATTTTGCATTTTATTCTACTTTTTTGTGTGTTTTTGGTGAGTTTTGTACTTTATTTTTTCTCTTTACTTCCTTCCTAATTTTTTTTACTTCCTTCCCTCTTATTCCTGTTTTTATACCTTCTACATTTTCTCTCTTCTGCCCCCCCCAAGCATCACGGCAGATAAGGGTGCCCCAAAAAAGGCAGCAATAAGGAGCCACCTTCCTTGCAGAAGGCGGCGCCAGGAAGGGGTGCAGCCCCAGGCCTTGTTTTCTGATGTAGAGGTGTCAGAGCTGTTTTTTTTATGTCCAGCGCCACCTCCTCTCCACCCTGGCAGCAGGCAGCAGGCCTGGGTCTGGGTACAGACTCTGGGAGTGCCAGCAGCACTGGGCGAGGGTGCGCCAGGCAGTGTATCACTGCTCTATGGTCCGGCGCACCCATAATCAGCTGACGCACCAGTGGTCCGACATCCTGGACCGAGAGTATGACCTGCTGGACTTGCTAGGGGTTGAGTTCGTGGGGCTCGATGAGTAGCTAATTATTATTATTATTATTACTTTTGTGTTCTATGTTATTGCTAATATTTTTTTCCCAGATAGCAAGCATGCTGCTCACATGCAGGCATGTTAAGTTTACAAATATTTTACTATGTGATCGTTATTCTAGACAGGTGCTTGGTGCTACCTAATCGTACTTTTTTGCACTCGCTTGTGCTGATTATGTAAGAACTTAAGTATTGCAGACTCCTTTGTCCTGTCACTAAGATAGTGGTAGTTAGTATCAGTAATTAAGCGGTGAGCGTCCTCTCACTTCAGTTCTTAGAACCTTTTTTGTAGCTCTTACAGTGACAAGCAACCAACCAATTTGGTGTATGCATGCGTCCATCTATGCACTTAAAGACAAAATGCAGACTTAGTGATTTGTACTGTCAAAGGGGGTGGAGAATGAATGCGAATGAGATGAAAGAACTTAGAAGCAAATATAATTCATTGTAATTTGCTAATAATTCCATTATCTTTGGAATAGGCTGGCTAGGTAGGTTTAGGAAATTTGGAATAGGATAGGACCGTCCACGATACTAGTCTACTACTAGTCTATCTGATTTAGGAAAGTTAAATGTTGTTGCGATTGCCTTTTCCTCTCAAAAAATATTTTTGGAAAGATTATTTATTTACCACCAATCTTTTTTTGTCTTTATGTCTTACATAAGCATCCAGGGGCAAGAAGAGGTGTGAGGCGGGTAAGGGACCTGGAGGTGCCTCCCAGTTCAAAGAACGTTCCTCAGCCGATGGCTCTGCTGGCCCCAGTAAGGCCTCCTGTTGGTAATATTAATAAATATTTCCCTAACTTTTACAGCTCCTTATTTTGAATTATTTATTTCTACCCGTTTCCAAATTTTTTCCAAAATCCTCTTTGATCCATCCATTTAAAAATTCTTGTTATTCCTGCATCTTCCTATTTACTTAGTTTCTATATTCCTAGTGTCTGTACTTTACTTCAAACTGTCTCTGTACTATACGGTCTGTAGCTTACTCTCTTCCGCTTTGTCAGTCAGCTTTCCCTCTCCCCATATATATTTTGTGAACTGCCTAGTGGTGGTAATGTAAGACTCAGAGAACCCATTAGTCATGGTCACATACTACTACTAGTACTACTACTCTGCCGTGCAGATTGCATGCCCAAGTAAGGTATTCTACGCATGTTTGTTGAAATGAGAAGGCTTTCTTTTACTTTCTCATGCTCAATTAGTAAGACAAGAGAGTGGCCATGGTCAAGTTGGACACCCCAAAGTTGTGTCTTCTTCATCTTAGCTAGGCCTGGTATTCATAGCAGCAGTTAGTTAACTGATTACTGTGCACCATGGCTAGAAGGAAGTATGAGGAGGATGGCCCCATCGCATTTTCCAACCAAGACCATATGTCCAGTTGTCCACTTTTATTTCTTTTCAAAAACTCAGATTCATCAATAGCTCTAGCCACTCCAGTCCTTTACAGTTTGTCTTGAGGCTTTTCAAAAATTTCCACCAGCAAAATACCCAACCTGATATTTTTGATGGAAGATTCTGTCTGTATCCGAATTGTAGTGATGTGTGTTGTGTATTTTAAATTTTGGTATAAAAATAAATAAACAGGGGAAGGAGTATCTGGCATCTAAAAAATGTGTAATGTTTTTTCTAACTGCATCGACTACCAGTGCTTGGGCCAGCGGTGAACGTGGCACCAGCCAATTAGCAGATGCACCAGCGGTAGTGGGTGAGCCAGCAGCAGTGGCGGTCTGCGGTAATTCATATTGCTTGCTTATTGACAATTAATTATATACTCACTGCAAGGTGTGTACTGTTGAGACCTGTGAACAGTTGAACACACACCTCTTTACTTAGCATATACAGCAGGAGTTGAGTAACTAATGGCGTCTATATGACTGGAAGAGAAGGATGTGTGGGTGAAAGGATGCATATACTATAGGTGACTGATAGGATGCATGGGTGGGTGAAGGATGGATGAAAGATGAAAGGATGCCTACCTGGGTGGGTGAAAGTATGTGGGTGAAAGGATGCCTGCCTGGGTGGGTGAAAGGAATCCTCCAGTGGGCTTGATGGGTCAAATGACGCATGGGTGGGTAAATGATGTATGTTGGTGAAAGGTTGGTTGAGAATGAGAGCCAGGTTTGGATGGATGGATATATGAATGTATAAATGGTATTCAATTGTGAAGACTGGATGGAGAGAATGTACAACTTAAATGGTTAGTAGCAAAGCCATGGGTGAAGAACAAAATACTAGAAGAACAATGCAATGATGAATGAAAAGATCACTGGGAAGAAGTGTAAACAAGGGACTAGGGTGTTCCTCTATAGTGGTGTTTTTTGCACCTTCTTTACTTGCTTGGAATATATTTTTTATCAAGGTTTTTGATTCAAATGGTTGAGGCGGTATTTCAGACTACTCCTTTGACTCAAAGTGGTTTTCAAGCACAACATATATTATGTATCCTTCCTAGAAGCCACCCATCATCATCAATCACCTCCCTCCGAGTCCCTATCCATGGCATTTTGCCAGTGACAGTCAAGGGTGACCCATCAGCTGCATGGTTACATCAGCTGCACTGCATTGTAGGCTGTGCAATGTGCTTCTGCCTCAGTTAATGTGTAGGCCCCTTTACAAATGCCATGGCAATGCAAAAAATAAATTGTTGTCTTTCCCTTCACTCACAGTGCCCACTCCTTCACTTCCTAGTACATATGTAACTCCTTTCCTAACTTCCTTGTTCTGCCCCAGCCTTCCATAAAATTTGAAAATACATTCTTTGCATGCGCCCTTTCCTCTGGCCAAGTGATAACTTATATATTTTATTATTCCTTCCATAACGGATTACGTCAGTTCAAATTTTTCTCTTTTAACAATTGCAGAACAAAGTGACTCACTACTAACAAAAGCTTAGGCACTTGATGATGATGATGATAATGATCAGTGAAACGTCTACCTATCCGGCCTAGTCCCTCTAACGTACCTACAGTAGACTAAATTAATAAATATTTTCCTCACTGCCAAGCAAATCTATTTTGTTGGAAATAAGTAATGTCAAATGTGGTGACGGAGTGTGAGGCCAGGGAGTATAGTGTGACTAAGAGTAAGTGACTTTGCATTTTGGGGATGGGATAGTCTGTGATGGGCGTGCCAAATACAATATCCTATTCCCTAATCCTTCCCCAGTACTGTAGTGCATTGCTTTTCCCATGGGCAGACAGGAGGATGCCTGTCTGCATAATTGTCCTCTTTATAATTAGTAGTACCTCATGTGACGTATATCATTCACAGTAAGTAACTATTCATCTGCCTTGTAGTGAGGGTGAAATTGAGGTATTTAACAGAGCCTGGCCATGATAGGAATAAGAGATATTTGTCTGTTACAGCTGCCCCACCTGCAGACAGTAGCAAAGCAACACAACTCGAGTATGTCTGTCTAGGGCATCAGCTGAGCTAGCATGCCTAATTTAGCTCAACAAGAGGGAGAAGAATACTTGTATACTCCATAGTGCATGATGCCTGAAACTCTAATCATATCAAAATCAAATGGCCAGAGGATACCAGCAAATGTACTGCAACTGTGCCCCTATATAATATTATGTGTTTTGCTGAGAGTATTGTTTACAATTTGTCTTTTTCTTTCTTGATATAGCTACTTCCACAAATCAGACATAAACTAACAGGCAGGAGGTAGCAGACAGGACCTGGCAGAGGAAGCTGGAGGCCCTCAGGGCTGAATATCAGTGTCTGTTGGCCTAGGAAGAGACGGCAGCAGCTGCAAATGCCCCGGGCCCCAGTTTCCCCGGTAGTCTGTTGCCGCGGTCCAATGGTAGCCGCCCGCCGCCATTCCACCACTGCTGTCCCCCCCCCTATTTTAGAGCATTTCAGCGCTGCATTCTGCAGAAGCAGGTGCACCTGGAAGCCAGGTAGGAGGAGCGTCTGAACACATTGAAGAGGCATGTCAGTAAGCTCTTAGCCCGCCATTAGGCCTCTTCTGCCCCTTTTATAATCTTTTTTTTCGGTGGGTCGGACTTTTTGGGGAGAGGTTGGGAATGTGGGAGTTTGGGCAGTTTTGGGATTTTCTTATTTCTTTATGGACAAGTTCCTTTTTGGACTTTTGAACTACTATGGGCATTGGTTGGGGTTAGGGAGAGGGGTAGGTTTACTAGTTTATTTAAATTAGTTAGGTAAATTTTTTTTATAGTTGTACATTATATTTAATTTTTGTTTGGGGGTTACTGTTTTACTTCACACTGCTGCCTTTTCGCAGCCAGTTTCTAAAATCTGCTGATACTGTAACAACAAAATAGTTATGTGGTACCCTCCCTTGTCCTACTACTCTGTCCTCCTAGTCTCAGCAGTCTGCAACTATATTAACCCCTAAGGACTTGGAGGGGGTGGATGTGTGAAATTCCATTGTATATAGAATTATTGCAGTTCAACAATGAATCACCCACAGTTCTTCTCTGACCTGATTAGATGAAGCAAGGGCTGCATGATTTCCCAAGGTGCCATGGTGGTGGTAGTAGTAGCAGTAGGCTAGCGCACTATGTTAGGTTTCAAGTTCCCATCCCTGCAACGCACTCCTTTCACGTTATATTAGGTTAGCAATGTGTGGCTAAATAGATGCCATTTGTATTCACATTATGCAACCCACTGAGTTATCCCCGTAATGCGCAGGTTTCAGTTAGCGAGTGTGACTCCATTTTGTTTTTCACAATCCTTATTAGGCTGCTTAGACTGTGCCTGAGTTAGGCCTCATGGCTCGTATTGCTTGCCTCAGCAGAATACTGTATTTCGTTATTATTTTTCTTTCTGTCCAAGGCTGTTTCCCGACTTGCTAATGACGAGGCGATTCTGCTCTCTCATACCTATCCAAGTGTGTAGTTCTGCTCCCACGTTAGGAGATGCTGAGACCCAGCGCAGTGGCCTTGGGTCTCTGATAACATGTACCCATCTGGCAGGTGGTAGCTCATCTCCCTGTGCCTCCTTTGTTCATGTTTGGCCCAGGCCGGTAGTATTCCATGGTGGGCGGGGTTGGAGGCTCTTGGGGAAGAATGATTACTCACTGTAGACTGTTGGGGAGTCAGTCCCTTGGCAGACATCTTAGGGTGCAGGTCATGATGGACTCCTCTGCAGAGCATTGCTAATAAAATGTAAGTTTTCATTCTCTACTGTCTGACCGACTCTTCATTCTTGGGAAGGCATAGCAGGTGGATGTGAGACAACCCGAGTGGCCCTAGAGGGCCACTTCCTTCAGTTGGTGCCCGAACAGGGACCTCGCAAGGTGATCCAACTCACCCGTAATCGGGTTGCAGGGTCAGTGGGTGCGTTTGGTTGGTTGGGCGGATCGGGGTACACCACATAAGACCAAGCCTGGTTCTCGCAGCTGCCCCGCCCGGCTGATCAGGCGCCCCCTCATCTAGTGGTCCCCGGCTGGGGTCCTGAGAAGGCGAAACCTTGGAGTTGACCGTTTGGTCCGAAGAGTCGGCAGTGGAGAATAGCTTGGCTCGACCTGTGTGCACCAGGTGTGTTTTGACTCTTGGGAAAATGGTGCCATTCTTGGACAGCATGAGCCTGGGGGCTGTGTCTTGATACAGTCTCCGGACTGTCTTGTCTGCAGTTTTTGAACTGCCTTGCTTGAACGACACGAGTCAACTTGATGTGTCTTAGTACGATCTCCGGACTGTCTTGTCTTGAACTTTGTGGGTCTGCGGTCCCTTGAAAAAGGCACAGAGTGTTTGTGAGCAGTTCACCGGACCACCTGGAAAATTGGCCCGCGCTTGAAAAGGTCTGGGGCTGCCCGCGAGCAATCTGCCAGACCAACTGGTAATTTGGTTAATGTTTGAAAAGGTCTGGGGCTGGAGCCTGTCTTCTCGAATTTGATACAGTCCCCGGACTGTAGGGAGTGGTCCCTGGACCGTTTTTGTTTGGTTCGTGACTATTTGTTACTTTATCTTGTCTTAGTTTGTTGATTGTTGGTGTTCTACTTGACCATTAGGGACAGTGCATGTGTCTTATATTAAGATGCCTTGTTTCAGCAAATTGGGGTGTTTTGGATGTCAATGTTGTTCTACTGATGCTCGATTGGAAGAGAGCCAGCCTGCACCTCCGGAGGGTTCTCCAAATTTTGACGTATACGTTAAACATGGTATTGGCCCTGTTATGTTTAGCACATTGTGGCATAAATATACGAGGGACAATGCTGAGTTACAGTGGCCGCTTACTGGCTCGTTTGATGAACAGAAATTGAACTTCTTGCAGGACAAGTTGTTCGCTAGGAGGAGCAGACAGTCGATGTTTGATTCTATAAGAGTATGGCAGAAAGAAGCAAAGCAGCGACGACTGAGAGCAGAGAAAGAGGCCCGGAAGAGGCGGATGCAAACTATAATGCAGAAAGCAGTAGCCTATGAAAGAGGGAAGATAGAGAAGGGTATAGAATGCACAGATAGAAAGTTTCGGTTACAGACAGATAAATGTTATGTTACTAGAGAGGAAGGTGATGATTTCGTCGAAGAGCTCTTGGATTCTCGTCCTCATGCCCCTGAACGGATATACCCGGCAGTCCTGACCTCTCAGTCCTTGGCCTCTAGTGCCGCCCCTTCTAGCATTCCTGTTTCTAGCGCTACCGCCTCAGCCCCGGCCCCTCTTGCTTCTCTTCTACTCACACCAGTCACCGGGGCGGGTGCTGTTATCTCCCCTGCCCAGTCAATCAGTTCTGTGTCGACTGCTACTCCTCCTTTCACCTCTACCACCCTGTCCCCCTACATGATGGTACCTGTCTCTACGTCTGCTCCTTCCTCCGTGTGACACCCCAGGCACAGTTGAATGTCGAAACTCCTGCGCGTGGAGTGCATGATGTGAACTGGGCAGCAGCGCGAGATCGAATGGATAAAGTGTTGGTGCGTTCTGCAGTGGGTGATGAGGAAAAGCAAATGGTGGCGAATCAAGCAGCTCAGTGGGCTCGGCACCCGATCTATAACTCGGAGGATGTGTGGAGTGTGATGAAAGATTATGAGCCGTTTATACAGCAGCATGCCCTTAAACACGTCAGCGATGCTGATAGGGTTGTGGGAACAGTGTTTTCAAGGTGTTGCACCGCAAATAATATATGACATACGGGATAGGGTCTATGCAGCAGGTATGGCTCCCAATGAGGTTTTTAGAAATATAACGACACTAGTGGGTTACCGAGGTAGATTGCTCCAGAAGGTTCCGACAATGGGGACACAGCATCCCATGAGGGAAGTTCAACCCATTTACCACCCTGAAATTCCAGAACTGCGCGATTCCACCGATGCTGTGATTAGACCACGGGTCAACGCTCAGTTTCAGGAACAGTGGATCTATACTCCTTGGGAGAGGAGTGAGGTCCTATCCTTAAAGAGCCAGCTGCCAGACCCCCGGAAAAACCCTACTGCATATTATAAAGAATTGACGGAGGCGGCCTCCTCCACAGTAATGACGCTAGCTGACCTAGAGCTGTTTTTCGGCCTGTTGGTACCGGTGGATATATGGAGGCAGGTCCATACGCAGGATCATGTACTAGAGTTGGGGGGCAAGTGGGATGAGATCAGGGCTTGGGATAAGGAGCATATGCCCGGCGACAAGCCGAAAGCGGAACTCCTCGCTTTGCCAGGACGTATTATCACATACATGCACTCACTTATCCCGCCAAAGAGAGTGGATTGGGATAAGTTGACTGCGTGTTGCCAGAAGACGGATGAGAGTGTGTCAGAGTTCTTTACTAGATTTGAAGGGGTGTTTTTAGATTTTAGTGGACAGGACCTGTCAAAGGAGGGTGGTGTTCGTTTATTTGTCAACAGATTTGTTACTAACTTGCTTACCGAGATTGCAACACGGTTGCATGCTTCGGAAAGTACTTGGACGACATCATCCCCGTCAGTGATATTGAGTATGGCACAATATTACAAACATAGAGAGAATGAGGACAAGGAAAGGATGGAGAAAAAGTCAAAGGATTTGAAGACGAGGGTATTGATGCAGCAAGTTGCGAGGGGAAATGGACGAGGTAGAGTTTCGGGTTCGGCCCAACGGCCGCCCCGGTCTGGCAGGGGTGGTGCTTCAAATGCGCCCCTCGGGCTCAATCAATGTGCGTACTGCAAGCAGGAGGGACATTGGCGGAATGAGTGTCCGGAGTTGTTACAGAAAGGTGAGGCCCCGAGGGGTCGGGGTTTTCGAGGACGCGGATGAGGAACAGGAGGTAGAGGTGGGATGCAGTCAGAGGATGCATCACACAATAGGCAGAGCAGGAATTATTTTGACGACCCCCGAGGACGACAGTACTATCATGACGATTATGACATGGACGAAGTGACAGGGTTGTCTCACAGCTAGGACAGCCGAGGACAGGGCGAGGGACCAGTTCCTGTGCCTATAGATCAGCATGGACGTTACGTCACTGCCGATTTACAGGGTACTACTGAAAAATGTTTAGTTGATACAGGGGCTATGAATAGCTCTGTTTCCCGTTCACTGGTCCCGGGGGCAGCTCTGTCTGGCCAAAACAATGTGTCAGTGGGGTTTCAGGCGTGCCGGTCATTAGCCCCATTTCCAAACCTCTTGCTTTGACTATTGGCCCCTTTACGGTCGATTCACCATTTTTACTGACATCAAATTGTGGAGAAAATTTGTTAGGACTTGATTTGTTAAAAAAGTTGCATGCGACAATTTTTTGTTCTCCAGACGGTGTTTACATGACTATTGGACCGCAGGTAGCCCGTGCCAAACAGTGCTTCGCGAAGGATGCCCCCCTTCCAGCTGAGTTTAAAGATGTGCCGCGTACGTGATGGGCTACAGGAGACACGGATGTGGGGTTACTCCAGATCCCGCCAGTATCTATATAGATCAGAGACAATGCTAAATTGCCACGTATTCCCCAGTACAAGATATCCCAGGCAGATGAAAAGGCCCTATTGCAAATAATACAGGATTTGATTAAGTCTGGCGTGGTTGAAGAGACTGTGGCGAATGTGTGTAATAGCCCTATTCTTCCTATTCTTAAAAAGGCACCCTTGGATTCTTCTGATGCCCACCCTGACGTTTACCGTTTTGTGATAGACCTCAGAGAGGTTAATAAGATCGTAGTTCCCCAATACCCTGTGGTTCCGGACATTACAACGATCTTAACAATGATTCCCCCATCAGCAAAATCTTTCTCTGTAGTTGACTTAAAAATGCTTTCTTCAGCATACCGATCCATACAGATAGCAGATATCTGTTTGGATTCACAATAGCCGGTCAGAGCTTTAGATTCTGCAGTGCTCCTCAAGGCTATACTGAAAGTCCTAGTATTTATAGCCAAGCCTTGAAAGCTCAATTGGATTCTTTGGAGCTTCCCCCTGGTAATGTGCTGCTGCAGTATGTTGACGACCTCCTTGTGGCTTCGGACAATGAGGATGGTTGCAAAGACGCCACAGTTAAATTGTTGTTGAATCTGGCGCATCATGGACACAAGGTGTCACTTTCTAAATTTCAATATTGTCGACAGGAGGTCACCTATTTAGGTCACCTGCTGTCAAAGGAGGGTCGCAGACTAACACCTGAGCGCATAGCTGCTATTACTAATATGTCTGTTCCCAAGACCCAACGCGAGGTACGCGCGTGTATTGGGATAACATCGTATTGTCGGCATTGGATCCCTAACTATTCCCTACTAACAAAACCCCTTCTTTACCTGACCACCAAAGATGTGCATGAACCCCTGCCTTGGACACCTGCATGCCAGCAAGCTTTTGAGCAAATAAAGACTGCGCTTTGCTCTGCTCCTGTGCTTGGTACCCCTGATTACCAGAAGCCTTTTGGGCTCTACGTGCATGAGGTGGACGGTTGCGCGCTTTCTCTTCTAACACAGGGTTTCGGTGGTAAGCAGAGACCCTGCGCCTACTTCTCTGCCATGCTTGATAATGTCGCCAGAGCGCTCCCGAGCTGTTTGAGAGCTGCCGCGGCGGTGGCAGTTTCTATCAGACAATCGGAAGGGCTCGTTCTTGACACGGACCTCACAGTCATGGTACCTCATGCTGTGGATACGCTATTGAATAAGACAAAGACGTAGCACCTTACTAGTGCGCGTCTGACTGGCTATGAATTGATTCTGTTTGCTCCGCACATTACCATTAAAAGATGTGCTACTCTGAACCCAGCCACGTTTCTACCCCTCCCTTCGGAAGAAAAAGACAATGATGTCCATGATTGTTTATTTCGGACTGAGGAAGAAACGAAAGGACGGGTAGACCTGACTGACGTTCCCTTATCTGACCCCCAAGGGGAACTATATGTTGATGGCTCTTTTTTCAAATTAGCAGATGGCACCACCAATGCAGCCTATGCAATCACAACGTTACACACTGTAGTTGAGACATCCCATATCCCACACCAATCGGCCCAAGCTGCAGAGTTGGTTGCCCCCTTCAGGGCTTGTGAGTTGAGTGAGGGACTGGCTGTTAATATCTACACCGACAGCCAGTACGCCTTTGGGGTGGCCCATAATTTTGGGTGCCTCTGGGCGGAGAGAGGGTTTTTGACTTTGCACGGACTGCAGGATTCAGAACGGGCCATTGATACATAGATTGCTGTCCGCATTGACACTTCCCAGTAAGTTAGCAATAGTAAAATGTAGCGCTCATAAGGCTATTACAGATGATGTTGGGAGGGGAAATTCTTTCGCAGACCAGACAGCTAAGGAGACAGCTCGATCAAAGATGACAAAGATGTTGGTGGCAGGTCCCGCTAGGTGGGTCCCAGACAATGGAATGTTCGAGGACACATTGGAGAATGTCAGGGAAATCCAGGGTGAGGCAACTTTAGATGAATTAGCGATGTGGGAGGAGAGAACAGGTCGCTTGGATGAGGATGGGTAGTGGACTGACTTGTCAGGGAAGCAGCGATGGTTGCTGCCTAATTCATATGTGCTCCCTGTTGTTACCATGGCCCACGGCCCGGCGCACATTAGTGCCAATGGAATATGCAAGTTGCTGGACCCAGTATGGCAGAATGATAATATCGCTAAGACAGCCACGCACCTAGTGAAGCATTGCATCATTTGTCTGAAGCATAACCCTGGGAAAGGTACCCCTACACCCGCTGGTAACTTTGCACCGCCTTCCTTCCCTTTCGAGGTTCTCCAGATGGATTTCATCGAAATGGAATGAGTTAATAACCTAAAGTATGTGTTAGTAGTGATCTGCGCATTCAGTAAATTGATTGAGGCTTACCCCACTAAAGAGAATACAGCTATGGCGACGGTGAAGGCACTTCTAAAAGAGTACTTCCCGCGCTATGGGTTGCCACGCGTGATCTGGAGTGACAACGGAAGTCACTTCAATGCAAAAGTCATTGAATTAGTGTGCACAGGTTTGCATATTAAGCAGAAGTTTCATGCAGCGAATCACCCCCAGTCAGCAGGTCTGGTTGAGAAGTACAAAGGTACTCTCAAACTGAAGCTAGCAAAGATTCAAGAAAGCACAGGGCTGCGATGGCCAGATGCATTACCCTTGACTTTATTATCTACCAGAGCGACAGCGCATTCTAGAACAGGGTTGTCCCCATATGAGGTGGTCTTCGGACGCCCTGCTAATGTTTGGGGCATCCCA
The DNA here is from genome assembly GCA_963921515.1 of Calotriton arnoldi. Taxonomy (NCBI): domain Eukaryota; kingdom Metazoa; phylum Chordata; class Amphibia; order Caudata; family Salamandridae; genus Calotriton; species Calotriton arnoldi. Next base: position 226,684 of record CAWUFW010014892.1, read on the forward strand.
AGACCCAAGCACTTTTCCGAGATAGAGTACCCTCTGCTTGTAGACTATCTGTATGAATTGTTTCAAGATCTTCGTTCTCTTTATCAACAGATACAAGCCACATTGCGGCCAGTACCAGAGGGGCCTGGGCATTGCATACAGCCCGGCGACTATGTGATGATTAAGAACTTCCAACGAAAAATCAGCTTGGAGCCATGGTGGAAGGGGCCTGTCATCGTTCTTCTCGCCACTAGAATGGCTGTAAAGGTAGACGGCAGAAAGCACTGATCCATACATCTCATGTGAAACGGGTGTCTCTCCCGCTCCCGTACGACCGTTGGGTCAACGAAGGCATCGGTGATCAGGAGTGTGAGAAGGTGCCACGCTTTGTTCCCTTCTCTGACGCCCAGGTGAGGTGGGTGCAGACGGACAAAGAAAGTGGTGCAGTTCTGTCTGAGGCGATCCCACCAGAGATAAGGGCTGCCCCGGATAACACCGCCTCTAATACACCGGAATCTGAGTCTCTATGCCCATCTGATCCTGAGTTTCTGCCCCTTTTTGTTGATGAAACAGTGCCTGGAGTAACAAAATGTAATCTGAGGCCCCGAAAGAAGGACGGTGCACCAGCCGAACAGTCTAGGAGTTAGGGAAGAACTTGAGCTTAGGGCGCAGGTGCTGTGCCTAAGGTGCCTGTATTAGACTAGGGTGAACTACACTGGTGCACTGCCCTGGAAACTGGACAGGATAGTTGAGGGTATTTGCCCAGGAGGGAGGGTGCCCTATCCTGAAAGAAGAAGGATTGGTTTTGCTGCAAGGGCTGCGATTGTGCAGCTCCTCCGTGGGAGTGCTTCATAGCACCGTCGTTGATGAACAATAGGAGCCTGCCAGCGAGGCTCTAAATGGATGCTGGGTGATTTGTGCCCTCTGGTACTGTTGTTGCAATAGTGGCTCTAGCCCGTGAATTTTTCTTTCCCTTGTGACACCTATAAGTTGCCCTTGAAATTTTCCAAATGTATCCCTTTGGTCGTCCTATCCCTGATGAGGAGGAGCCCTTTGCGGCTCTGCGTCCCACTTCAGATGGTCCTGTTTGGTCCTCTTGGTCCCCCAAGACTAAAATAGTGTTTGTGGTAATAATTTTGCTTTCTCTGATAATTGTATTTGGGGTGCTGTTTTTCCTGGAAGAAAAATATCCTGTGCATGCTTGGATAAGTACTACACCTGCCCCTCCTGAACATATTTTTGGAACATTAGCGCCTCACAAAGAAAAAAACCGGAAGTCCTATAAGGACAATGTTTTTATTCAGACATTGCATCAAACGCATGCTGTTTATAATACAACGAAATGTTAGGTGTGTGGTTTGTTACCTTCTGTCACGCATCGAAGTGAGAACCTGCTGCCTATGCCTCTATCTCATGTTAATAGCTGTGAGGGATGGTTTACCTTACTTAGCTTGATTCGCTCGTTCTCTCAACCAGACTCCTTGGAACGCAGAAGTACCAGTTCCCACTCTCTGACGATGAATGTATACTCTCAGCATAGGTCCCCACCTGGTGTTTCCCCTGGAGATGGGTGGTTCGATCGAGTGTTCTTAAGCTCTTGCCTCAGAGCAGCAGATCGAGGTAGAAAGGCAAACAGAACAGGGATGGATATAGATAGGTTTTCACAGTTCAATATATCTGAATATTACCAATCCTTTCAAGCCTGCAATGTCACTGAAGATAAGCCCATACCCCTGGCGGTGGTAGAAATATTGGCCCCTTTTTGTGTTCAAGGGGCGGGAGATATAGCGGTGGGAGACAGTAGATGCAACACCACTTCCATATTGAGAATGCCCAAAAGTCCGCCCTTGATCCCACCACCTAATGTTTATTTTGTTTGTGGTGCTCGTGGCTATGTGTGGCTTTCTGAGGGATGGTCTGGGCGGTGCTACGTTTATTACCTCCTTCCCCCAGTCTATCTAGCCCCTCCCAACTACCACAAAATTCATCACTTGCAGCATAGGAGGGCCCCAGCACCCCGAGTTAGGAGAGTTGTTAATACAGATGATATTGATCAGACAGATACATCCTTGCAGCAATTTACTGACATAATGAAGGGCATTCTGCCGGTCTGGGGTCCCATGTTCAATAGCCGTAATATTCGTCGCCTTGCTAGAGTAGTTGAGGGAGTTATTAATACTACTGCTGGTATACTGACTAATATTACAGTCGAGCTTCAGGCTACGAGGCTTGTTTCTCTTCAAAATCGGATGGTTTTAGACGTCATTCTGGCTGATAGGGGTGGAGCCTGTCGCGTCATCGGCAGCAGCTGCTGTGTGTACATCCCTGATAGTGCCCCTAATGTGTACTCCGCAATACAGAAATTACACAGACTGGCTTCAGATATCCATCAGGATAGTGGTTCATGGTCCCTCACAGGGTGGCTGGTGACATCATGGGGTTGGAAGATATTACTTGTCCTAATAGCCATCGCAGGAGTTATCTTTACCTGTTGCTTATGCAATAATTGCCTTCCAGCCTGTTGCACCTATTGTATGAGTAAACTTACCCCTACCCCAACATTGCCAAGAAGTGATAACAAGATTTCTGTTATGATGATGCAGGAAATTCAGGATATGATGCTCATAGATGAGGGCATCTTTGAGTATTAGGTGATTTCAATGCTCATGTGTTGTTTGTTTTTCCCTTGTAACATGAGTGACTATACAATTTCTTCCTCACCCTTAGAATTGTAAAGACCCTACCGGATAGCGAATAAAGCATTTAGCCACCCATGCTAAAAGGAGGGTCTGTTAGGTTTCAAGTTTCAATCCCTGCAACGCACTCCTTTCACGTTATATTAGATTCGCAATGTGTGGCTAAATAGATGCCATTTGTATTCACATTATGCAACCCACTGAGTTATCCCCTAATGCGCAGGTTTCATTTAGCGAGTGTGACTCCATTTTGTTTTTCGTAATCCTTATTAGGCTGCTTAGACTGTGCCTGAGTTAGGCCTCATGGTTCGTATTGCTTGCCGCAGCAGAACACTGTATTTCGTTATTATTTTTCTTTCTGTCCAAGGCTGTTTCCCGACTTGCTAATGAGGAGGCCATTCTGCTCTCGCATAAACTATCCAAGTGTGTAGTTTTGCTCCCACATTAGATGACGCTGAGACCCAGCGCAGTGGACTTGGGTCTCTGATAACATGTACCCATCTGGCAGGTAGTAGCTCATCTCCCTGTGCCTCCTTTGTTCATGTTCGGCCCAGGCCAGTAGTTTTCCATGGTGGGCGGGGTTGGAGGCTCTTGGGGAAGAATGATTACTCCCTGTGGACGGTTGGGGAGTCAGTCCCTCGGCAGACTTCTTAGGGTGCAGGTCATGATGGACTCCTCTGCAGAGCATTGCTAATAAAATGTAAGTTTGCATTCTCTACTGTCTGACCGACTCTTCATTCTTGGGAAGGCATAGCAGGTGGTTGTGAGAAAACCCGAGTGGCCCTAGTTAAACAGTAAAAAGCACCAGATTCAGAAGCAAGGCCCCACTCCCTCCTAGCCGAACTCAAACTGTAGGATAGGGAATATTTATCGCAGGGAACTAGACAAATTGAAATAAAAATGGAGTTAATGCCGTTATTATATGCAAGCTCTAAAAAATAAAAAATGAGTCAGTCACCAGAGACTAGACTACTAGTACACAAGAAGAAGAACTTTAGTCACACCTCAATAAATCACACAGCCCGGGGTAGGAGGATTAGGGTTATGATGCATGGATGGGAAGGGGGATTTGAGGGAAATGTTTGACAAAGACAAACACTACACAAGGACAACATTCATCTTGGCAATGAGCAGCCGACCATCATAAATCTGCTATGGGATGAAAACAAAATGAAAGAATGATGAGTAGTACAGGTAAACTAAATCAAATTGTCCATCTGCTCCCAGAGAGACACAATCAATCAATCACGGCATTTATAGAGCGCGCTACTCACCCGGGAGGGTCTCAAGGCGCTGGGGGAGGGGGTAAGTTACTGCTCGAACAGCCAGGTCTTGAGCTGCTTCCTGAAGGCGAGATGGTCCTGGGTTCGCCGAAGGTGAGTGGGGAGGGAGTTCCAGGTCTTGGCCGCCAGGTAGGAGAAGGATCTTCCTCCGGCGGTGGTTCTGCGGATGCGTGGTACGGTGGCGAGGGCGTGGCTGGTTGATCGTAGCTGGCGTGTGGGCGTGTAGAAGGACATGCGGTCGTTGAGGTACTTTGGGCCCAGGTCGTGGAGGGCCTTGTGTGCGTGGGTGAGGAGTCTGAACGTGATTCTCTTGCTGACGGGGAGCCAGTGCAGGTCTTTCAGGTGTACGGTGATGTGGCTGTGTCGGGGATGTCCAGGATGAGTCGTGCGGAGGCGTTCTGGATGCGCTGGAGTCTCTTTTGAAGTTTGGCTGTGGTTCCGGCGTAGAGGGTGTTCCCATAGTCCAGTCGGCTGGTGACGAGTGCCTGGGTGACGGTCTTCCTGGTTTCAGTGGGGATCCATCTGAAGATCTTGCGGAGCATGCGCAGGGTGTTGAAGCACGAAGATGGGGAAGTTTGGACAAGTTATCTTATATATGTTATGTGGTACCAAGCTTTGGAAGATAGCAAATATATAAAATTTAAATATCTGTAGGAGTCAAGTAAACATAAATGACACACACAGTTCTAATGACTACTATAAAAAATAATGATACTGTATTGCCAAATTACGAGTTGCATCTGCATTCCTCTTGGGCTATACGTCAATCTTGGGTGTCTGGTGGATGCGGTTCGGTAAGGTATGCATGAGTATGTTATATTGTTTATCCAGTATGGTGGAGGTTAAGAGGGCATGTAGATTGAAAAACAAAAATGATATTGAAGAATCAAGGGGAAAGGAGTTAAACTGCATAAGGAGTGCACCAAGAAGACTGAGAGGCAGCATGGTTAAATGTCCGTTTCCAGTTACCTTCAACAATAGGCCCCCCACCCAAACACCACTTAGCTTCGAATTTGAGCCAGACAGCACTGACCACACACACACCCAGCAACATAGCATTTTCCCAATCAATCAACGCACCGCTGTCACTCACCACTCACCACTACTACACAGAGTTGTGTAGGTCTATTGTTTACTTTTAGGCCACTTCAAAGTCACTACCAAATCGGTTGATTTCAGTGAATTTGAAAACTTCCATCTTCTGGTTTCAGTGAATTTGAAAACTTCCATCTTCTGGTTCTCGAAGTAGTCCGCCTACACCCTGCGTCATTCCATCATCTCTCTGATCCTCTTGAGTCTGACACTGAGTATAGTGTCCAACTCCATACCAACTGTGTCCCGAGTCCTGACTCAAATACAATAGATCAACCTGTAGTACAAATTTCTTGTTGCACAACAAGAGAAACATTGAGTCTTTTTTTGTGTAGACTAGATTTGTGTTTGCATTATCTAGGGGACTGGACGGGTCTGACTCTTTGAGGAATACAAAGCAGAAAACAATAAAACAAAGCAGTGAGGCGTGGACCCTGTGAAGGAATCTCGCTATCTGTCAAAGGGGAAGAAAAAAACCCACCTTCAGGTGAAAATTGATCAGCCGTCGGTAGGTCACCAACATTTGTAAATCATCACAAACACATTTTAATCGTAACAGTTACAGATAAACAAACACCCAGTGTCACACTGCTGGCCACTACATGAATCATCTCTCAACACACATCAAAAGTTCACAACAAACAGAGAGCAATGCATGCCATTTACCTGTTCTTCCAGCGTGCTTACCGTGATCGATCTGGGGTACATTGCAGAATGCAGATCCATTTGTTCATGAAGCAGAGATTGGCCAGTGTAAATGTGGGGCAGTCCGTCTAGGGTAATAAACTAGGAAAGGATAGATAGTCATGGTCCAGGGTTAGAGGCAGACACAACTTTGTTTGTATTCTCCATCCAATGCCCTTGAGGGAAATGGGTGTGGGGGGGTTGGTACTTCTTCACTGCACACCGTTGCAACTCCAATCTGCCAATACAATATTTCTAAGAGTAAGACGGTGGGGATGAATTAGTAAACCGGACACAAACAAATAAAAGTAAATAATAATGTCCCCCAAGCTATATCTTTTTTGTTTTTGGGGGTAAAGAAAGAAACAAAGCAGATCGGCGATAGAACAGAGACTGAGAGAGAAAGTTCTATGGTTGTTGGTCCAGGCCTAGTAGTCAGGGAATAGAGCTTGTCCTCAAACTCTGGTGGTGTGCTCAGACGTAGGTCATCTAACACACTACTTCCATGAACTGAGTCTCCCTTATCTTCCTCCTGTTGTACTTCAGGTATGGAGTAATCTGGTGGTATAAAGTGCTGATTCATTTTGATCATGGATAATCTCTCCACGTTTTGGGTCGAGAGACTGGTCCTTCTCACTGTGACAACGGCATCAGCACACTAAAAGCACGCTTAGCGGAGACACTGGCTACCTGGCAAGCCAGATAGTTTTTTAACAGCCTGCTGAGCACTGGCCATTGGCGCCTCTTCTCATACCAATACACCAATGGGTTTTGATCAAGGTAGACCTCTGTTGCATCATACAGATAGGCCTGGACCATCCGCTCAATGGTCATTGCTGGTGCTCCATCTTGCTCAACCTCTTTTGCCTTCGCCTCTGCACTGGACTTAAACCCTGCCAGTAGAAACCACTCAGCTGCAGATTTTGGGGATGATGCTCCTGATCTTGTTATTGATGGTGTTCTGGTTGGTTTTGGCTGCTGTGAGCCAACAGCACTGCCCTCAGGCTCTGAACTTGAAGGCTACCCTGCAGGACTTGTGCCCTGGAGGAGTGGGCCTCTAATTCCCTGCCGTTCATTTTCTAACTCCCTGCCTTGCTCAGCTATCCATGTTTTGTATTTTCTAACCCCATCTGAAAAAGGAATGAAAGGGGACAATAGCGGTTTGTATCGTGGACAAGAATTGTGGCACAGATGTAATGTTTGGATAACACAATGTCTCTTTGCAACCTTGTATTAGCAGACACCCGAAGGATTAAGCTCTCCACCAAGTCATACGCATCTTTTTTTTCTGTACACCTGGGTACATTGCAGACACCTCCTTTAGCTGTTTCTATGGCATGTGCAACAACGGGATAGCTTGGCCCATGGCACTGTTCTCTTTGCTGACTTCCTGTGTTAACACGTCAAAAGGAAGCATCTCTGTTAGGCATTTGACTAGGCCCTATTGGTCCATCTCAATAATCATGCTTTTCACAGTTGCATCCCCTCTTTGCATGACATATTTACTGATAGGTCTGTACTGCTCAAACAGGCGTTCAAGCATGTAATAAGTCGAGTTCCAAAGTGTTGGCACCTCCTGTATGAGTGCTTTAACTGACATTCTATTATCACGTTGAATGATCCTCAGCTGCTTTCGGGCTTTAAATGAATGGCTGAAATGAGTGCAGATTCTTCTGCAGTTGGACAGTACTTTGCTTACTTGGTCTTCTTTTTTGAGAAAGTCCTGTAAAATGATGTTGATGGAGTGCACCAAACACAGGACCCTAAAATAGCCGCCATCTGCCATGGCCTTAATTATATTACTGCCATTGTACGTGGCAACAAAAAATGTTAAGCCCTCTTGTTCGCAGCCATTCAAAGACCTTGTTGTTAAAGTTTTCCAAAATGTTTGCAGCTAATGGGATTTCTCCATAGAGAACATGGCTACTTTTGCATGCTTTCGAGTAGCATTAAAAACTCTCAGCAGTGTCAACACCTGCAGATATCTTTTCTGTAACCCCCACAAAAGAGATCCAGCGTGCAGTGATGCACATGTAATCAGTCACTTGGCAACTGGTCCATTTGTCTGTTGTCTGGTGGATACTGTGAACAGTACTCTGCTCAAAGCTTGTCGAAGCAATTCCAGCACATCGTGAGGTAGCGCTGGAACAGCAACTCTGGCAAAATAGGCACAGCTAGGAACCTTCCATTTTGGGCAGATGTTGCCACAAATTCAAGAAAACCCACCCCTTCCACAAAAGTAAAAGGGGGGAGGTCCAGTGCTAACATTTTAGCCAGATTCGTGTTGTACAAACTAGGGGTGGGCGGAATTTGCGTAGTCGTGCTACGCAAAGCTCCGCGAAACGGTAAAAAATCTCCGCGAGCACGCAAAAGTTCCGCGAACACGCAGAATTGCTTGCATTTTGAAAGCGCGAACAGGCAAAAAATTCCGCGAAGCAGCGGATCGCGGAATTTTTGGTAATTCCGCGTTCTCCGCGGAACGCAAAATTACCCAAATTCCGCGAGCGGAACGGAATTTACCGCCCAGGCCTAGTACAAACGTGCCATTGGGTGATTGCGTTCATACTGCCCCTCCGGCTGAAACATGGCAGGAATAGTAGCCAGGATTGTTTTCTTTTCTGATTCCACTAATGCAGGTGACTTCTTGAGAGCAGGCGGTGGTAGGCTCAATGTGCTTTTCGGCAGGGCAGTCACTGTCCTCTGTTGCCTTGATGTCTGGACCTGAGTCATGTGCCATTACGAGTTTTCTGATGTGGGTGATACTACTGCACTGCTGGGGAGAGGGCTGCTTTGCGTAATGAAAATGTCTTCCTCTTCTTCACCTTCCACCATGATCGGATCGGATTCTCTGCTCAGCCGGATTTCACCCCCTTTACCAACAACACTTGAGGATGTCGCCGAATGGGCTAGGGCGGTCGATCTCAGATCTGGGGAACCAGTTTCGAGTCTTGGCAATGACGCTCAACATCCTGTGATTCTCAGCAAATCACTTAATCTCCCCATGCCTAACAAAAATGAATGTGTCCTTGTGCAATGTAACTGGCGCTCATGTAAAGCACTCTGATACCCGAAACCTTTGGGTCAAGTTTGCAGATCATATGGTGCTTTCTCAAATGGGTTGTTTGGCCCCCGGTACCATAGTTTGTACCAAGCTTACCCCGACTAACACTTGCTCCACAAAGAGAGCATATGGCAATGTTCACCTCCTTCTGGCTAACCGAAAAGAAGTCCCAGACAGGGTAGCTCACTTTCTGATGCTGGTGCCACTGCCAATGTTGGATGTACTGGCAGTAGGTAGGCGTTTTGATGTTTGACTCTCTGCAGTACCTACTTTTACTAAGGTGGCTGTGGATGTAGGTTTCTGCAGGAACTTTGCAAATATTGAAGCTTGCAGTGGATGGATCTGTGGTGCACTGTCACATCCCCCCGGGAAGTTGGAATGAAGTAACGTCGGTATCCACTGGGGCTGGGCTGACATCCATGATGACTGGGTCACCGTCATCCTCTTCTTCTACATCTGCCTCCATAACTCTAAGGCTTTCTGGAACCTTCCTTTTCCCTAGCCTTGTCTCATGGCGTGTCTCACTCTCAAACTAAGGTGGAATCCAAGTGGTGTCTAGATCATCAGAAGGGGGGCTTTAAGAAGAAGAAGATGCACCACTAACCCTCCTTTTTCTAGCTGGGGATCTGGAAGACAATGGATCTTCTGAAAGAGCAGATTCCTCTACTTCCTCAGCATGAAGCTCAATCTCTTGAACTGCTCCTACTTTGGGAGGAACTACGGTGGTTGCGGCTGTTGTAGTTATTGTCCACTTCTCTGAGTTTCCTGCAACGATTGTGTACTTCTTGGAGATAAGTCAATTTCAACATCACTGCTCACCACCATTGCAGTGATTAGACTGGCTGTCTCAGTGACAGACATGGGTTTGGGCATAGATTGGGCTGGTTCCACTGATGTGAGGTGCTGCTCCCAACTTGCTCCCCAGAGGCCGGTGCGGCAGGCACAGTTTTCTTTCTCAATTAAGATCTAGGGTGACATACCTGTGGTGGTGGTAAGCTCTCATCTTCTCACTGGCCACTTTCTTGCTAGTACCTTTCTTTGGGGCCATCTTGAAGCTGACAGTTAGCAGTGTCACTTAGCTTCACAAGCTGAAGGGATGACTGTGATGTGTGGGTCAGTCGTCACGTCATGCACAAGCCTTCTTTCTGGCAGTACTGTGGGTGATGTTGTCTGCTGTGCACCTAAAAGAAAAGAAGCAAGAAGGACATCAGTGAAACATGGCATTATTTCAGTTCAATTAGTAGTACAAACAAACACATTATCATTTAGTGTGGTCACTGGTTACTCTTATTATAAATAATTAACAATACAGTGTATCTATTTGTAAAACGGAAAACCACACCAACATAAACTTTCATGGTGACTCTTTATACATTCAGGAAGGATAAGAGAGAGCAAAAACAACATACAGATGTAACTGTTTGCTTTATGTGCATCACGTGACATCACTCATGTGTGATGTGACACTCAGGGAGGTTCAACTGACAAATTACAATGGAAGGAATAATTCTTGGACAATGAATGGTGTTGTGCACCTATAGCAGACATGGGGTTGATTGATGCTAGATGCAGTGAAAATGGTATGAACAAAAATACAAAACAAAAACCTAACAAATAATATATATATATCTATATATATATATATATTCAAGAAACTTTATTTAGTCAGTATTGACCATCAAAGTGCAAAAGATACTAAGTAGTGGATTCGCCAACACATACAATGTCTAACGATGTTTCTGTACACAATGTTAGCTGACAGTAAGTAAGATAGCATCACCATAAGAAAAGTTAAAATGGATAAAAAAGATGGATTAAAAAAAAAATAAGAAAAGGCTTAACAAAGTGAGAAACCCACACATAATGGAACCCATACAAAATTTTACGTGAAAATTAGATAAAAAGACATGTACTCTCAATTAAACGTTATTGAAAAGGTGCGGCTAGTATCTATTGAGCACAGTTTCCACATTTCAGCTGAATAGCTCCTTGAATTAAAAACAGCTAAACTTACAAATATCTTAATGAAAAGAATCTTCATAAAACAGAGTTAAAACTACACAAAAGTGAACTCCTAAAAAATACTCTCAGGTGTAAATCTTCACAGAGAGGTAGAGACGGAAGAAAGTGCTAGTGCATATAGTGCAAGGGTACCATTATGCATAATTGTTATATACCCAATACAGACGCTGCTTACAATTTTTAACACCGATGGAGAAGAAACAAGTGGTTGAATAGATAGGGCATAATACATAGATAAAAAAAATAAAAAATCTGCCACATTTCCCCGGTACTAAAAGCCCATAAAGATTTATATACATATGGTTCGAGCACACAGTCATGATAACATGTTTACTGATACTGGTGCTATTTGTATATTATGCCCTATCAGTACATATAAACTAATGGGGCCACTTGAAACTTGGTATAGTTGAAGAACTGCAATGAATGGTTTACCCATTCTTCAATCTAAGTCTCCTAATAAGCCACATTCTCCCCAGAAATTTAGCTACTGCACAAGCTAGTAATGGCCTGGAGTCAGTTTTTAGGATACGTAACGCCTCTTGATGACATCCAGTACCCCTCTGCCTGCAGACGGGGGCTAACCACTTAAGCCTCGGGAGTTTATACAGTGGGCATGCAAAGAGAACATGGCTAACTGTCTCGTGAGCCCCTAAACAGTGGGGACAGCAGCGTGATGCGTCATCAGACCCCGCTGCCAAGCAGCAGTAAATGAATTCAGGGGGAGAGTGCCAAATCTGAACTGTATGTATAGCTTCCTATCACTTGGTATGGTGATAACCTCCATATACTGTTCATACATCCTAAATAACTTGAATTCTAGGAATTCTGTTGTAAGGCGGCCACCTGTTAATGTCACATTTCTCTGATCTACCCAATTCCAGTAGCAGGTCTTAACACACTCTCTGCCGGGTAACAAACTAATGTCAGACTCAGCCCACAGATTCCCCAGTCCAACCACAGAGAGGGATGTCTGGATGTTACTAAACCACCCAATTTTTTAAAAACGGTCTAGGCTACAGACTTCTTCAAGGGCAGCCACATAGCGGGAAAGCTCAGGTGTTTTTTTTCAGGCATAGCCAAAAAAAGGAGAGGGCATAATCTAGCTTCATCCACTATTGAGGGCCTGCCCATTTCGAGCCTTAGGGGGAGGAGTGGAGTACTCTGTGGGAGAGCAGAGGGACCTCAGAAATTTATTTTCTGTATGGAGAAGGCCCTCAAGGTTGTCGAACCCCCAAAGTTCAGCTACTTAAAGAGCGGAGCTTACCACTTTCTGTTCATAGATTTGGAGCAATGCTGCTATCGGCCTGGTTTGCGAAGCCCTGTGTTCCTTTAATAAGGCCCCTGTGGTTTTCCTCTGATAAAGGGATCGCTTCAAGATATGGTGTTTCCAGGACATTTTCTCTGCAAGCGTTACGCCCAAGTAATCGAAAGTGTCCACTCTCTCCAGAGGGATCCCCCCCCCCCAACAATAATTTGCCCTTGAATGATTTGTGTGGATTTAGCAACATGAGCTTGGTTTTTGAGGTGTTGATCTCTAATCCTCTAGATCTACAGAAGGACAAAAAATGGTCAAGTAGCAGCTGTAAGCCACTGGGGGTTTTTGAGACCAGCAGGGTATCATCCGCGAACAGTAGAGTTGTAATATTCACTCCCCCCATTTTGGGGGCATCAGCGTGAACCTCTGCTAAGTACTTCACCACTCCATTTATGAACAGCGAAAAGAGGGTGAGCGCCAGGACACAGCCCTAGCGTACCCCTCTAGCATCTTTTATTGGATCTGACAGCTGCCCTTGGTCCCCCCATTGCACCCTTGCGTAGTTTTCCTCGTGTAACCGAATAGGAAGAGCCAGAATTTCATGTGGGAGCCCCTGATCACGTAAAACCTGCCATAATTTAGGCCTAGGTATAAGATCAAAAGCTGACTTTAAGTCAATAAAGGCAGTGTACAGACTACCCTGTTCTAACAACACTGCCTTCCAGGCCAGCAAGGTAAAACGGAAAACTTGATCAACAGTGCTCACTTTCTTCCTGAACCCCGCTTGGGAGGGGGGATAATATGTTGTTTTCCTCCATCCAGTCTGTGATTTTGTTAAGTAGAGCGCGGGAGAAAACATTCTGAATGGTGTCAATTAGGCTGATTGGCCTATAGTTGGAGGGTAGCTAACGATCCCCCTTCTTAAATACTGGTATGACTGCGGCTCCCTTCCATGATGGAGGTATCGTAGCCCCTTCAGCAATTCCATTTGCTAGAGCTATATATATTCCAAAACAATTAGGGTCAATTCCAGGCGCGCTCTCTGCGGGTGCTCACAAAGGGCTAGACCCTGACGCCCAGAGCAATTTCCAAAATACAAAGTACGTGACACTCAGTGATTCCTGTATTCCAATATTTATTTTGAGAACAGCACTACTCCACCAACGCGTTTTGACCTCACAGGGTCTTTTTCACGGTGAGTTGGTCTTGTTTATTTTTTATTTTATACACTCTCCATCCTCTGCCCATTATGATGCATGATGGGAGTTGTAGTTTATAAAACATCACATGTTATACTATTCAAAGCATGGCATTATCATTAGCATTTTTATACAGAGCAAACATTGCCCTTTTGTGCAATGGTGTTTTTGTGCAAACAATTCTCATTGTGAATCAATAATTCAGAGGATGGAGAGAGTATAAAATAAAAAATAAACAAGACAATCTCACCGTGAAAAAGACCCTGTGAGGTCGAAACGCGTTAGTGGACTAGTGCGGTTCTCAAAATAAAACTTGGAATACAGGAATCAGAGTGCGACGTACTTTGAATTATATATATATATATAAGGCCGAAGCGCGTCGTCCTTAACTTGGTGCACAATAAATCATTGTGCTGTCTTCTGGTGTGCCGCTTCTTGCTTTATTGTTGATTGGGGCGATTCTCAGGAAATCCTATAAAATTTAAGCGGCTGCTGCTGGCTGGCACCGTCGCCGGAGGTAGGGAACCGCGAAACGCAGCGTCTGGTGAAATATATATATATATATATATACTAAATATATATAATTTACCAAACAATTAAAAAAATCGAAAAAATGAAAGTTAAAAAAATTCAAAATAAGTAGTGAAGTTATCCTCACAGATATAATAATAAGTTATTAAACTGCTATCTCATTGCTCAACCATGCATGCAGTCTATGGCACAGGCCACAATATCTGGACGCACAAAATGCCTTCCAGCCAGTGCCACATTGCTATCAACAACAACAACACTGAGCAGGAAGGCATTGAGAACAAACAGAAGACATGCAGGCCTATGGGGAAAGCACACTGGCTGCCTACACCTAAAATGGCCATGACCACATGTTCACAAGAGAACAGAGAACACAGCATTAATTCAGCAATGCTAAAAACAAAAATTAACACTGCAAAAAAAGTTTACAACAACACACACCTTCCAAAAAGGCATTATGCCACCTATACACTGTTTGCAGGAGAAAAAACAAACTTGAAATACCCTGAAAAAAAACCATTTTGTATTTTAATCCAATACCATCCATGCCCTAAAAAAAACTGTTTCATCCAACAGACAACACAGAAACAGTTGTTTCATGCACCGATGACTAGTACTGGGCCTACTGGCTGGAAGGCCCATTGGCAGAATAGGCCACATAGTGAACTAAACTAAAAGAATATTGCACATGTATTAGAAAACATGAAGAAAGTGTACTAAACTGTGCAAACTTTTTCCTGTAGAAAATAAGAAAAATGACATGCATAAGAACAACAACAACCAGCAAGGAGGCATGGCCACTAACAAAGAACAAATGCAAGGCTATGGCAAATGCACACTGACTGCCTACACAAAATGGTTGCCAGCCCCATGGTCACAACAAGAAGCAGGAGGACTAGAAATCAAAGAACACAAGCAGGTCTAAGGCAAAAGCACACTGGCTGCCTACACAAAATGGCCACCAACCACATGGTCACAACAACAACAACCACCAAGATGGCATGGCCACAACAAAGAAGACATGTAGGCCTATGGCAAAAGCACACTGGCTGGATACACAAAATGGCCAGCAGCCACATGGTCACAACAAGAGGCAGGAGGCCTGGAAAACAAAGAACACATACAGGCCTATGGATAGTCTTCTGACTATTCAAAATGGCCCCTGGCCAGTGGCCACATGGCTTGTAGAACAAAGACAAATGGTCGCCTATGGCAAACACATCCACACTCACACACTCACACACATACAAACACACTGACCAGACAAAGGAGACATGGTAAAACAGAGAACAAACCATTAATTCAGCAATTTCAAAAACGAAAATTGACAACGTTAAAAAAAAGTTTACAACAACACACATCCTTCAAAGGCATTGCCCCATCTATACACTATTTGTAGGGGAAAGAAAACATGAAATACCACAAAAAAATACATTTTGGATTTCAATCCAAATCCATCCATGGACTAAATGATGTTTCAAATTCAACAGACACCACAGAAACAGTTGTTTCATGCATCCATGACTAACACTGGGCCTACTGGCTGGAAGGCCAATTGGCAGACCAAGCCACATAGTGAATTAAATCAATATTGCAATTGTATTAAAACAAGGAGAAAATGTTGTAAACTGTGCAACATTTTTCCTTTACAAAAGAAGAAAAATGAAATGCAAATAAATCACTAGGCCCCTACTGAAACAACAGGCCACCCACCACAATAAATTTAAATAATTGATTAAAAGTACAAATAAATCCAGGTGCAGCAGACACAAAGAGTGATCCTTCCAGCTCCAAATCCAAATGGAAAGTGACCAGGAGATGGACAAAGTTCTGGGAGGAGCCAGCTGTACAGGAACAGGAAAATGGATACTCTGGGGCACTTCCTTCCTGCTGGAAAAAGTTTTTAAAAAAGAAGACTCCTCCCACAAAAAAAACCGCCCAATGTCCATTTGATGAGGTTTTTAACTCCAAATCCGAATTTCTGGAAGATTTTGATGCTTCTCAAGGTGAGAATCTTCCCCAGATTGCAGCCATGGTAGATCATGTGTGTTTAGAATCACGTACGGCAGAAAACAACCACCGGAAGTCGCTGGCACGCCTGAAAGACATATTAGCGACCACAAGCAAATCTTGTGGTGCCCGCAAATGGCCCTGAAAATCTCGTGCGCGATCGCAAGCACCCGGCAAGTCGCTCCCATGCATGCGAAAGGACATTTCGAGCATGCTAAGCAAAGAAAACTCCGCTCCATTGCGGAATGTGGAGTTTATCGGTAACTCTGCGTTCTCTATGGAACCTGGAGTTGCCGAATTCCACAAACTCTGCGAGCAGAGCGGAGTTTTACTCCCAGGCTTCGTCCAGAGGTGATTTTACTACTGTTTCAAGAATTTCCACTGGCAAGTCAGCTGAAGGTCCACTAGCGGAAACTTTGTGATTCACCTACCTCTAAATGAGGCAGACAAACTCCAAGTCTAGTGGGGTAGGATATTCACTAAATTACAGCAGGCCCTCACTTAAAAAGACTCTAAGTGAGGATCTGAGTCCCAGGGAAAATGTTTTTGACTGGTGTGCCCACAAGTCTTATGCAACCCTTCCTCCTTCATATTCCACATTAAATTATGGCTCTTGCTGGTCAACCTCAAATATTGATTTGACTTGAGGCTTTGTGTTTTCTTGGAACTTTAAAACATTCAAAGTTCTGTTTTTCTTAATCCACTTTGTAATCTTTTTTGTGACAATAAACTAATTAAAATGTTCATGAATTTTCCAAAATGATTTAAAAATGTTATAGGTTTGTGCTCTTGACTTTAATGTTGTCTGGTGGTGCTTGAACCCATCACCTATACTGGCCTGACCTCACCTCGCAACTGACCAGGGGCAGGGGATGGACTCTGGGGCCTCTCTTACGCTCCACTCTCATCAGAGACACCATTCAGCGGGAGCCTTCGGCGACTCGGGCATGCAGCTTTCTTAGCTGGAATGCATTGTGCAGTCCAAGCCTCATTTTCCATCCACAAGAGAAAGGGCAGCTCAGCTTCTTGCTCCTTGACCCAGATGTTCAGACGAGGCTTGACCCGCACATTGCATTCCAGCTAAGAGACACGCTGTTTGCAGGAACAGTTTTCGCTACCCATGCAGGTGCCGGACGGTAACAGATGAAAGCAGTGGGCTGTTTTCCACTCTCTTCCACTATTCTTCAGCAGAAAGACAGGTACACACTGGACTTCTTGATCATGGTGGCAAGGACTTTCGCAGACACACTCAAGACACCGCTTGCCTCAGCACCACCCTGTCGGAGTCTCTGTGTGCCCAGGCCAGGCCACCTCACGCTTCTCCACCGTTTCCTGCCTGACGCCAAAAGTGAGTAGCTTGAAGCTTCTTCCTGCATCTATGGCACATGACATTTAATCAGGCAATGACCGATAAGTCCTAATCCTCGAGCTGGAGAAGGGTGCCTCTCACGTGCGCAGTGGCTGCCCTTTCATAATTACTGTTACAAATGGTTAATGAAGGGAGGTGAGGGAAAACTCTGCTAAGCGCTGGAACCAGAGTTTTTTGTTGAACTCCGTGCTCCGAGCGAAGTTTAGGAGTCACAAAATTCCGCAAACTCCATATGCATAGTGGAGTTAACTTCCCATCCCTAGTTTTAATTTAAGATCGCATTGTAGAATGTCTTATATGAATCTACAGAGCTTTTTAATTTCTGCCAAAAGCATTCCACTCCGTTTTGCTTCTTTCAGTCAGCCATAAAATTAAGTATATTTTCTTAATCTAGGTAGACAATCATATATTTAACCTGTATTTATGTAAGAAAATGCATTATTTAGTTTAAAATATTGGATCCATTCCTAACACTGTGGTGGTTAGTGTTAATTGTCCCGGCCATGCAAACAGACTAAATTGACAGAGCATACCTTTACATCACGGGAGTGCTGTAGCATTTACTGGGCCCTTTACAAATAATCCATTTATGAAATCTAAGATGACTTACAAAGCTTTAATCATTTACTGCTCTCTTTGCTCCTCTGATAGATCTTGTTGTGTGCTGAGAGGGGTTGGATTTAAAGGGTTTCAGCAGTTATACAATAAGGACCAGGAATTGAATGATTGGACTACAATTTGGAATCCAACTCATATAAATTACTCTCAACACAATGTTATAAAGGTATAAGATCAATACTGCAGGCCCAAATCTCCTGAAGAAATATAGGTGAGCCAACATCATGGACACTAAAGGTTAAGATAAAGCAATACAGAATAGAAGCATTAATATTTGGTGTCCTGAAATCTCTCTAATCCGTTCTCCTTTAGTAGTTAGTAAAATTTAAATTGAGGATGCTCATTCACTTTAAGTGGATAAATCATGATAACTGAGTTGATTTTAGTTAATATTTTAGTTTATCAAATCTTTTAGCAGAATAAATAGGAAATAAAACGTTTAATAGACAGATCAAATACCCATAGCTCAAGTTCTGGAAAGGACAAGAAATGCAGTACTAGTGGTCCCAGATGAAAGGGACCACTGCACTGGGTGCATGCAGCCTATGCGCTAGTTTGGAAAGGAAGCCAATTCAGTCCACATCAAAGAGTTCTACAATCTCATCAGTCAGTTTGTAATTTGCCTGCATGCAGAACAGCAACTATCCGTCACCATCAGCTGCACAAGAGTCTCCCTCCAAAACTCTGTTCTCAGGAGTAGTTCCACAAGAGTCCTCCAAATCTTTCTCATCAGGCAATATTATATTCGAAGCATTTCCGGGGATGACACCACCTAATGTCACCTCATTGGATCAGGCCACTCAGTTCATTGGTCAGTTCATGTGGAATGTAGATCGGGTGACTTAAAGAAGACACAAAATGTGGAGGAAATAGGTGGAACAATTACACAATCCTTAAGTCATTTTGCTATATGAAATGTTAAACAATGCCCCTTTAGGTAGAACACACAGAAAGGTTCAAAATGCAGTTTCCAAGGCAGCTGTACTGCAAATGGTAACAGAATTGTTAAACAATACATGAGAACGCAAGAGGGGGAAATACCTTGTTGCATACAGTTTGTTACATTGAATGATTCTCTCACGTTCAGCATGCATAGCCAAGCAGAATACTTTATTAGTACAGTTTGGCCTATGTTAACTCAGGCTATCATAATGCAGTGACATATAAATCAAGAACATATATTTATAGAGAAAATGTAGAAGTTATGTTTCTAGTGTAAATTATGATGGACTTGAGAACATTTTATATGGTCAAAATTAATTCAATTAGAAATAGGGTACTACCACATTTATAAGTATCAACATGTAAATGCACTAAAAAAGTATAGATTATTTTTTTAGTCTAAAGCAATTATTATTAGCACATGTGTAAAGAACATTCTCTGAAAGTTTCACTAATGCATCTTTTTGTCATTTCGGTGCACACATATAAATATTTTTATAAAATTTACTATTAATATTAAGATTTAATCATACTATTTCATAAATCTCATTTGGTAATCTATTATGCAATTGCAATTTGAAACTAATTTGAGGTAAACTCAATGTGAGAATTCACCATGTACACGTTTCTAACACACATTAAGAAAACAAAATACTTTTTCTTTAATTTAAGTTACTTATACATATAATATTTAAACTACTCCTTTTCTGCATTCTTTTATGATGCAGTAACTAAAATTCTTTCTTTTCATCATTTTCGCACGTTTATTAATTTTTCTCTCAAAAAGTGTCATGTTCAGTTTTTGCTCGACTTTAAAAGTGTAATTGTAATTCCCCCTTTGATGGCGATAAGGTCATCACACTCTTATGTTCATCCCATTTGATGTCACTTATAGTTCTGTTGTTCTCATCAGTTTCAATCTTGTTTGTTCTAATGCTTTAATATTATTGTAGTAACCATATTGTCTGTCTTCTAATTCTATCTGATCCCTCTTTCTTTTAACCCGTCGTGTTTTTCTCCTTGTCTTTAAGCATTTATAAATAGAAATAATTAGTATTAAAATGCAAACAACTATGATTAGTATAGGCTTCAGAATGTGTCCCACTAGTCCATTTCTCAGGTTCGAAAACCATCTTCCCATTGAAGAAATTGCCTTGATAAATGATTCCTATGCAACATCAGTTTGTAATCCATTCAAATAATTTTCCAGGTGACCAATGTTGGTAATATATCCTTTTGAATCTTTACTTTTATCAGGGACACACGTGCAATATTGTTGAACCTTCAGCATTCGGTGTACTCTACCTTCTTTTGCGGGAAGGACATCTAATGCAAGTCTGTTTTGAAGCACCATAGATCTCATAGCAATCACTTCAGTATATATAGCTAAGAATTCTCCCACAGTATCAGTAGATAATCTGTTAACTACAGTAGAAAGTTTCAGAATTTTATGGAAATGTTATATCACCCCAACTGCTGGAGTTATTGCACCAAATATATCTCCCACAACTTCAGCAACACTAACACCTCATTTGAGTCTAGTATGTTTCACTTCATTGGCTTCATTTGATTGCTCCACATGATACATTTTTGGAAAAACTATTCCCATATAACAAGATCCATACTACCTTTTTGGTAGCTTGTAGTAGGCCTTTATTCCACGAATATAATGAATTCCCGTGTATACAGGGTCTATACCTCACAAATATAATCCCCAACCGCCTACAATTTGGAAAGCGTGATCACATTCACTAGAACCAATGAAGATATTACTTAACTCTGTTTTGCATCGCAATATATATAGCATTCCTTTATATTGCCATTCTAATGCAATAGTAGCTTGTGTTCCTGTTTGTTTAAGCTCAGGTTCTTTATAAACCCATGAAGGAACTTTCATTTTATTTGCAACCTTTACCATAATAACCCTATGTCTATCATCCATAGAATCTAAAACATTCTTCTTCTACTTTGTGTAAACAGCAGGTTAAATTGTGTCGATGTGCATATGCAATGTCCAAGCTTTAAGTAGGTTGGAAAAATTCACCCATCATTTCCGCTGTCTGAGTGTCAGGCACACAATGTAAATGTTTTCTAATAGAAACGCCCGAAAAGACCAGATCACAATCCAAATAATAATATTGAAATAATCCTTTGCCATAGAACAAGCTGGTTAGCACACTGCAAGAAATTCCATAAGTAGCAGGTAAGTGGTGGTACGCTACCCCCCTCTGAGACTGAGGTAGGTAACTGTAGGCACACATAACAATTTTGTGCATTCATGGTCTCTACATACTCATAGAGAAGCTTAGTAAAAACATTTAATGAAAAATCACTAGTAGATTTATCTCCATGTAGAGTCTTGTCAGCTAACATGCTTAGTTTGATATTATTATTTTCTAATGAAGATTTAGAAACAGTGGCAGGTTTGGCTTTCTTTAGATATACATGGTGAGGCAAATTCAGAATTATAAGAACCATGACAAGAACTACTGAAAATTAAGCAAGTAAACAAGCACATATGCATTTGCGATTTACTGACACTAGCCTTAGATCCATGACTTTTCTAGAATTAAACCTTTCGACTTTATTATAATTTATAATAGATGTTATTAGCGTTTGCAGTGAAAGATGTAATTCAGAAACTTGTTAAATTTTTCTTTTTCTTTTCTTCCCAGTTCATTTTTTTCAGGGCAATGTGGATTTAGTTAATAAATTTGTAGTTTCTCTTGTAGTTTCTTTTCTTTTAGTACTGACTTTGTATTCATGGAATGTTCAAATTGAGCACAACAGTTTCTCAAGGTGGTTCATAGGAACTTGAATTGTTGAACAAAAGTCACCATAAGCTTTTTCCCATTCGTTTGAAGCCAGGTAAGTCCACTCTGGAGCAGCATATTTGCAACTTGGTACTTTTGCTCTTTTAGACCTTCTCACAGATGGTACTATATAATCACTGTCGGTTTGTTTTGACTGACTAGAGACTTCTGTGATAGGATGTGGTACTAGGCGTTCAGTTAGTAGTTGTCTCAAACTGTCTGATATTTTGGGCCAGCGGTCTCCTTTTTCTAGTTGCATATCAGCTGTATTGTCCCCTCATTGGGGTCAATATCTCACCTAGTCAGCTCTCCTTCACGTGCCACTTCTGTGCCTACAAGAAATGACTCTCTCGGACCCCTTTCGGGATTAGTGCTAAGAGTCCCAGTAGCTGGAGCCCCCTCAACAGTTTGGCTAACCTGATGTGTCTGCCTCACTGTCACCACCAGCACATCAACAACAAGCACTGTATTTTCATGGGGTCATGGGTCTCTGCAAATGTGGGTGGCGTGCACCCAATTTGGAAAACCACCACATTTAACAGCAGTTGTGGTTACCTGATTCACTTGGAATGGCCCACGCCTTTGAGGTTCGAGGCATCACTTGTATACATGCTTCTTCACCGAGTCTTCGGGACTGAGGTTGTGGCACTGCTCCTGTTGAGGCGAAGTAGCAGCTTCTCCCACGTACTGGGACACAGATTGTACCACGTCAGCCTGTCCTTTAAAGTAATCGAGCACCAAATCATCTGTACTATATTTACTAGCTGGTTTGATGGAACTGCAGGCTGTCTCATGGCTCTCGCCATTATAATTTTGCGGGGGGAGAGTCCTGTTCTTCTTTCTGGGGTACTTCTTAAACTCATTAACACAAGAGGCAATGCATCATGCCATTTCAAGGATGTTGAAGCATGCATTTTTGTCAACCTGGATTTTAATGTTCCATTCACCTGCTCGGCAATGCCAGAAGCTTCTGGACGATAAGCACAATGTCGTTTCTGATCAATTTGGAATGCTGCACACAATGGGTCCAATTCACAAAGGTAAAGTTAGACGAAAGTCTAACTTTACAACTTTCAGTATTCACAAATGGCATTTACAACTCGTAAATGCCCTTTGTGAATACTGAAAGTCGTAAGTTAGACTTTTGGTATTCACAAAGAGCCTTTACGAGTAGTAAATGCCCTTTGTGAATACTGAAAGTCGTAAAGTTAGACTTTCGTCTAACTTTGCCTTTGAGAATCGGGCCCAACATCTTTAGGACCTCATTATTAAAATGAGTCGCTCTGTCTGATTCAAAAGAAGTCAGAAATCCAAAACGCTGTATAAGCTCCTGCAATAATAATTTGCCCACTGTTAGACTGTCATTTCATCAGGTGGAGTAGGCTTCTACCCAATGGGAAAAGACACACACAATTACAAGAATGTAATTCAAACCATTACACAGAGGAATCTCTATAAAATCAAGTTGCATCCTGTTAAATGGTCCTCCAGACCTTCCTACATGACTCATTAAAATGGGTGATCTTTTGCCTACAATTTGTTGCTAATATATTATACATTGTTGACACAAGGCTTCTGCTGCAGCTCTAAATCTGGAATGAAACCATGTTTGTCGAAAGAGCTGCATCATAGCATCCCTTCCAACATGTGCAGGTCCATGGTAATGAAGAGCCATAGGTGACAATAAGCTCTCTGGTAATACTGGTCTAATCTGTGTATCCATACCTCATCTTCCTGTCTCTATGTGCAACCTGCTCTTATCCATCCCTGTCTCTCTGCATCTGACACTTCATTTTGCAATGCTTTCACTTCCTCCCACGTTTCTACAGTTGACAACAGTCTACACTTCGTGACATCAGATATTTCTCGAGGAGGTTCTCCATTAAATATGTCAGAATTTAGAGCGCAATAGTGCGCAGTCTCATCCGCTTAGCTGTTGCCAACTGTAACATAATAATTTCCCTGTTGGTGAGCAGGGCACTTCACCACAGCAATTTGGGCAGACAGCTGTAATGACAGCAATAGGTTCTTCACGCTTTCCCCATTCTGAATGGGAGATCCCGAAGACGTCATGAACGCACGCTGTGACCACAGCTGCCCGAAGTCATGTATGACGCCAAATCCAAACTGACTAAGGGGGGAAGATGGTAACTCGCATTTTGTCGGATAATTTACAAGCTTGGGATAAAGCCACAAGCCCTGCAACTTGTGCGGCGTATGCACCCTGCAACCAAGATGCTTCAATCACTTCTGCAACTGTACAAACAGCATAAGGAGCTTTCAGATTTCCTTCTGCAACACACAAACATGACCCATCCACAAACAACACTTGATCAGATTCTTGTAAAGGGGTGCAAGGATGTCATGTTTGGGCTTCGTATACAATTCAGTCACATCCAAACAATCCCGATCTGCTTCATACACCACAATCTAATTTCCAGGCAAAAGCATCAACGTTGCTGGATTCAAACTTGTGCATCTCCTCAAAGTCTCATTTTCTGAACCCAAAATCACTTGCTCATATCTCGTAAGGTGACTATTGGTGAGATATTGCGTTTGAGTAAGAGTAAGCAATATCTCAACAGAATGAGGTACATGCACCTTCAACAGAAGTCCCATCACAATGCTCCCCCTTTGTACCAAACTCAAGCACATAGCAACCACAGCTTTAAGACATCATGGCAATGCAGCACCTATAGGGTCAAGAGTAGCTAATAAAGTATGCCACAGGTCTACGCGCAGTACTATGCATTTGGACTAGCACTGACAATGCACAACCTTCACGCTCACTGCAGAACAGAGTAAAGTTTTTGTTACAGTTGGATATTCCCAGTGCTGGAGCTCAACAGAGACTCTTTTGCAGTTCAATAAAAGAGCACATGCATTCTTCTGTTCCAAGGCACAGGATCAGTTATGTCCTTGTGCGTAAACCTCTGAAGTGGCTTTGCTGTCAAAGGAAAATTTGGGATCCATTGTCTACAATAGCTAACCATTCCCAAAAACATGCAGGCTTCTGTCTGTGTACTGGGTGGCTGCATCTGAAGAACCGCAGTAATTGTTTCTTGAGACACTTTTCTGCCTCCTCTTTCACTGTGATGTCCCAAATATAGAACATCCCTTTTGTAAAACTGCAATTTTTATGGTGACACTTTATGCCCATTTTCTGCCAAGTGATTCAACAATGCGATGGTGTTGCATATGCAACTTTACTGTATACTTGATGCTACCAGTAGGTCGTCAATGTACTGGACTAGGACAGAGTGATTTGGCATTACTAATGATTCTAGATTCTTTTTCAAGATCTGATTGAAGATAGAAGGGCTTTCAGTATAACCTTGTGGGACTCAGCACCATGCCAAGACATGGTTGTCAAACTGGAAAGCACATAAAAATGACTGTCCTCATGACATGGAATAGAAAAGAAGGCTTTGCACAAATCAATGAAAGAAAACGATTCAGCCTCACATGGAATTTGGAAATGAATTACAGCTGGATTTGGTACAATTAGGCAACATGGTATTACTATTTGATTAACCCGACGCAGGTCATGGACTATCCTGTACTTCCCATTAGGTTTTTGAATACCTGTGTGTGATTTGCATATACTATTCTTCTGTAGATTTTATACCCCATATAGAAAGAGGTACATCCTCCCCCTTTTGTGAAAGTTCCATTTTAAACAATGAATTCCTGCACTTTACTGTATTAAACAACTATCCAATCCTTTTGTCTGTTATAGTACAGCATTGCTTTAATGGTCATTGTGGACTAACAGGAAGGTATTGACAAAATGGGATAGTGGAAGAGAAAAGGGAAATGCTAGTCATTAAGACTGATGGCACAATGTGGTTTTTCCATTGTAAGTTTTTTTAATCCATTTTAATTATGTTTGTGATATGATATTTATGTATATTTGATGATAATACCAAATTATTGGATAGATTTGATAGATTAGAAAAGCGATGCAAAAAGGGAATGATTTAAACGAATTTTTGAGGGCACAATCCACTTTATAATGTTATGATGATTAAGATCAAAGCAACAATGCACTTCAAAGTGGTGTGGTGCCCACATTTGAAGGCACAACACACTTTATATATCTGTTTATATGGTATTTGTATATGTAGTTGATTTGTATTGATACCCATGTGGTATTTTATTAGATTTTTTTTTGTTAACCATCTACTTTATATGCTTTGGAAACAGTGTGAAATAAAGATTATTGATTGATTGATGGAATACTCATAATAAGAGAGTCACAGGGACTAGCCATGTTTTTTTTTTAGGATTCCTTGCTCAATTAAAGACTCAATCAGTGGTGTAATTCCTGCAATCATTTTAGAACTCAGATTGTATTGAGATAGTCAAGAAAATTCAGCATTTGGCTTTACAGTCATTTTTACTGGAGCCACTCCCTTAATCAGGCCAATATCATTTGCAGTGAAATCCCACACCTCTGGAGAGACCGAATCTCTCAATTCCATAGGTGTCATCTTTGGTTAACATAGGAAATAATTCTTCAATTTTAGATTTTTTTTTGCCAATTTAAAAACAATGTCCTCATCATTGGTATGGAATTCTATTACATATGGGGTACAGTATATTGAGCAGTTAAGCTTGCACAATAAGTATCGCCCTATTTATTTTATTTATTTTTTATAAAGTTTTATAAAGCGCGAACAAGACCCAGACGGGTATCAGAGCGCTGTACAAAATAACTAACGTTGACATGAGGAAACAGCATGAATACAATACAGTAAGGAGACATAAGAGGTACCTGAAACATAAAAAGTAAATGGGGGTGCAAGGGGAAGACAAAGTAGCAAGTTTTCAACAGGTAACAGCCCTACTAGTAGGGGTCGTGAAGTTTTAGCAGAGCACTATGTCAAAAGGACAACAAAATACATTTCGAAACACAATGTAAAACGATTGTCAAGCAAGAGAAGGAAGTGATTAGCAAATGTCATAGAGGCTATTGCTGATGACAATTATTCAAGAGTAGTCATTTGACCTGTTTTTTAAATGAAGCAGTCGAGGGGTTGGCTCTGATCTCCAGCAGAAGGGCATTCCAATTTCTTGGAGCCAGCCATGAGAAGGTTCGGTTGGAAGTTCTTTTTTTGTTGAATTTAGGAGGTTTCAGTAGTAGAGTATTGGAGATTCTTAAGCTCCAACTGGAACCGGAGAGCTTGAGTTTTTTTGCCAGGAAAACGGGGGGTATTGAAGTGAATAGCTTTATGTGTCAGACATGCTATCTTGAAGCAGATCTTGCTTCAATGGAAAGCCAGTTAAGTTGAATTAATTCAGGTGTGATATGATCATGATTTTTTTAATAGGGGCAACATTTTGGCTCTCTTCCACCTGTCAGGGACCTGACCGGTCTTCAGGGAGAGATTCAGGATCTGGTTGACCGCTGGATTAATAATGTCTGGGACTGATGCAAGAGTAGGGGCCGGGCAAGGATCGGAGGGTGAGCCGGATTTAAGGCCTTTCATGATTTCTAGAGTTTTTTCCATTGAGATCATTGGAAACTGTTCAAAAGAAGGTCCTCTAACTTGAGGAGTTTGGCGCACCCTTATCACTCTGCACCAGAGGAGTAGTCGGAAAGGCCTCTTGGATGCTTACAATCTTGTCATGAAAGTATAAGGCCATGCGACTCGTCCATGCCTCAGTAGGAGTAAATGGCTTAGCTACCACTGCAGGGGAGGAGAAATCGCTAACTATTTTAAAAATGTCCTTATTTTTGTTCGATGCAAGTTCAATTTTGGTGGATAGAAAAGATTTTTTTGCCTCGAGAATTTGTTTAAAATAGGCTTTTAATGCCTGTTTGTAAATTGTTTTATCATTGGGGTCAAAGGTTTTCCGCCAGGTCCTTTCGAGGTGTTTGCACGACCTCTTACTTTCTTTAAGGGCAGTGGTAAACCAAGGGGCGGAAGACCTCACCGTCTTTCCAGAACGTGAGACAGGAGGAGCAAGTTCCCCGGCCCGGAGCAGGAGCCAGTTATCCAGAACCACCCGCCTCAAGGTCCCCACTAAGAGAGATTGGATGCTTATTAATGGCCTTAAGTAGTGCCTCAGGTGTAATTAAGTAGAAGTGTCTGAAATTAATACTTTTAGATTTCCCGGAAGCCTTGTGAGTATTAGATACCTTCTCACATGAAAACTCCAGAAGGAAGTGGTCAGACCATACAAGTGGAAGTGGTTGGCTCATACCTAGTTCGGCTGTGGAAAAGATCTGATCTAAGGTGTGGCCTTTTTCATGGGTGGGGGCATGGACATAAGGAGCCAGATCTAGCATTTCCAGTGACTCTTGTAGTCTGGACGAGTCTGCATCTTCCGGTGCATCCATACGTAAATTAAAATCACCCAAAACCAGACAATGTTTGTGTTTCAAGACAAACGGTGAAACCGCGTCACCAATTGAGGCTAGAAACCTCCCAGCGGTCCCCGGGGGTCTGTATATTAGAATGCCCTCTTTGTATTGATGGGGAGACACCACCAAGTGGAAGCCGAGGCCTTCCGCTCCCTCGACATCAACCGAGGGTATTGTAGTGCAGGAGTAATGGTTCTTAAAAATGATAGCGATGCCACCCCCTGTACCTGCCAAACGGTCTTTCCTGATGATCTGGTAGCCCATCGGGATAGCCGAGGCTAAGGTAGGGTTTGAAGCCTCGCTCAACCATGTCTCGGTTAGGAATAGGAAATCCGGGGATTTATCCACTAGTAGGTCGTGGATATTGAGAGCGTGTTTTTTCAGAGACCGAGTGTTAAGAAGCAGGGCGCATCTTAAGGCAGTCGGAAATCTTCCCCTGTATGAGAGATTGTTGAATGATCTGGGTCCAGAGAGGGAGAATGGCCGCGTTGAGATCTTTGAGAAACTTAGTGGGAAGTGGATCACTGAAATGGTTGCATGGTTTAAGAGACGCCAAAGAATGTGACAGCTCCTCCCCATCCGGGAGCTGGAAGGAATTCCAAGTGGCATTGTTTTTGGGAGTGTACTCTGCGGGTATAGAGGAGCACACACTGCCGTAGGTACTGCCGAACCCAGGGCGCTCATAGACAGCAAGTTAGTAGCGGCACGTTGTAGCTCCCTATCAATAATCCTAGACTTTTCTGAAAAGTGCGCTGAGAAGTCCTCCTCACTAGGGCCAGAAGTCTTGATAGCCGGGATAGGATTAGTAGATTGGTTAGCCTGTTGTTTGATGATATCAAACAGTTTCTTGGGTCGGTTTTTAGCACTGTCTAGCTGAGCCTTGAAATGATCTGTTTTAGCAATGCAAATGTGTTTGTTGTATGAGCTTCTCATCCTCCTTAACTGCTTGAGACTCGAAGTGGATGGAGCATTTCTCCAACGTCTCTCAGAGAGCCTCAGATTACGACGTTCATCATTAAGGGAGCCATTGAACCAGGGTTTGGATTGCTTGAACGGAATCCTTTTGAGTTGCTTCGGAGCAGCAGAGTCAAGAATACTCGAATAGAATAGAGATGATGTAATGATCCAACAGCTCGTCCAAATTGTTCATGTTAGGGGGAGGTTCCAGCAGATTCTTGCTCAAGTTGGATAGATTAGAGATGTTAATGTCTCTCAGATTATGAGCCAGCTGTTTGTTTTTAAGTGGTTGACCTTGTCTGAGCAATACCTTTTCCAGAAGGTGAAAGGAGATTTGGTGATGATGCGACCAATCACAGGGTGCAATGTCATCAAGTTGGATGATGTGGTCTCTAGCTATGATAAGGTCAAGGGTAGCGTCCTTGTTGTGAGTGGGTCCATTGCAGGCCTGAATGAAGTTGAGGTCGGAGAGGAAAGCCTTAAAGGAGCAAACTAACGGATCACTTGTGTCATTCCAGTGAAGGTTGAAGTCACCAAGGATGATATGGTTAGGGTGGAGGACCGAGCAAGCAGAGATGGACTCCATCAATTGCTCTATGAAACGCAAGTTATCCCCAGGGGGATGATAGATGATGTGAAGCACACAAACCATCTTGCCCTTGTTCCAGATCTCAGTGACTAGGTGCTCACAGGCGGACATCCTATCATTATGGGACTGCTTCAATACGAGGCTAGAACAATGGATGCAGGCAATACCCCCCCAGATTTGATAGATCTATCGCATCTGATTATGTCATAGTCAGGAGGAAATAAGATGTTGAGTATTGGGGAGGAGGAGTCATTGAGCCATGTTTCAGTAAGGATCAGGAGGTCCAATTCTTGTGAGATGATGAGTTTGGAGATATCCGCTGTGTGTTTCACTGCTGATCTGCAGTTGAGAAGCATCGATTTGATATGAGAGTTGGTAGTTGCTTCCACTAGGTGAGACGTGGTGACTTGAAGTAAGTTATCCTTATTCATGGATCTAAAGTTAACACTAGGCTCTCCATCTGGGTCAGATGAAATAGTAGGTATGGTGCTTGGAGAGACCGCATAGGAACTAAAGCTAACACTAGGTTCTCTATCCGGGTCAGATGAAATAGTAGGTATGATGCTTGGAGGCTGCATAGCCATCATACGATAGCAACAGTGCGAGCGTGTCATCATCCGACAGCTGAGGCTGGAACCTAAGGGGTCTAGACTGGAGGTTGGGAAGAGGTCGAGAGGACCAGTGTGGGTTAATAGGGTAAGTGACAGAGGACCTTTCCATTCCACAACGTATAATACTTGCTGAAGATCAGTCCCCGAGGGACGATAGAGTTTGCACAGCTTCTCATTCTTCAATGAGCAGTGTAGGAGGGTCTGGAGGTTATCCTTTACAGTAAGGAGGTCCAGCTTGAGGTCAGCCAATTTCTCCTCAATCAGGGGAAGGCTATCATAGCCAGGGACCAGCCCAGAATAAGATGATGGGTGAGGCCCCTTATCCCCACAGAGCTTGCAAGGGGAGATAAACCCCCTCTTGAGCTCAGTTATAGTATCCATTGGGGGGGTAAGGTTAGCATAGATGGTGTCAGGGTTCCGAGCAAGAGGTTGAGGAGAAAACCATTGAGGTTGCAAGGAGGGGGGCCCTGTGGTAGTATCCTGTGCAGTGGGTGTAGAGATAGAAGAGGAGGAAGGCCGTAGAGGGTTCAAAGGAAAGGGGGGCCCTGTGGTAGTATCCTGTGCAATGGGTGTATAGATAGAAGTGGAGGAAGGACGTAGAGGGTTAAAAGAAAAGGTGCTGGGGTTTAAAGTTGTGTGAAGGGAAGGAGAAGCAATCAGATTAGAGTTACTGGTTCTAGGAGATGGAAAGCATGTAGTGTCAAGGTTGGTTTTGGGAATATTACACTCAATAATCGTGTCGAGGGAGGTATCAGAACGGATCAACATGAGAGGTGGAGGTGGAGGGGCGCCCCCGTAGTGTGAGGGAGCAGGCGGTTCAGTAGTAATGGGGAGACTAAGATGCTTTGGCCTGGCTGGTTTAGGGTTGATGACAGGGTTGGATGGAGAGGAGACAGGAAGGGAGGGCGCGGAAGGTACAACCATTACGGGGAGACTGGAATGGCCTATATTAGCAGGATTAGGGTTACTAAGTGTATTTTTAATCTTATTAAAAATACTGTCAAAGCGGTTCAGATACAAGTCAGAGGCTTGAATAAGGATGTTGCCGTTATTGTAGAGAGAGATGGTCAGTTCAGCATTGAGGAAACGAGACGAAATTATGTTTATACGGAACTCGTGGGGGGTTTTGCATATAGCTTTGGAACAAAGCATATCAGTAAAAACTCTTCTCCACTGGGCTCTTCTGGTTGTGTAGAAGATAAGGTCAGTCACCACTACGCCCGTAGATGCACATAGGTAAGTATCAGAGATGAGAGTTTCAGGATAGTGTTTGAGTAGATTATGTTTAAAAGTCTTTGCTGCTTTCTT
The DNA here is from genome assembly GCA_963921515.1 of Calotriton arnoldi. Classification (NCBI taxonomy): domain Eukaryota; kingdom Metazoa; phylum Chordata; class Amphibia; order Caudata; family Salamandridae; genus Calotriton; species Calotriton arnoldi. The sequence goes on from CAWUFW010014892.1 coordinate 258,076, forward strand.
CGAGAGGTTGGGAGGGTATACAATCTTGAACGTATTGATGCCTACATGTGCCAGGCCATTAGAGGAGCGAGTAGAAGGTTGCGCCATGGTAGGGAGAAAAAGATACAACTCTTGGTTTACAGGATCAGCCACGCAAAGTGCAATAAACTTCACCTACGTTACAAGATCGACAGAGCTATGTATGAGGAAGCTCTAAAACATTGTTGCGAAGTCACCAGCGGCAACACATTCCCTTGTTGCAGCCCACTAAAAGTTCTACTTTTGGGTTACAAGTACGAGATCGCAAAGTGCATTAGCCCTCTACTAGGATTCAGTTTAAAAGTGCATTAGCCCTCTACTAGGATTCAGCTTCAACCGAGCAAAGTAAGAGGCTGATCTGGCTAGTTGATCTGATAACCCCAAACAGGAGCCTAGAACCTTATTGCGGCCTGGCAGATTCCAAGCAGGCCAAAACACCAGGTGGGCCAGGGGGAAAGACTGAAAGGAGACTAGAAGTGCCTTATTGCAGCTTGATCATTCCAAGATGGCCGCCCCCACAATATAGCCAGCGAAGTGTCCTACCTTTCTGTTCACAGTCTAAATTAGGGCTTGAAGCAAGGAGTCCTTGAACTACTTGGGAAAACAGCACTTTCAATCCCCTCAACGTAGTGGTTTCCCAAGCCAACAAAAAAGACAGAAGTGGTGACCCAGCACATAGCCCCAGCGGGAGCCCGGGTAAAAGTCCCCTGATACAGTGATAAGCTCCTCCTAGAGTAAGGGTAGAAGCTCCAGACAATAACAGCTAGTCTAATATCAGCAGCTCCAATGCGTTGCGGTGCTCGTTTGTGAGGCACTAAGCCCCAAAACATCATCAGGGCAGAAAGCCCGGGAACTCCACTCCTCCGCGTAGCACCCTCACGGCAGGGGGGCGGTCAAAAACAGTCCGGGCTGCTTCCGAGATCAGCCTCAGGGCCCAAGCACTAAGCACGAGCAAGACCACCAAGGCTCCAACAGCGTACAAGCGCAAGAGCAGCACAGGCACCACAGCCCTCAAGGGACCAGAAAGGCTCCTTCGTGTCCAAACCGGCGAGGGCCGCAAGACTGCATGGACGTGTCCCACAAGCAAGGCAGCGCCCAACAGCCCACAACAGGAAGCTGACCTCCCGACTCCGCCAGGAAGACTGACATTTTTTCCTTACCCCAGCGAGCTACTCCGTGACCACGGGGGAGTGGGGGCAAAGACTCACCTGAGCCGATCTACCGAACCAGCAGCCAGCCCACAGACGGAAGATGGATCATGTGCCAGCGGGCCTGCTACTGCGATCCCGATCATCCAGGCAACCCCCACAGCTCCGTACAACAAAGGAAAGGCACACACAGTGTGCCGGTCGGCTATCAGGTATCTCCACTGGGTCAGCACCAGGAACGGCTCCTGATGTCCTTCCAATCGGACATCAGCTTGCCGGAAAAGAGGCAACCTTTTACTCTCATTGAGCAGTTATTGTTCATTCGTCCAAGAATAGAGAGTGGATGGCAGGAATTGTACAGGATACCTCATAGATTTGAAATCCTCAATCCGGGAGCTCCATTTTGGGGCTCCCATGCGGCGGCCATCTTCTTCTCTTTTGAAAAGAGCCCTAAAAGGTTTACGGGGCTGGAGTCACATTCCACAAATTTATGTAAATCTGAAAAAGACGCAATCTGAACAGATATTGGTTTTGTTACGGGATTTGATATTAATCGATTAGAAACACCTACAACTTGTATTCCTTCTCCCGAGAGGGGCACTTTAGGAACTTCCGCTGTTCTCACAGTGGAACGGGTAGCACCATTGTCAACAAGGAATGAGATTGGAGACCCATTTACCTTGCCATCCACATAAGGACCACTCTGATCTACCTCTAGGGATACACCAAGCACGCATTCTTCCTCCCCACTCAGGCATCGTCATTGTGACAGGTCTGAGTCTATGTCATCCATTTGAATCAAATATTGCGGAGCTACATTTTGACTCTGATCTCCTTGAATCTCTCTGTGAAATCCTCTATTTTAATTATACTTCTGAACCTAACCACTCATTTGTGGCATTGGGGCTTGAGGCATATTTGAATTCTGATTTCTCTGCCTATGTTTTTGTTGACTCTGTACCATGTGTCCACTCTGTGACTGTGAATTCTCAACTTGTTGAACCTGTCCATTCATCTGATTAAGTGGATTAAATCGACATTTTTGTTTCCAATTCCCAAATTTGCTACAAATGTGACAAGGATTAGTCTTTTTCATTATCTCGATAGTAACACCTCCTCCTTAACCTGTGGTAGCATACCTGGTTGCTGACCTCCATTTACTCCTTTTATTCCAGAATTCAACTGACTATTTCCCTGTTCCACATTTGTAAAATTACCACTGGAGCCTTTCTTGGCAGCCTTCATCTGAGCTATCATCAGCTTTTCCTCCAGCTTCTTGTACTTAGACTCAAATTCATCTCCACAATATTTAGAATACCGAAAAATTTCATCTATGGGCTTGATTTGCCAGAAAATCAAATGCTGCTGTATCATATTACTAATTTCAGGTCTTAATCTGTACACAAATCGATAGACGAAATGCCCCATGTCTTTCTCTGCCACATTCTACATTCCAATGCTTGCAGTAGTCTCCTTTGACACTGGTACTTGGTCACCTTCGACTGAACATAGAGCTTTGGATGTGATTCAAGATTTGAAATAGGAGTCCCAGTAAAGATCTCCCCATTATATCCTAACTTCATCGGACAACAAGCCATCCGACATGCTTATTGGACCCTTTACAAATAATGTATTTATGAAATCTAAGATGACTTAAAAACTTTAAGCATTTACCACTCTCTTTGGTCCTCAGGTGGACCTTGCTGTGTTTTGAGAGGGGTCAGATATAAAGGGTTTCAGCAGTCATCCAATGAGGACCAGGAATTGAATGATTAGACTACAATTTGGAAAACAATCTCATGTAAATTACTCTCAACACAATGTTATAAAGGTATAAGATCAATACTGCAGGGCCAAATCTCCAGAAGAAATGTAGGTGACCCAAAATCATACACACTAAGGGCCGAATTACGATGTCGTACATCGTTTTAGTCATGGACCGCCCGACCTCCTGTCGGTGGTCCCAACCGACCAATTAGGATGCAACCGAACAGTGTTCGGTCGAACTCCTATTCTTTACAATGGAAACATGCATTCCGACCAGAATGCATGCTCTCATTGTAAAACAAAGAAGGTGCTGTTCAGGGATTTCCTACAAAAGAGGCAGAAGTCTAAAAGACAGTTTAGTTCACACAAGACCACAAAAAGTGATGTCGTTAACAAACACCATACATAATGCATGGGGTCTTCCAAAGGTCACCGGACACTATCCTTGCGGTGACTGTAGCATTTGCCACTTAACAAAATCATCAAAAACTCTTAACCTTGAACCAGGGAAAGTATGGCAAATCCGCACACATACCAATTGTAACACAGACAATGCTATTTACCTTATCACATGTCCATGTGGTCTTAGGTATGTGGGTATGACAAGTCGCAAAGTAAAGACTAGAATATGTGAGCATAGAAGCACGATTCGTTGCAAACGAAATACTACACGAATGACGAACCACTTTCTGGAAGCAGGTCATACCACTAATGATATGGAGTGGGTTATAATTAAACATCTGCAAATGAGGAGTGGGAACATCCAGCAACAACTGTTAGACTAAGAACAACAATGGATTTATCGGTTATCCACCCATCTCAGTGGTTTGAATGACAATATTCCGTGGAATAGTCTCAGCAGATAGACAATATAGAGGGTACCATTTGAAGTCAATAGTGCCTTTTGTAACGCTTCAGCCTAATCAATAATCACCTACTATTTGTACAACTAGGTTTCCCATTCCTTGAACTTTCAAACTCCTAAGCATATCAGCCCCTTTCCCCCTAAAATGAACATAGAAATCTTGAAGGGATTCAGGCACCTTTTAGACTGCACGGAGGTGTTATATTGGTAACGATAAATATGCTCACTAATTCATTGCACTGCACTTGATAATCGCACCCGGCATAGTGGCTCTTTATCGACCCTGCGCTTAATTTCTATTTTTTATTAAGCTCCCACCAGTTGGACACTTTCCTTTTGTTATGGCCTTTATTTCTATATATTTTATATATTTTTTGCTTCATTTATAGGCAGCATATACCTTCAGTGCCTATTTGCCCGCTCCGCGATAGTAGTCACCTTTTTAGTCTTCACGGAGTGAATCGTGCACTTACGCTTCCACGTGGTGCACGTCTTTTTGACGTTCCTGCCCGCAATGTGCTATACGCCCAGTGCTGGTTAGCGCTGTAGTCTATTGCACGCAGGTGTTTTCAATTAGTTACCAGCGCTCCCGCCCAGCCCCTGCTTTTACATATGCGTCTCCCAGTCCCTCGAGATCATCTCGTTCCAGCGGACGCCGCAGTAGGTTTAGACGTGGGGGAGCACCGAGACCAAGTAAGATCTTTCCTTACAGATCCCAAAAGTGGCTAATCAAGCTAGCCTTTCACTCCTGCTCCAGACATGTAGTTCACCGATGCTTTTTTAAATCTTTCCTTTAGAGCACCAAGTAGGAGCTCCTCCCGCCCTGGATTCGTATGGCCATGGAAATACCATGATTTACGTAAATACCATGTAACTATGATTCACGCGTAATGCGCAGGTCGTATGCTTAAAATTTAGCATTACGGCATTTCTGTTATGTTCGTTTAGGAAGATTTCACAACACGCTACTAAGCTTAGCGCAACGCTCTTTTTGAGCACTCCACCTTAGCATGCCCACCAATTTTGACCACAAGCATGCTAGCTCATTTAGTGAATATATATCGCTTTTTCACTGCGGCATTTGATATTCGGTGCAGCATAAACAGATGACCTGCCGCTCACACCGCAAGCATGCTCACCATTATTGCGAGTATGCACTGTTTTTTAAGATTATCTGAACCATTGTTTGTATGCATGGTTTCCCACGTATGAGTGACACTGAATGTTTATCTCGCCACTTGGGGATGATAAATACGATTGTGACAATAATCAACAAACAAGTTTTATATGTTATATGTTGTTTTGTCTTGTTTATTTCTTTCCCCGCAGGAATTTTACTTCAGATGGACCGTTACTCATGGTTAGTCCATCCACGCATGATAAACACGCCGTAGCGAGTGTGTAAAAATGCGTAATACATGTGGTTTAATTTTTACCACTCACTTTTTCACTTTATTCACCACATAGTGAGGTCCTGAAGAAAGCTCCACTAATTTTTCTTGGAGAGCTGAAACATGTTGACCTAAGGATAATTCAGACACCTATTGGCAGTTCTGACATATTGTACACTTCACCTTGTTTTTAAATATACCCCGGGCCACTGGGAATAAAACATTGTATAAGTGAGTTTCTCAGAGGTATTTTTTAAAGTCACTACACGTCATCACACAACAACCAAAAAACCTGCTCCACTGTAATCAGGTGTTGAAGCACAGTTGGGTAGCACTCTGCCACCCGACTGGGAACCCAATGATGAAGCAGGACACCAACTAGGTTGGTGTGTGAGGGTTCTTTTAAACAATTCCTGTGGTGTCAGACACTATTCAGGTTAACCAGTCACTCTTTTGTGGCCCGTCTCAGTTGGTTTTTTCGAATATTACTTTGGGTCAAGGAGGGCACACTCATCATCCTAACTCTCTCTTTTGGTTTTTGCTGTTCAGGGATCAACAAGAGGTGCAGTTCAGGGGTCAACAAGGCGCACCATAGGTGCCCCCTCGGCCACCAACTGGAGGCCGTGCATCCATGGGGGCTCTGCTGGGGGCCCCCAAAGTCAACCACCAACAGCCTTTCTGTGTCGGACAGGCCGGCACAGAAAGGCAGTCGGAATCCCACATTGTAATCCCTCAGGCAGAAAGAGCCACCCCTGGGATTACTGAGGTCATTCCGACTGGTGGACGGGCTCTACGAGCCCGTCAGAAGCCAGTCGGAATGACTGGTCAGATTCCTTTCCGACTGATACCATCAAAATGGGTCAGTCGGAAAGGAATCCGACCGACTATGATGCATTAGGAAATGGCTCCGACCGACGGGAGCCGTTTCCTAAAGCATCGTAATCAGCCCCCTAAAAGTTCAGATAAAGCAATACAGAATAGCAGCATTAGTATTTGGTGTCCTAAAGTCTCTCTAATCTGTTCACCTTTAGTCATTAGTAAAATGTGAATTGAGAATGAATGGAGAATGCACATTCACTTTAAGTGGACGAATCATGATAACTGAGCCAATTTTAGTTAATATATTTTAATTTTTCAAATCTTTTTTGCAGAATAAGTGCATCAAATAGGAAATAAAACATTTAATAGACAGATCAAATACCCAAAGCTCAAAGTTCAGGATAGGACGAGAAATGGCAGTTCTAGTGGTCCCAGATGGGCGGGACCACTAGGCGCATGCAGCCTATGCGCTAGCTTGGAAAGGAAGCCTATTCAGTCCGCATCAAAGAGTTCTGCAATCTCATCAGTCAGTTTTTCCCTGCATGCAGAACAGCAGCTATCAGTCACCACCATGAGCTGCACAAGAGTTTCTCTCCAAAAGTCTTTTCTCAAGAGTAGTTCGGCAAGATTCCTCAAACTTTTTTTCATCAGGCAATATTATATCCTTAGCATTTCCCGGGATGACACCTCCTAGTGTCACCTCATTCGATCAGACCACTCAGTTCATTGGTCAGTTCATGTGGAATGTAGGTCAGGTGACTTAAAGAAGACACAAAATGCATAGGAAATAGGTGGAACAATTACGCAGTCCTTAAGTCATTTTGTTATATGAAACGTTAAACAATGCCTCTTTAGTTAGAGCACACGGAAATGATCAAAAGGGCAGTTTCCCAGGCAGTTGTCCTGTAAATGGTAACAGAATTGTTATACAATACATGAGAACACAAGAGGAGGAAAGAACTTGTTACATACAGTTTGTTACAACGAGTGATTCTCTCACGTTCAGCGTGCATAGCAAAGCAGAAAGCTTCATGAATACAGTTTGGCCCATGTTAACTTAGGCTAATATAAAGCAGTGACATATAGAATTATGAACATATATTTATACAAAAAATGTAGAAGTTAAGTTTCTTGTGTATATTCTAATGCACTTGAGAACATTTTTATGGTTATAATTCAATTAGAAATAGGGTACTACCACTTATATAAGTACCAACATGTAAATGAACATAAAAAGTATAGATTATTTTTCTCATTTCAAGGAATTATTATTAGCAGGTCTGTAAAGAACATTCTCTGAAAGTTTCACTTTTGCATCTCTTAGTATAAAGATGTAGCACCTATTTTCTCTTTGTCATTTCGGTGCACCCATTATCACACATATAAGTATTTTTATAAAATTCACTATCAATATTAAGATTTAATCATACTAATTCATAAATCTAATTTGTTAATCTATTATGTAGTTACAATTTGAAACTAATGAAAGGTAAACTCAATAACATGAGAACTCACCATGTACACATTTCTAACACACATTAGCCCCTTAACTGCTGGGCCTTTTCCCCCCCAGTGCTGAGCCCTTTTTTGGCTATTTGTATTAGTTCGCGATTAGGCCTCTGTAACTTTTTGACCACATAAGGTATCCACGCCAAATTTGCGTCCTTTTCTTCCAACATCATGGGGATTCTAAAGGTACCCAGGGTTTGTGGATTCCCCTGGAGGGGTCCCAGATTTTAGCCAAAATACAGCTAAATATTGGTTTTTTGGGGAAAAATGGGAAAAAGTCCCGCATATGAAAGCGTCTGGGTTTTTCCCTGCAAATGGTATCAAAAAGGGGTTTGTGGGGCTGAAATCTCCATTTTTCCAGCTTTTAGGGAATGACAGACTTTTGTCAGAAAACCAAAACATTTTACACAGTTTTGGCATTTTTCTGGGACATAGCCTATTTTTGCTATTTTTTGTGCTTTCAACCTCCTTCCAGTTAATGGTAGAAATGGGTATGAAAGCAATAATGGATCCTGGAAATCTATACATTTTAGAAAAGTAGACAAAATGCTGAATTCAGCAAGGGGTCATTTGTGTAAATCCATGAAGGTTTCTTTATAGAAACTAACAGTTAAATATAGGAAAAATGGAAAATTAGTTGAAAAAACAGCCTTTTGTGTCAACGTTTTCACCTGTAACTTCTTCTAATTATGACTGCTCTTTGAAAGCAATATACCGTTACATCCACTGGATCTTACTGGTTGTGGGGATATATAGGACTTGTAGGTCCACCAAGAACCCGACGAACCCAGAGCCAAAAACTGAGCAGCGTCTTGCAATGGTTTTTTATTATGTACCGGGTATATAGCAATTATTCTGGGAAAATGTATACATGGAATATTCGGTATGAAAGACTCCTATGTATTTCTGAAATGGGAACACAATATAGAGTTTAGAAACAGTAGATATTTGCACATTTCTGAAATTGGTAATACTCATACTAGCATGAGAATTATAGGTCATTTTTCAAAATAACTTCTTTTTACACATTGTCTTTCATTTGGAAGGCAGAAATGCATCGAAAGTCAATAGGTAATAACAGTTGCTTTACAAATCTGAATTACCGTAAGTGACCTGATAAAAATGGTACCTCACTTGTGTGGGTAGGCATAGTGCCCACGACAGGAAACGGCTCAAAACGCAACGTGAACACACCACATTTTCACAATGAAAAATTACCCTTTTTTTGCAAAGTGCCTAGCTGTAGTTTTTGAACCCTTGCTCTGCCGGCACCCAGGGAAACCTAGCAAACCTATACATTTTTGAAAACTAGACACCCAGGGGAATCCAGGATGGGGTGACTTGACTGGCTTTCACCAGGTTCTGTTACCCAGAATCCCTTGCAAACCTAAAAAATTGTCAAACAAAACACATTTTCCTCACATTTCTGTGATGGAAAGTTCTGGAATCTGCATGGATCCACAAATTTCCACCCACCCCGCGTTCCCCAAAGTCTTCCGAGTAAAATGGTACCTCACTTGTGTGGGTAGGCCTAGTGCCCACGACAGGAAATGGCACAAAACGCAACGTGGACACACCCCAATTTCACAGTGAAAAATGACCCTTTTTTGGCACAGTGCCTAGCTGTAGTTTTTGAACCCTAGCTCTGCCGGCATCTAGGGAAACCTAGCAAGCCTATACGTTTTTGAAAACTAGACACCCAGGGGAATCCAGGATGGGGTGACTTGACTGCTTCTCACCAGGTTCTGTTACCCAGAATCCCTTGCAAACCTAAAATATTGTCAAAAAAAACACATTTTCCTCACATTTCTGTGGTGGAAAGGTCTGTAATCTGCGCGGATGCACAAATTTCTACCCACCCCACGTTCCCCACAGTCTTCCGAGAAAAATGGTACCTCACTTGTGTGGGTAGGCCTAGTGCCCGCGACAGGAAACGGTGCAAAACGCAACGTGGACACACCACAATTTCACAGTGAAAAACGACCCTTTTTTGGCAAAGTGCCTAGCTGTAGTTTTTGAACCCTAGCTCTGCCAGCACCTAGGGAAACCTAGCAAACCTATACATTTTTGGAAACTAGACACCCAGGGGAATCCAGGATGGGGTGACTTGACTGCTTCTCACCAGGTTCTGTTACCCAGAATCCCTTGCAAACCTAAAAAATTGTAAAAAAAACCCACATTTTCCATACATTTCTGTGGTGGAAAGTTCTGGAATCTGCGTGGATACACAAATTTCAACCCACCCTGCGTTCCCCAAAGTCTTCCGAGAAAAATGGTACCTCACTTGTGTGGGTAGGCCTAGAGCCTGCGACAGGAAATGGCGCAAAACGCAACGTGGACACACCCCAATTTCACAGTGAAAACAGACCCTTTTTCAACAAAGTGGCTAGCTGTAGATTTTGAACCCTAGCTCTGCCGGCACCTAGGGAACCCTTTCAAACCTATACATTTTTGAAAAGTAGACACCCAGGGGAATCCATGATGGGGTGACTTGACTGGCTCTCACCAGGTTCTGTTACCCAGAATCCCTTGCAAACTTAAAAAATTGTCAAAAAAAACACATTTTCCTCACATTTCTGTGGTGGAAAGTTCTGGAATCTGCATGGATCCACAAATTTCCACCCACCCCGCGTTCCCCAAAGTCTTCCGATAAAAATGGTACCTCACTTGTGTGGGAGGCCTAAGTACCCGCGACAGGAAATGGCCCAAAACGCAACGTGGACACACCACATTTTCACAGTGAAAACGGACCCTTTTTCAACAAAGTGCCTAGCTGTAGATTTTGAACCATAGCTCTGCCGGCACCTAGGGAAACCTATACATTTTTGAAAACTAGACACCCAGGGGACTCCAGGATGGGGTGACTTGGCTGGCTCTCACCAGGTTATGTTACCCAGATGCTCTTGCAAACCTAAAATATTGTTAAAAAAAACACATTTTCCTCACATTTCTGTGGTGGAAAGTTCTGGAATCTGCGTGGATCCACAAAATTCCACCCACCCCGCATTCCCCAAAGTCTTCCGATAAAAATGGTACCTCACTTGTGTGGGAGGCCTAAGTACCCGCGACAGGCTAGGGCCCAAAACATATTGAGGTGACATTAAAATTGCCTATCACAAAACAACCTGGTTTTGCAAGGGGGGTCACCTCGGTTTTTGGCCCTGTGCTCGGCGGCCAGCTAGGGAAATCTATCAAACCCACACATTTCTGAAAACTAGACACCCAGGTGGTTCCAGGGAGGTATGGCTTGCGTTGATCCCCCAACGTTTTCTTACCCAGAATCCCCTGCAAACCTCAAATTTTGCTGACAAAATCACTTTTTCCACACATTTTTGTGTGGGAAAGTTGTGGCATCGCCGGGCAGACATGCATTTCCTACTACCCAGTGTTCCCCAAGGTCTCCCGATAAAAATGGTACCTCACTCGTGTGGGAGGCCCAAGTACCCGCGACATGCTAGGGCCCAAAACGTATTGAGGTGACATTAAAATTGCCTATCACAAAACAACCTGGTTTTGCAAGGGGGGTCACCTCGGTTTTTGGCCCCGTGCTCGGCGGCCAGCTAGGGAAACCTATCAAACCCACACATTTATGAAAACTAGACACCCGGGGGGTTCCAGGGAGGTATGGCTTGCGTGGATCCCCCAACGTTTTCCTACCCAGAATCCCCTGCAAACCTCGAATTTAGCTGAAAAAAAATCACTTTTTCCACACATTTTTGTGTGGGAAAGTTGTGGCATCGCCGGGCAGACACGCATTTCCTACCACCCAGCGTTCCCCAAGGTCTCCCGATAAAAATGGTACCTCACTCGTGTGGGAGGCCCAAGTACCCGCGACAGGCTAGGGCCCAAAACGTATTGAGGTGACATTAAAATTGCCTATCACAAAACAACCTGGTTTTGCAAAGGGGGTCACCTCGGTTTTTGGCCCCGTGCTCGGCGGCCAGCTAGGGAAACCTATCAAACCCACACATTTCTGAAAACTAGACACCCGGGGGGTTCCAGGGAGGTATGGCTTGCGTGGATCCCCCAACGTTTTCCTACCCAGAATCCCCTGCAATCCTCAAATTTAGCTGAAAAAATCACTTTTTCCACACATTTTTGTGTGGGAAAGTTGTGGCATCGCTGGGCAGACATGCATTTCCTACCACCCAGTGTTCCCCAAGGTCTCCCGATAAAAATGGTGCCTCACTCGTGTGGGAGGCCCAAGTACCCGCGACAGGCAAGGGCCAAAAACGTATTGAGGCAACATCAAAATTGCCTATCACAAAATGTTTTGTGGATGGAACTGCGCTGACTGAAAAGTCACTCCCAGATTCGGCTCCATTGTCCTCTCCCTCAGATGCTGTCTCAGTATCTGCTGTCTCAGTCTCTGATCCTGCCTCAGAGCTGGACTCCAGAACCAGATTTAGGGCCTGGGCAGCATTCATCCAACGATATGCCATCTCTGCTAGTGCCTAAACTATCCTTTTAAAACACAATCCTACGTAGAAGGCAGATAGGTTGTTGGTTTTAAAGTGTAGGTGGGTGTGTGCGTGAGTGAAGTGTTTAAGTCAATAATGACGAAGTCACCTTACCTTTGCGAACTCTGTACGCTCTCCAAAAAGACTAAGAAAGAGAGAAAAAAAGACACAGTATTACTTTACCTTGCCACATACCCATCATCACAGCGTTTTAGCGCTGGTGGGAGCCAGTGCGACCATCATTTTGGCGCCAAGATGCCTACGGGTGAACGTGTGCTTTACAATTGCACACTATGACCTCCTTTGATGCGCCCACTACCATCCTTGCAAACGTGCCCCTCATCTCTCCATAGCCCCTCTCTCACATACATTTAGTCTGTTACAAAGTGTTTCTACTTTGTGGCTTTACTAATCCACTTAGCTGTCTACATAATACCGATCTGTTCGTTTCAGCATTCCCTTTATGGCGTCAAAACTGCCACTACACAAAAGTCAGATATCTCTATCTAGCAGAATTTTTTTTTGTACTCTGCAGCAGTACCACACTTTACTGCCTTTCAGGTAACTTCAAAGAGACTCATTATAGTTCTTTCACAGTCTCATAATTTCAGCACTGAGAAAGATCTCTGTAAATAAATATTTATATATATATATATATATATAACAATTAATTCCCAATGTCAGAGCGCTCAATACCTGGTGCAGGCAGCAACGGGTAGAATCCTTACCCGATATTTAAATTCAGAAACACAAAGGATGCCGCACTCCAAGACCAGTTTCAGAGTTGCTTTATTTTCACCACCACTACCACCAGTCGTGGTGAAAATAAAGCAACTCTGAAACCAATCTCTGGAGTGCGGCATCCTTTGTGTTTCTGAATATATATATATATATATATATATATATATATATATATATATATATTATCTACTGGCGGTCGCCAGTAGATAGTTATAGTTACAACCTATTATCCATAGGAAATCCGCGACATTCTATTTGAAATAACTCTCTTGCCAGTTGACGTATCTTCGCGAAATTTTCAAACTTTGTGGCCCGCTCCGGTCCGCTCCTACCCTGAAAGTCTCGGGGGATTCGTCAAGCGGGGGCCGAGAAAAAGGGGGGTCCCAAAACGCGTTTTCCCCATGCATTTTTCCATAGGAAACTTTAGACACGGCTACAGCCTCGAACTGCTGAACGGAATTACACCAAATTTGGCAAAGAGGTAGTTCTTGATTCAGAAAGAACCCTTTTGTTAAATGGTGTAAATCCGTTCAGTAGTTGCTGAGAAAATCAAAAGTAAAAAGATAGTGATATCTATGGCCGAGTAGGGTCCGCGTACCTCCCGATCACGAGCTGCATGTTAATTGGTTGTCAGCTGGCTGTCAACATTCCGATTCAGGAAATGTTGGCAGTTATTTTGTCCCTCGGTAGAACCGAGGGACAGAAACAAGTGCGCAAAGCGCACAAAGGGGGCAGGGTAGAAACACCCTGACCCCTAGGTTTGCTCAGGGGTCCCACAAGGACCCCCTGGGCAAAAAAAAAAAAATTTTTTTAAATCGGCAGGATGCGCTCAGGGTGCGCGAATCCTGCCGAAAAAAAAATCGAAGCGCGGTCTCCCGCGCTTCGATAGCTAACTGGCCCTCGGGTGGCCCAAGTCCCGGGGGCATGGTGGGGGGGATAATTTAATGTGTGGGGGCCTCAAAGGGCTTCCCAAGCCCCGGGGACCGCCACCCCCGGGGCTTTTTTTAAAAAATGGTGCGGGAGGGCTCTGAGCCCTCCCGCAGCCCCGGGGACCACCACCTCCCCGGGGCTTTTTTTTAATAAATTAAAAAACCTGTGTGGGGGGGCTCCAGCCCCCCCACACGCCCCGGGGACCGCCACCTCCCCGGGGCACTAAACATTTAAATATGGGGGTCCGTTACGGACCCCCAGAGCCCCGGGGACCACCACCTCCCCGGGGCTTTGAACTGAATGGGAGGGGGCCGCGCGGCCCCCTCCTGGAGCCCTTGATGGCCCTGGGGACCACCACCCCCCAGGGCCGGCTCCTGCAGTGTCCCGGGGTGCCTACCCCCGGGACACTGTAGTTTGCTATGGCAGGACGGAGCCTCGCGGCTCCCATCCTGCCATAGCAAACTGCTTTGGATATTGGAAGAGAGAGCAGGGAAACCTGCTCTCTCTTCCAATATCCAAAGCCGATTGCTTTTCCACATGGGGAGCTGCATCTTAGCAGCTCCCCATGTGTAAAAGCAATGCCGGCTCCCAAGGGACGCGGGGAGCCGGCGGGACTGTGGGGGGCTTGGGGACCCCCCACAGTCCCCAACGAGAGGGCCAGCCCCGGGGGATGGGGTCCCTGGGGCAAGTAGTGGCCCGGGAGGGGGGCCACGCGGCCCCCCTCCCCAAAGTTTAAAAAAAAAATTTAAAAAGGGTATGGCCGGCCTCGGGGGATGGGGTCCCCGGGGCCTTAAATGGCCAGAGGAGGGGGGCCACGCAGCCCCCTCCAAAGAATAAAAATAAAGGCCATGCCCCGGGGGATGGGGTCCCCGGGGCCAATACAGGCCCAGGGAAAGGGGGCCACGCGGCCCCCTTCCCCGTTTTTTTTTTTTTAATTAAAAATTTTAAAAAGGGGTAAGGCCCTGGGGGATGGGGTCCCCAGGGCCCAAAAACAGGAAAAAGGAAGGGGGCTACACAGCCCCCCTTCAGGGGACAACATTTTTTTTTTTTTTTTAAACGATCGGGCCCGCAGGCCCCGCCCCTTCCTTCACCACTCTGCAAACGCGCCCCTGGCGCGTTTGCAGAGGGGAACGATTCCCTTGAATACTGGGGGTCCCTGGGGGCCAACTAGCCCACCAGGAACCTCCAGTATGCGCCAGGGGGCTGCCTTGCAGAGAGGTGTACAGAGGCCACGCCCCTTTTACACCTCTCTGCAACGCAGCTCTGTGGCGCTTTTGGAGGTATATGGTGGGCTAGTTGGACTCCGGGGACCCTCAGGATTCAAGGGGACTTAATCCCCCAACTTAAAAAGCGCCACGGGGCGCGTTTGCACAGGGGTGAAGGGAGGGGGCGGGGCTTCAGGTGACATGTGTGAAACAGGCCCCGTGGCGCGTTTTAAGATGGGGAATTAAATCCCCTTCAATCCTGAGGGTCCCTGGGGGCCAACTAGCCCAACAGGTACATCCAGAAAGCGCCACAGAGCTGCGTTGCAGTGAGGTGTAAAAAGGGGTGTGGCCTCTCTACACGTCTCTGCAACGCAGCCCCCTGGCGCATATTGGAGGTTCCTGGTGGGCTAGTTGGCCCCTAGGGACCCTCAGGATTCAAGGGGACTTAATCCCCCAACTTAAAACGCGCCACGGGGCGCGTTTGCACAGATGTCACCTCAGGCCCCGCCCCCTCCCTTCACCATTGTGCAAATATTCCTCTAAAATCTGCCGAACTACGAATTCAAAATTTACTCACCTGTTATCAGGAGAGACCTCAGTGCTGCATCTTTCAGCCCAGTACTAATCCTGAAAAGTAATTTTAACCGTACTTACCAGTAACTTGAATTTCCTTCCATAGGATATCATTGCCTGCTTTTTGTTGAAAAAGTTTCTAAGTGTTGGTTTTTGAAACATACAAATATTCCTCTAAAATCAGCCGAAATACGAATTCCGATTTACTCACCTGTTATAAGGAGAGACCTCAGTGCTGTATCTTTCAGCCCAGTACTGGTCCTGAAAAGTAATTTTAACCGTACTTACCAGTAACTTGAATTTCCTTCCATAGGCTAACATTGACTGGTTTCACTTGGAAATTCTTCTAAGTGTGGAGTTTTGGAACTTTATAATATTCCTCTAAAATCAGCCGAAATACGAATTCCGATTTACTCACCTGTTATCAGGAGAGACCTCAGTGCTGTATCTTTCAGCCCAGTACTGGTCCTGAAAAGTAATTTTAACCGTACTTACCAGTAACTTGAATTTCCTTCCATAGGCTAACATTGACTGGTTTCACTTGGAAATTCTTCTAAGTGTGGAGTTTTGGAACTTTAAAATATTCCTCTAAAATCAGCCGAAATACGAATTCCGATTTACTCACCTGTTATCAGGAGAGACCTCAGTGCTGTATCTTTCAGCCCAGTACTGGTCCTGAAAAGTAATTTTAACCGTACTTACCAGTAACTTGAATTTCCTTCCATAGGCTAACATTGACTGGTTTCACTTGGAAATTCTTCTAAGTGTGGAGTTTTGGAACTTTAAAATATTCCTCTAAAATCAGCCGAAATACGAATTCCGATTTACTCACCTGTTATCAGGAGAGACCTCAGTGCTGCATCTTTCAGCCCAGTACTGATCCTCTAAAGTAATTTTAACCGTACTTACCAGTAACTTGAATTTCCTTCCATAGGATATCATTGCCTGCTTTTTGCTGAAAAAGTTTCTAAGTGTTGATTTTTGAAACATACAAATATTCCTCTAAAATCAGCCGAAATCCGAATTCGGATTTACTCACCTGTTATCAGGAGAGACCTCAGTGCTGCATCTTTCAGCCCAGTACTGGTCCTGAAAAGTAATTTTAACCGTACTTACCGGTAACTTAAATTTTCTTCATAGGCTAACATTGACTGGTTTCACTTGGAAATTCTTCTAAGTGTGGAGTTTTGGAACTTTATAATATTCCTCTAAAATCAACCAAAGTACGAATTCCAATTTACTCACCTGTTATCAGGAGAGAACCCAGTGCTGCATCTTTTAGCCCAGCACTGACCCTGAAAAGTAATTTTAACCGTACTTACCAGTAACTTATATTTTCTTCCATAGGAATCCTTTGTCTGGTTTTCAGCAGAAAAGTTTCAAAGTGTCAATTTTCACAAACTACAAATATTCCTAAAAAATCGCCTGTATGACTTAAACGCATTCTTTCAACTGTTTACAGGAGATGCACCAGTGCTGGATCCAGGATCCAACACTGAGTAAGAAAAAGTAACGATAACAGTTTTTACCTTCTAAGTGAATTTCCTTCCATAGGATAACATTGGTGATTCTATGAGAAAAGTTTCTAAGTGTCAACTTTTAAAGTACAATAATATTCCTTAAAAATCATGACTGTAACCAAAACGCTTTTACTCAACTGTTTATAGGAGATGTCCCAGGAGTGAATCTAGGATCCAGTCCTGTGGTTAGAAAAGTAATCCATAAAGTAACTAATTGCATTTAACTAGAAATTCACATTGAGCTGAATGTTGCATTGTGTTTGAAAATGTGTTGCCCATTGCAACAACTGTAACTACTGTACTTAAAAGTCTATTGCCTATGTGCAAAGTATTTAAACTAAAGTAATTCATTCTGAGAAAGTATTTTTTGTAATGTAATGTATAATGTAATTACAATGTAATTTAAAAAATAAAATATGTAAAAAAAAATTGTTTCTAAAAATGTAGTAAATCAGTATGAAAAAAATTAATATAACAATTAATACATTTAAAAATTGTCATTTACAAAACCTTTGAAATTCACTGAAAAAAACGTAGGTTTCAGACATGCTATAGTTAGGAATTAGCATTTAAAAACCTTTGAAATTCACTGAAAAAACCATAGGTTTTAGGGACAGTTATAGTTAGTTGGACATTTCACTCGTACAAAACCCGTGAAATTCCCCGTTATAGTTAGTTCAGCTAACTATAACTCGCGCCCCCGCAATGCACTGCTGATGACGTCACATATTACATCACTCATGACATGGTCAGTGACATCACTGATGACATCACTGATGACATCTCAAATGACATCACTGATGACATCATCCATGTGATAATTTCATGCATCTTCTCACACCCTAATATAACTTTTGATACACCCACTCTAAATTACAGACTGCCATTCGCAAAACCATAGACACTCCAACACCAAAAACTACATACCAACTCACTGATTCTTAGGTCTACACACACATCCACTCACTCACCTGTACAGTCACTCATACTTACAGTCACTCAGTACAGGACTATCATATGCACTCATACACCTATATAAACACTCACACACCGCCACTCATACATAGAGGTACTCACACACCTAGTCAGTCATGCAAAAAATGAATCACACACCCATTTACTCACCTATACAGTTATACACACACCAGCTCACTTACTCATACAAATACTAGCACATTCTTACGCTCTGATACAATAACTGATACAATCACACACGCATCCATACAGCCACTCTCACAATAACACACTCTCACTTATAGCCATTTAAATACTCTAACACACATATATACTGCCTTTTACATATGTAGTTACTCGCACATGTACCACTGAGATATACATTCACTCACTAACACACCCATACACACACTCACCCACCCAAGCAGTCCATCACAGATGCACTCTTGAAATCATGCACCCAGTGAATCACCCACTCACACATCTATGCACAGAGTCGCACACACCCCTCCCACATAAACACTCAGGCACCCATACAGATACTCACACAAGCATTCAATAACTCATATAGACACTCATGTAGCTATTCACAAACACATGCAGCCACTTACACAGCAACAGACAGACGGATACAGACATTCACCCAGTTTAGTCACTAACCCATGCATTCAGTAAGATACGTTAAATCACTCACTTATACAGTCAGTCACGCACCTACTAAATCATCCATACAGACACTTACACACCCACTCATTCTTCAATACGTCTTTTCCTATATATATTAAAAATATTTAAACTTTACAGAAACACACAGTCACTGGATGATGTCATCAGTGATGTCATTTGAGATGTCATCAGTGATGTCATCAGTGATGTCACTGACCATGTCATGAGTGATGTAATATGTGACGTCATCAGCAGTGCATTGCGGGGCGCGAGTTATAGTTAGCTGGACTAACTATAACGGGGGAATTTCACGGGTTTTGTACGAGTGCAATGTCCAACTAACTATAACTGTCCCTAAAACCTATGGTTTTATTCAGTGAATATATATATATATATATATATATATATATATATATATATATATATATCCAAGCTCCGTTTCTTGTTTCCCA
Source organism: Calotriton arnoldi (assembly GCA_963921515.1). Taxonomy (NCBI): domain Eukaryota; kingdom Metazoa; phylum Chordata; class Amphibia; order Caudata; family Salamandridae; genus Calotriton; species Calotriton arnoldi. The sequence continues at coordinate 277,094 of CAWUFW010014892.1, forward strand.
AAACAAAAAACAGCAACTGCCCTCGCGAGTGCGGTTTTTCTTTTGGGAAACAAGGAAACAGAGCCTGGATAAATATCGCGGGCGCACCCCCGTGTTTGTGAAGCACCCGTCCGCAAGTGCGCCGTTCACTGTGCATCAAGGAGCATATATATATATATATATATATATATATATATTATCTACTGGCGGTCGCCAGTAGATAGTTATAGTTAAAACCTATTATCCATAGGAAATCCGCGACATTCTATTTGAAATAACGTTGGCGCCGGTTGACGAATCTTCGCGAAAGTTTCCAACTTGTTGGGGCGCTCCGGTCCGCTCCTATCCTGAAAGTCTCGGGTGATACGTTAAGCGGGGGCCGAGAAAAAAGGGGGGTCCCAAAACGCGTTTTCCCCATTCATTTTTCCATAGGAACCTTTAGTCGCAGCTACAGCCCGAACTGCTGAACGGAATTACACCAAATTTGGCAAAGAGGTAGCCCTTGGTTCAGTGTCGTGCCTTTTGCTTAAATGGTGTAAATCCGTTCAGTAGTTCCTGAGAAAATCAAAAGTAAAGTCACATATATATCTGGGCGGAGCCTAACCACACATGTCATCGTGAGATCTGATTGGCTGTCAGCACTTCATCCTGGAATTGCTGGCAGCCATCTTGGGACCAATATAAATGATAGTACCCCATTGAAATGCATTGTAGTGAATCGAAGATTTTGAGGGTTACCAAAAGGAGAACTATAAAGGGTGATAACAGGCTTTAGTTACATTAGAATTTATTTGTTGATGGTACCATACTAATTTTAGGAATTGTGGTGTATTCTAAGGTGATTTTACCATGTGAAAAACCTTCTGCTGGGATATCATGAATCATGTTTGAGAGAACACTATTTTCTCATGCTTGTCCCATGGTGGTTTGGAAGGTGATCCAGAAGCTAAAATGAGAGCATATTTTCTGTAAATTCACTTTATCTTTCTCACTCATGTGAGAATGAAGTCTGACATTCTCAGTAAAACATGTACATCCAACAAGGGCAGAGACTGTCAGTTGATTCCTTTGTGTTCTACTGCAGCTTCCCAGAGTGTTCTAAAGAACAACTAGAGTGCTAACAGCCTTACTTATGACAAAAGTATGGCACACCTGAAGCCATCTTGATTGGAATAAACTGGTAACACTTAAACAATTTAATTTAAAAAGGAACAAAATGATGGGGTTCATTTTGTCATAGAAATTATGGTTAGTGCTGTAGAAAGAAAAATTAGGACATGTTTCAAGTGTGATCTCAAATATCTTCCTGTTATATTTCAACAGGAGCAGCCTGCCAGTTGATGCCTTTGTGTTCTACTGCAGCTTCCCAGAGTGTTCTAAAGAACAACTAGAGTGCTAACAGCCTTACTTATGACAAAAGTATGGCACACCTGAAGCCATCTTGATTGGAATAAACTGGTAACACTTAAAACATTTAATTTAAAAAGGAACAGAATGATGGGGTTCATTTTGTCATAGAAATTATGGTTAGTGCTGTAGAAAGAAAAATTAGGACATATTTCAAGTGTGATCTCAAATATCTTCCTGTTATATTTCAACAGGAGCAGCCTGCCAGTTGATGCCTTTGTGTTCTACTGCAGCTTCCCAGAGTGTTCTAAAGAACAACTAGAGCGCTAACAACCTTACTTATGACAAAAGTATGGCACACCTGAAGCCATCTTGATTGGAATAAACCGGTAACACTTAAAACATTTAATTTAAAAAGGAACAAAATGAGGGGTTCTTTTTGAAATAGAAATTATGGTTAGTGCTGCAGAAAGAAAAATTAGGGCATGTTTTAAGTGAGATCTCAAATCCTCTTCTATTTCATTAGAAAATTCTGACATGCAGACTGAAACAATCACTTTCAATACCAGCAGCAGACTACCAGTTAACTCCCTGGTGAGCAGTAGCTTTACTCCAGTGATCTTATGAGCAACTAGAGTGCTAACATTCTGAATTTATGGCAGATGTGAGACACATCTGAATGCCTTCTTGATGGAATCAAAGTAAAAAACTGAAAGCATTTCCTACTGAGGAGACTGCAGTAAAGGAAGAAATTAGGAAACTTCATAACAAAGAAGTCTTCCAAGAAGGCCACCAGTGAAAAAAGAGCCCAAATGTAGCACAAATATTACCCAGATGTAGCCCACATATAGCCCAATGACAAAAGTGTGCAAAACACTTTTTATTTTTAGTTTTTTTGCAGTTTTATGTAGTGCAGACTGGTCAGGTATTGGAGCATTGCATCTTAAAACATGACCCCCTACACTACAAAAACACCACTGCACTACCTTAAACCCTAAACCACTACCCCCAGCACGACCCCCTACACTACACAAGCACCACTGCACTATCCTAAACCCTAAAACACTACCCCCAGCACGACCCCCTACACTACCTAAACACCACTGCACTAACCTAAATCCTAAAACACTACCACCAGCACGACCCCTACACAACCCAAACACCACTGCACTACCCTAAAACATGACCCCCTACACTACACAAACACCACTGCACTACCCTAAACCCTAAAACACTACCCCCAGCACGACCCCCTATACTACACAAGCACCACTGCACTACCCTAAACCCTAAAACACTACCCCCAGCATGACCACCTACACTACACAAACACCACTGCACTACCCTAAACCCTAAAACACTACCCCCAGCACGACCCCCTACACTACCCAAACACCACTGCACTAACCTAAATCCTAAAACACTACCCCCAGCACGACCCGCTACACTACCCAAACACCACTGCACTACCCTAAAACATGACCCCCTACACTACACAAACACCACTGCACTACCCTAAACCCTAAAACACTACCCCCAGCATGACCCCCTACACTACACAAGCACCACTGCACTACCCTAAACCCTAAAACACTACCCCCAGCACGACCCCCTACACTGCCCGAACACCACTGCACTGCCCTAAACCCTGAAACACCAGCCCCTGCATGACCCCCTACACTGCCCGAACACCACTGCACTGCCCTAAACCCTGAAACACCACCCCTAGCACGACCCGCTACACTGCCCGAACACCACTGCACTGCCCTAAACCCTGAAACACCACCCCCTTCACGACCCCCTACACTGCCCGAACACCACTGCACTGCCCTAAACCCTGAAACACCACCCCCAGCATGACCCCCTATACTGCCCGAACACCACTGCACTAAACCCTGAAACACTACCCCCAGCAAGACCCCCTACACTGCCCGAACACCACTGCACTGCCCTAAACCCTGAAACATCACCCCCAGCAAGACCCCCTACACTGCCCGAACACCACTGACCTAAACCCTGAAACACCACCCCCAGCACGACCCCCTACACTGCCCGAACACCACTGCACTGCCCTAAACCCTGAAACACTACCCCCAGCATGACCCCCTACACTGCCCGAACACCACTGCTCTGCCCAAAACCCTGAAACACCAGCCCCAGCACGACCCCCTACACTGCCCGAACACAACTGCACTGCCCTAAACCTTGAAACACCAGCCACTGCACGACCCCTACACTGCCCGAACACCACTGCACTACCCTAAACCCTGAAACATCACCCCCAGCACGACCCCCTACACTGCCTGAGCACCACTGCACTGCCCTAAACCCTGAAACACCAGCCCCAGCACGACCCCCTACACTGCCCAAACACCACTGCACTGCCCTAAACCCTGAAACACCAGCCCCAGCACGACCGCCTACACTGCCCGAACACCACTGCACTGCCCTAAACCCTGAAACAACAGCCCCAGCATGACCCCCTACACTGCCCGAACACCACTGCACTGCCCTAAACAGCGAAACACCAGCCTCAGCACGACCCCTACACTGCCTGAACACCACTGCACTGCCCTGAACCCTGAAACACCAGCCCCAGCACAACACCCTACACTGCCCGAACACCACTGCACTGCCCTAAACCCTGAAACACCACCCCGTGCATGACCCCCTACACTGCCCGAACACCACTGCACTGCCCTAAACCCTGAAACACCACCCCCTGCACAACCCCCTACACTGCTCGAACACTACTGCACTGCCCTAATCCCAGAAACACCATCCCCAGCACGACCCCCTATACTGCACGAACACCACTGCACTGCCCTAAACCCTGAAACACTACCCCCAGCAAGACCCCTACACTGCCCGAACACCACTGCCCTAAACCCTGAAACATCACCCCCAGCAAGACCCCTACACTGCCCGAACACCACTGCCCTAAACCCTGAAACACCACCCCCAGCAAGACCCCCTACACTGCCCGAACACCACTGCACTGCCCTAAACCCTGAAACACCAGCCCCAGCACGACCCCCTACACTGCCCGAACACCACTGCACTACCCTGAAACACCACCCCCTGCACGACACCCTACACTGCCCGAACACCACTGTACTGCCCTAAACCCTGAAACCCTACCCCCAGCATGACCCCCTACACTGCCAGAACACCACTGCACTGCCCTAAACCCTGAAACACCACCCCTGCACGACCCCCTACACTGGCCGAACACTACTGCACTGCCCTAAACCCTGAAACACCACCCCCAGCACGACCACCTACACTGCACGAACACCACTGCACCGCCCTAAACCCTGAAACACTACCCCCAGCAAGACCCCCTACACTGCCCAAACACCACTGCACTGCCCTAAACCCTGAAACATAACCCCCAGCAAGACCCCCTACACTGCCCGAACACCACTGCCCTAAACCCTGAAACACCACCCCCAGCAAGACCCCTACACTGCCCGAACACCACTGCACTGCCCTAAACCCTGAAACACCACCCCCAGCAAGACCCCTACACTGCCCGAACACCACTGCACTGCCCTAAACCCTGAAACACCACCCCCAGCACGACCCCCTACACTGCCCGAACACCACTGCTCTGCCCAAAACCCTGAAACACCAGCCCCAGCACGACCCCCTACACTGCCCGAACACCACTGCACTGCCCTAAACCCTGAAACACCAGCCCCAGCACGACCCCCTACACTGCCCGAACACCACTGCACTGCCCTAAACCCTGAAACACCACCCCCAGCACGACCCCCTACACTGCCCGAACACGACTGCACTGCCCTAAACCCTGAAACACCAGCCCCAGCACAACCCCGTACACTGCCCGCACACCACTGCACTGCCCTAAACCCTGAAACACCAGCCCCAGCACAACCCCGTACACTGCCCGAACACCACTGCACTGCCCTAAACCCTGAAACACCAGCCCCAGCACGACCGCCTACACTGCCTGAAAACTACTGCACTGCCCTAAACCCTGAAACACCACCCCCAGCAAGACAACCTACACTGGCCGAACACCACTGCACTGCCCTAAACCCTGAAACACCACCCCCTGCACGACCCCCTACACTGCCCAAACACTACTGCACTGCCCTAAACCCTGAAACACCAACCCTCAGCATGACACCCTACACTGCCCGAACACCACTGCACTGCCCTAAACCCTGAAACACCACCCCAGCACGACCCCCTACACTGCCCGAACACCACTGCACTAAACACTGAAACACCACCCCCTGCACGACCCCCTACACTGCCGGAACACCACTGCACTGCCCTAAACCCTGAAACACCACCCCCAGCATGACCCCCTACACTGCCCTAACACCACTGCACTGCCATAAACCCTGAAACATCAACCCCAGCACAACCCCCTACACTGCCTGAGCACCATTGCTCTGCCCTAAACCCTGAAACACTAGCCCCAGCACGACCCCCTACACTGCCCGAACACCACTGCACTGCCCTAAACCCTGAAACACCAGCCCCAGCAAGACCCCCTACACTGCCCGAACACCACTGCATTGCCCTAGACTCTGAAACACCAGCCCCAGCAAGACCCCTACACTGCCCGAACACCACTGCACTGCCCTAAATCCTGAAACACCAGCCCCAGCATGACCCCCTACACTGCCCGAACACCACTGCACTGCCCTAAACCCTGAAACACCAGCCCCAGCACGACCCCCTACACTGCCCAAACACCACTGCACTGCCCTAAACCCTGAAACACCAGCCCCAGCACGACCCCCTACACTGCCCGAACACCACTGCACTGCCCTAAACCCTGAAACACCAGCAACAGCACCACCCCCTACAATGCCCGAACACCACTGTACTGCCCTAAACCCTGAAACACCACCCCCTGCACCGCCCCCTACACTGCCCGAACACCACTGCACTGCCCTAAACCCTGAAACACCACCCCCTGCACGACCCCTTACACTGCCCGAACACCACTGCACTGCCCTAAACCCTGAAACACCACCGCCTGCACCACCCCCTACACTGCCCGAACACCACTGCACTGCCCTAAACCCTGAAACACCACCCCCTGCACCGCCCCCTACACTGCCCGAACACCACTGCACTGCCCTAAACCCTGAAACACCACCCCCAGCATGACCCCCTTTACTGCTCGAACACCACTGCACTGCCCTAAACCCTGAAACACCACCCCCAGCATGACCCCCTACACTGCCCGAACACCACTGCCCTAAACCCTGAAACACCACCCCTGCACGACCCCCTACACTGCCCGAACACCACTGCACTGCCCTAAACCCTGAAACACCACCCCCTGCACAACCCCCTACACTGCCCGAACACCACTGCACTGCCCTAAACCCTGAAACACCACCCCCTGCACGACCCCCTACACTGCCCGAACACCACTGCACTGCCCTAAACCCTGAAACACCACCCCCAGCACGACCCCCTACACTGCCCGAACACCACTGCACTGCCCTAAACCCTAAAACACCACCCCCAGCACGACCCCCTACACTGCCCGAACACCACTGCACTGCCCTAAACCCTAGAACACTACCCCCAGCATGACCCCCTACACTACCCGAACACCACTGCACTACCCTAAACCCTAAAATATTCCCCCAGCACGACCCCATACACTACCCGAACACGACTGCACTGCCCTAAACCCTAAAACACTCCCCCAGCACGACCCCCTACACTGCCCAAACACTACTGCACTGCCCTAATCCCTGAAACACCACCCCTCAGCATGACACCCTACACTGCCCGAACACCACTGCACTGCCCTAAACCCTGAAACACCACCCCAGCACGACCCCCTACACTGCCCGAACACCACTGCACTAAACCCTGAAACACCACCCCCTGCACGACCCCCTACACTGCCGGAACACCACTGCACTGCCCTAAACCCTGAAACACCACCCCCAGCACGACCCCCTACACTGCCCTAACACCACTGCACTGCCATAAACCCTGAAACATCACCCCCAGCACAACCCCCTACACTGCCTGAGCACCATTGCTCTGCCCTAAACCCTGAAACACTAGCCCCAGCATGACCCCCTACACTGCCCGAACACCACTGCACTGCCCTAAACCCTGAAGCACCACCCCCAGCACGACCCCCTACACTGCCCGAACACCACTGTACTGCCCTAAACCCTGAAACACCAGCCCCAGCATGACCCCTACACTGCCCAAACACCACTGCACTGCCCTAAACCCTGAAACACCAGCCCCAGCACGACCCCCTACACTGCCCGAACACCACTGCACTAAACCCTGAAACACCAGCCCCAGCACGACCCCCTACACTGCCCGAACACCACTGCACTGCCCTAAACCCTGAAACACCAGCCCCAGCACCACCCCCTACAATGCCCGAACACCACTGTACTTCCATAAACCCTGAAACACCACCCCTGCACCGCCCCCTACACTGCCCGAACACCACTGCACTGCCCTAAACCCTGAAACACCACCCCCTGCACGACCCCCTACACTGCCCGAACACCACTGCACTGCCCTAAACCCTGAAACACCACCCCCTGCACCACCCCCTACACTGCCTGAACACCACTGCACTGCCCTAAACCCTGAAACACCACCCCTGCACCGCCCCCTACACTGCCCAAACACCACTGCACTGCCCTAAACCCTGAAACACCACCCCCAGCATGACCCCTTTACTGCTCGAACACCACTGCACTGTTCCAAACCCTGAAACACCACCCCCAGCATGACCCCCTACACTGCCCGAACACCACTGCCCTAAACCCTGAAACACCACCCCTGCACGACCCCCTACACTGCCCGAACACCACTGCACTGCCCTAAACCCTGAAACACCACCCCCTGCACAACCCCCTACACTGCCCGAACACCACTGCACTGCCCTAAACCCTGAAACACCACCCCCTGCACGACCCCCTACACTGCCCGAACACCACTGCACTGCCCTAAACCCTGAAACACCACCCCCAGCACGACCCCCTACACTGCCGGAACACCACTGCACTGCCCTAAACCCTAAAACACCACCCCCAGCACGACCCCCTACACTGCCCGAACACCACTGCACTGCCCTAAACCCTAGAACACTACCCCCAGCATGACCCCCTACACTACCCGAACACCACTGCACTACCCTAAACCCTAAAATATTCCCCCAGCACAACCCCATACACTACCCGAACACGACTGCACTGCCCTAAACCCTAAAACACTCCCCCAGCACGACCCCCTACACTGCCCAAACACTACTGCACTGCCCTAATCCCTGAAACACCACCCCTCAGCATGACACCCTACACTGCCCGAACACCACTGCACTGCCCTAAACCCTGAAACACCACCCCAGCACGACCCCTACACTGCCCGAACACCACTGCACTAAACCCTGAAACACCACCCCCTGCACGACCCCCTACACTGCCGGAACACCACTGCACTGCCCTAAACCCTGAAACACCACCCCCAGCACGACCCCCTACACTGCCCTAACACCACTGCACTGCCATAAACCCTGAAACATCACCCCCAGCACAACCCCCTACACTGCCTGAGCACCATTGCTCTGCCCTAAACCCTGAAACACTAGCCCCAGCACGACCCCCTACACTGCCCGAACACCACTGCACTGCCCTAAACCCTGAAGCACCACCCCCAGCACGACCCCCTACACTGCCCGAACACCACTGTACTGCCCTAAACCCTGAAACACCAGCCCCAGCATGACCCCCTACACTGCCCGAACACCACTGCACTGCCCTAAACCCTGAAACACCAGCCCCAGCACGACCCCCTACACTGCCCGAACACCACTGCACTAAACCCTGAAACACCAGCCCCAGCACGACCCCCTACACTGCCCGAACACCACTGCACTGCCCTAAACCCTGAAACACCAGCCCCAGCACCACCCCCTACAATGCCCGAACACCACTGTACTTCCATAAACCCTGAAACACCACCCCCTGCACCGCCCCCTACACTGCCCGAACACCACTGCACTGCCCTAAACCCTGAAACACCACCCCAGCACGACCCCCTACACTGCCCGAACACCACTGCACTGCCCTAAACCCTGAAACACCACCCCCTGCACCACCCCCTACACTGCCTGAACACCACTGCACTGCCCTAAACCCTGAAACACCACCCCCTGCACCGCCCCCTACACTGCCCAAACACCACTGCACTGCCCTAAACCCTGAAACACCACCCCCAGCATGACCCCTTTACTGCTCGAACACCACTGCACTGTTCCAAACCCTGAAACACCACCCCCAGCATGACCCCCTACACTGCCCGAACACCACTGCCCTAAACCCTGAAACACCACCCCTGCACGACCCCCTACACTGCCCGAACACCACTGCACTGCCCTAAACCCTGAAACACCACCCCCAGCACGACCCCCTACACTGTCCGAACACCACTGCACTGCCCTAAACACCACCCCCAGCACGACCCCCTACACTGCCCGAACACCACTGCACTGCCCTAAACCCTAGAACACTACCCCCAGCATGACCCCCTACACTACCCGAACACCACTGCACTACCCTAAACCCTAAAATACTCCCCCAGCACGACCCCCTACACTACCCGAACACGACTGCACTGCCCTAAACCCTAAAACACTACCCCCAGCACGACCCCCTACACTACCCGAACACCACTGCACTGCCCTAAACCCTAAAACACTCCCCCAGCACGACCCCCTACACTACCTAAACACCACTGCACTGCCCTAAACCCTAAAACACTACCCCCGCATGACCCCCTACACTACCCAAATACCAATGCACTACCCTAATCCCTAAAACACTACCCCCGCACAACCCCCTACACTACCCAAAGACCACTGCACTACCCTAAACTCTAAAACAATACCCCTGCATGACTCCCTACACTACCCAAAGACCACTGCACTACCCTAAACCCTAAAACACGACCTCCTACACTACACAAACACCACTGCACTACCCTAAACCCTAAAAAACTACCCCAGCACGAACCCCTACACTACCCAAACACCACTGCACTACCCTAAACCATAAAACACTACCCCCAGCTGTACCCCCTATGCTACCCAAACACCACTGCACTACCCTAAACCCTAAAACACTACCCCCAGCAGTACCCCTTACACTACCCAAACACCATTGCACTACCCTAAACCCTAAAACACTACCCCCAGCAGTATCCCCTACACTACCCAAACACCACTGCACTACCCTAAACCCTAAAACCCTAAAACACTAACCCCAGCACGACCCCCTACACTACCCAAACACCACTGTACTACCCTAAACCCTAAAACACTCTCCCCAGCACGACTCCCTACACTACCCAAACACCACTGCACTACCCTAAACCCTAAATCTACCCCCAGCATGACCCCCTACACTACACAAACACCACTGCACTACCCTAAACCCTAAAGCACTACCCCCAGCACGACCCGCTTCACTACCTAAACACAACTGCACAATTTGTTACAGGCGTTGCAACGCAGGCCTGTGGTGCTTACTGGAAGTACCTGGTGGGCTAGTTGGGCCCCAGGGACTCTCAGGATTCAAGGTGACCTAATTCCCCAACTTAAAACGCGCCACGGGGCGCGTTTGCACAGTGGTGAAGGGAGGGGCGGGGCCTCAGGTGACATGTGCGCAAACACGCCCTGTGGTGCGTTTTAAGTTGGGGAGTTAATTCCTTTGAATCCTGGGGGCCAACTAGCCCACCAGGTACCTTCAGTAAGCACAACAGAGTTGCATTGCAGAGAGGTGAAAAAAGGTGCGTGGCCTCGGAACGCCTCTCTGCAACTCAGCTCTGTGGTCCTAACTGTAGGTACCTGGGGGGCTAGTTGGGCCCCAGGGACCCTCAGGATTCAAGGGGACTTAATCCCGCAACTTAAAACACGCCACGGGGCGCGTTTGCACACATGTCACCTCAGGCCCCCCTCCCTTCACCACTGTGCAAACGCGCACTGGCTCTGGTTAGTCAGAGTCAGTTACGACGCCGGGATCCAAGAGAAGGCCCTGGACTGGACCACATCCTTCCTTTCCGGCAGAACACAAAGCGTCCGCCTCGCCCCCTTCCGATCCAAGGCCACCAAGATCATCTGCGGCGTACCCCAAGGCTCCTCCCTCAGCCCAACGCTGTTCAACATCTACATGGCACCCCTCGCCCACGTCGCCCGATAGCACAACCTCAACATCATCTCCTACGCCGACGACACCCAGCTGATCCTCTCCCTCACCAAAGACCCTCACACCGCCAAAGCCCACCTCCACGAAGGAATGAAGGCCGTCGCCGAATGGATGAGGACCAGCCGCCTGAAGCTGAACTCGGACAAGACGGAGGTCCTCATCCTTGGTTCCAACCCTTCAGCCTGGGACGACTCCTGGTGGCCAACATCACTGGGAACAGCCCCGCCACCCACCGACCACGTACGCAACCTAGGGGTCATCCTCGACCCCACCCTCTCCATGACTAAGCAGGTCAACGCCGTTTCCTCATCCTGCTTCAACATCCTCCGAATGCTCCGCAGGATCTTCAAGTGGATCCCCACCGAAACAAGAAAAACAGTCACCCAGGCCCTCGTCACCAGCAGGCTGGACTACGGAAACGCCCTCTAAGCAGGAACGACGGCTAAGCTCCTGAGACGGCTGCAACGCATCCAGAACGCCTCTGCACGTCTTATCCTCGACATCCCCCGACGCAGCCACATCACACCCCACCTGAGAGACCTGCACTGGCTCCCTGTCAACAAGAGGATAACCTTCAATCTCCTCACCCACGCACACAAAGCACTCCACAACTCCGGACCAGCCTACCTCAACAGACGACTCAGCTTCTACACCCCCACCCGCCAGCTCCGCTCGACCAGCCTCGCCCTCGCCACAGTCCCCCGCATCTAGAAACGACCGCCGGCGGCAGATCCTTCTCCCACCTCGCCGCCAAGACCTGGAACACCCTCCCCACCAACCTCCGACAGACCCAAGACCTACTGGCCTTCAGAAGACTCCTCAAGACCTGGCTCTTCGATCAGTAGCAGCACCACCCCCCTCTTCCCCCAGCGCCTTGAGACCCTCGCGGGTATGTAGTGCGCTTTATAAGTGACATGATTGATTGATTGATTGATTACCACCAGTACCCGTCTGAAAAAGTTGTGGGCACAGGATGATTTTGCAACAAGGCCTCTTTCTGCTCCTCTGTTGGTTCTTTCTGCACATCTTTTGCTTCTTTCTGTGCGTTTTTTCTTCTTTCTTCACATGTCCTACCTCTGTTGGCATAGTTAAAAACTAGCATTTAAAAAACCTTTGAAATTCACTGAAAAAACCATAGGTTTCAGGCACGTTATAGTTAGAAATTAGCATTTAAAAAACCTTTGAAATTCACTGAAAAAACCATAGGTTTCAGGCACGTTATAGTTAGAAATTAGCATTTAAAAAACCTTTGAAATTCACTGAAAAAACCATAGGTTTTAGGGACAGTTATAGTTAGTTGGACATTGCACTCGTACAAAACCCGTGAAATTCCCCTGTTATAGTTAGTTCAGCTAACTATAACTCGCGCCCCGCAATGCACTGCTGATGACGTCACATATTACATCACTCATGACATGGTCAGTGACATCACTGATGACATCACTGATGACATCTCAAATGACATCACTGATGACATCATCCATGTGATAATTTCATGCATCTTCTCACACCCTAATATAACTTTTGATACACCCACTCTAAATTACAGACTGCCATTCTCAAAACCATAGACACTCCAACACCAAAAACTACATACCCACTCACTGATTCTTAGGTCTACACACACATCCACTCACTCACCTGTACAGTCACTCATACTTACAGTCACTCAGTACAGGACTATCATATGCACTCATACACCTATATAAACACTCACACACCGCCACTCATCCATAGAGGTACTCACACACCTAGTCAGTCATGCAAAAAATTAATCACACACCCATTTACTCACCTATTCAGTTATACACACACCAGCTCACTTACTCATACAAATACTAGCACATTCTTACGCTCTTATACAATAACTGATACAAGCACACACGCATCCATACAGCCACTCTCACAATAACACACTCTCACTTATAGCCATTTAAATACTCTAACACACATATATACTGCCTTTTACATATGTAGTTACTCGCACATGTACCACTGAGATATACATTCACTCACTAACACACCCATACACACACTCACCCACCCAAGCAGTCCATCACAGATGCACTCTTGAAACCATGCACCCAGTGAATCACCCACTCACACATCTATGTATAGAGTCACACACACCCCACCCACACAAACACTCAGGCAGCCATACAGATACTCAGAGAACCAATCAATAACCCATATAGACACTCATGTAGCTATTCGCAAATCCATGCATCCACTTACACACCAACAAACAGAAGGATACAGACATTCACACAGTTTAGTCACTAACCCATGCATTCAGTAAGATACGTTTAATCACTCACTTGTAGAGTCAGTCACTCACGTACTAAATCATCCATTCAGACACTTATACAACCACTCATTCTTCAATACGCCTTTCCCTATATATATTAAACATATTTAAACTTTACAGAAGCACACAGTCACTGGATGATGTCATTTGAGATGTCATCAGTGATGTCATCAGTGATGTCACTGACCATGTCATGAGTGATGTAATATGTGACGTCATCAGCAGTGCATTGCGGGGCGCGAGTTATAGTTAGCTGAACTAACTATAACAGGGGAATTTCACGGGTTTTGTACGAGTGCAATGTCCAACTAACTATAACTGTCCCTAAAACCTATGTTTTTTTCAGTGAATTTCAAAGGTTTTTTAAATGCTAATTTCTAACTATAACGTGTCTGAAACCTATGGTTTTTTCAGTGAATATATATATATATATATATATATATATATATATATATATTTCCTCACCAATTCCAATAATGCGCAGCACTCTCCCAGGGGTTTGTTTTAGCGATTTATTAAGCCATAAAGTTACTCCTTCCTCCACCAACGCGTTTCAACCAGCAGGTCTTGATCACGGTGCAAACATTTGTCCCTCTACACTTTCTATTATTTATACCTATTGCCCAGTTAACATATTAGGTGCATTCTGGGACTGGTAGTTTCTAAGTGAAAAAAATACCCAAACCGTGTAAAAATAATTATAAGTATTTCTCAATCTTTTGTCATCGTGTGTCTATTAGGAGTCATCAATGTTTGGATAACCTCACATTATATGTCCGTAACATTAAAATTATATTGTAGTTCTTGTACCAGTCTCAGTGACTTTTTGCAACATTTCTATGTTTATCTGATATACAATATTTTATGAAAACATGCTTTGAACATATGCATATATCTCTCTTATGGGTCAATGCTCATAATGTGTCTCACATTAGTTGTATGCATATGTTTATATGTATCTTGGTTTAGTACCCTGTCCACATTGTATACCATCTGTTGCCGGACTAAAGATCTTCCATTGTGCTCCATGTTCTCATATTCTTTATCTTTGGAGGTGTTGCTACATTCAAGATTTTTGTCTATATTTCTCATTAGTTCATTGTCAGTTCTCTTCTTTTCTTTTCATGTCCAGTTATAGATGTATATACATCTCCTCATCCCCATTAAGCCCTGTAGGATGCTTTGTCTTGAATCTTATGATCAATCTTGATTCAAGTCGTCGTAGTTTAAGGGTTCTGTTTCCTCCTCTATCATGTACTGGTATCGTTGCAAGGCCAAAATATGTCATGTCTTTCCATGTTTTTCCATTGTGGGTTAGCATATGTTTGGACATTGCATATGTTGTATCTTTGTTCTGAATTGCCCTTGTGTGCTCTAAGATTCGTTTTTTCAAGGGGCAGATGGTACTTCCAATATAACGTTTCCCACAAAAACATTCCAGTAAGTATACCACATGTGTAGTGTTACATGTGATAGTATCATTGATGTTAAAGATTTTACCTTGAGGATCTATGACCATTTTCATGTTTTTGCCGATCTTACAGGCCTTGCAGTGGATACATTTACTAAACCCCTTTCTTAGTCCCTGTAGCCATGTCTCAGGGCGTTTATTTTCAAAGTGGCTCTTAACTAATTTGTTTGACAATGACGGTGCTCTTCCTATAGGAGATTTGAGGATAATCTCCTAGTTGTTTCCCAATGTCCGGGTCTTTTCTTAGGATGTTCCAATGTTTATTCAGGGAATTTCGGATTTTAAAGCTTTCCTTGCTGTATGTCATTACCATTCTGACTGGTTCATTTATTGTAGTTTTAACTTTCTTGTTTTTGTTAATCAGCATGTCAGATCTTGTTATTGCTCTAGCTTTCAGTTCTCCACGTTTGATGTCATTGTATTTGTATCCTCTTTGTAAGAACCGTTTTTCAGTTTCTTTAAACTTGAGATTCATTTCTTTGATGTTTGAACAGTTCCTTTTCATCCTTGTGAATTCACCATAAGGTATACTTCTCTTCAGGCTTTCCGGATGGAAACTTTTTCCATGCAACACGCTATTTGTCGCCGTGTTCTTTCGATGTACTGTTGTTTCGATCTTATTTGATTTAACATATACCTTTGTATCCAGAAATACAATCTCATTTGTGCTGATATTAAATGTAAATTTTAAGCCAATGGTATTGTTGTTGAGGATATCCATGAATTCACGACATTCCAATTCAGTTCCGTTCCAGAGGAGGAAAAGATCATCTATGAAACGTAGCCAAAGGACCACCTTGGCTACGTATGGGTCGTTTTCCTCTCTCCAAGCTATGGTCTTCTCCCACCAACCCATAACCAGGTTGGCATAACTTGGAGAGAAGGAAACTCCCATCGCGGTCCCACACTTCTGGGAATACATATCTTTATTGAATAGGAATATGTTGTTCCTTAGACATAGTTCGATCATATCAAGTACCATCATGCAGTGTTGTAGCTGTTCCACTGGTTTTTGTCTCAAAAAGTACGTCATTGCTTGTAAACCTATATCATGGTCTATTGACGTGTACAGCGACACCACATCAATGGTAACTAGCAGGTAATCTTTCTGCCACTGTGTGTTCATCAATATTCTTAAAAATCCCCAGTGTCTTTTATGTATGACGTGAGAGTAGGGACAATTGGGGCCAAGAAATGATCCACATAGATGGAGATATTTTGGTATAGAGAATCGCAGCTTGAAATAATGGGTCTGCCCGGAGGTTTATTCAGGGTTTTGTGTACTTTTGGAAGAAAGTATACAGTTGGTATTGTCGGAAAATCATTCCTTAGATATTGTACCTCCTGTTCAGTAAGAAGTCCTTTTTCTTGCCACTGTTTAAGCTTTCTATTCAGGTCATTCACTAAATCATTTATCGGATTTTTCTTTAATTTTTCATAGTTGTTACTATCATTCAATTGCCGCATAGCCTCTGCGACATAATCCAATTTATCTAGAATGACAATGTTGCCTCCCTTATCGGCGGGTTTTATTTCTATGGATGAATCTTTCATCAGGGAGACTATTGCTGATCGTTCTGATTGGCTTAGATTTTCTTTCTTACATCCCCATCTTTTATTGGTAATTTTCTCAATATCCGCCGACACTAATTCATAAAATGTGTCTAGCCGATTACCTGGATATAGAATGGGGCAGAATTTCGATTTATCCTTGAATTCAGTTCTCACATGTGCGTCCGTTCTTATACCCATTTCTTGTAGGACAGATACATATAAACATATGCATACAACTAATGTGAGACACATTATGAGCATTGACCCATAAGAGAGATATATGCATATGTTCAAAGCATGTTTTCATAAAATATTGTATATCAGATAAACATAGAAATGTTGCAAAAAGTCACTGAGACTGGTACAAGAACTACAATATAATTTTAATGTTACGGACATATAATGTGAGGTTATCCAAACATTGATGACTCCTAATAGACACACGATGACAAAAGATTGAGAAATACTTATAATTATTTTTACACGGTTTGGGTATTTTTTTCACTTAGAAACTACCAGTCCCAGAATGCACCTAATATGTTAACTGGGCAATAGGTATAAATAATAGAAAGTGTAGAGGGACAAATGTTTGCACCGTGATCAAGACCTGCTGGTTGAAACGCGTTGGTGGAGGAAGGAGTAACTTTATGGCTTAATAAATCGCTAAAACAAACCCCTGGGAGAGTGCTGCGCATTATTGGAATTGGTGAGGAATTACATTTCGAGGCTAGTCCGGCCTCGCTGCGCGCACCAGCTGTGAAAAGTGCGCCCTTCGTCTGGGACAGTTTTGGTGGATAAATATATATATATATATATATATATTATCTACTGGCGGTCGCCAGTAGATAGTTATAGTTACAACCTATTATCCATAGGAAATCCGCGACATTCTATTTGAAATAACTCTCTTGCCGGTTGACGTATCTTCGCAAAATTTTCAAACTTTGTGGGGCGCTCCGGTCCGCTCCTACCCTGAAAGTCTCGGGGGGATTCGTCAAGCGGGGGCCGAGAAAAAAGGGGGGTCCCAAAACGCGTTTTCCCCATGCAATTTTCCATAGGAAACTTTAGACACGGCTACAGCCCGAACTGCTGAACGGAATTACACCAAATTTGGCAAAGAGGTAGTTCTTGGTTCAGAAAGAACCCTTTTTGTTAAATGGTGTAAATCCGTTCAGTAGTTGCTGAGAAAATCAAAAGTAAAAGTACATATATATCTATGGCCGAGTAGGGTCCGCGTACCCTCAGCGCACCCTGCGCGCACCGTCCCGATCACGAGCTGCATGTTAATTGGCTGTCAGCTGGCTGTCAACATTCCGATTCAGGAAATGTTGGCAGCCATTTTGTCCCTCGGTAGAACCGAGGGACAGAAACAAGTGCGCAAAGCGCACAAAGGGGGCAGGGTAGAAACACCCTGACCCCCTAGGTTTGCGCAGGGGGTCCCACAAGGACCTCCTGGGCAAAAAAAAAAAAAAAAAAAATTTTTTTTTTTTTTTAAATCGGCAGGATGCGCTCAGGGTGCGCGAATCCTGCCGGAAAAAAAAAAAAAAATCGAAGCGCGGTCTCCCGCGCATCGATTGCATTTTGCCCCCGGGTGGCCCAAGTCCCGGGGGCATGGTGGGGGTGTGTATATTGTTTGTATGGGGGGCCTCAAAGGGCCCCCCAAGCCCCAGGGACCGCCACCCCCCGGGGCTTTATAAAAAAAATGGTGCGGGAGGGCTCTCCTGCCCTCCCGCAGCCCCGGGGACCGCCACCCCCAGGGCTTCTTTTTTTAAAATAAATAAGATGTGGGGGGCTCCAGCCCCCACACGCCCGGGGACCACCACCTCCCGGGGCACTTACAAAATAAATGTGGGGGTCCATTACGGACCCCCAGAGCCCCGGGGACCACCACCTCCCCGGGCTGTGCAATTTAAGGGAGGGGGCCGCGCGGCCCCCCTCCTGGAGCCCTTGATGGCCCTGGGGACCGCCACCCCCAGGGCCGGCTCCTGCAGTGTCCCGGGGTGCCTACCCCGGGACACTGTAGTTTGCTATGGCAGGGCGGGAGCCTCGCGGCTCCCGTCCTGCCATAGCAAACTGCTTTGGATATTGGAGCGAGAGCAGGGAAACCTGCTCTCGCTTCCAATATCCAAAGACAATTGCTCTTCCACATGGGGAGCAGCATGTTAGCTGCTCCCCATGTGGAAAGCAATGCCGGCTCGCGCAGGAGGCGGGGAGCCGGCTGGGACTGTGGGGGATTGGGGACCCCCCACAGTCCCCAACCAGAGGCCAGGCCCCGGGGATGGGGTCCCCGGGGCCATAAGTGGTCAGGGAGGGGCCACGCAGCCCCCTCCCCAAATTAGTAAAAAATAAAAAAAATAAAAAAAAGTGCAAGGCCGGCCCCGGGGGATGGGGTCCCCGGGGCCTTAAATGGCCTGAGGGGGGCCACGCAGCCCCCTCCAAATAAAAAAATTGAGGGCATGCCCCGGGGGATGGGGTCCCGGGGCCAATACAGGCCCAGGGAAGGGGGCCACGCGGCCCCCTTCCCGCTTTTTTTTCATTTAAAAAAAAAAAATGCTCAGGCCCCGGGGGATGGGGTCCCCGGGGCCAAAAGTGGGCAAGGGAAGGGGGCCACGCAGCCCCCTCCCTTTAAATTTTTTTTTTTAAAACGACCGGCATCGTGCCGGAGGCCCCGCCCTCCCTGCAGTACTCTGCAAACGCGCCCCTGGCGCGTTTTAAGAAGGGGAAGTAATTCCCCTTGAATACTGGGGGTCCCTGGGGGCCAACTAGCCCACCAGGAACCTCCAGTATGCGCCAGGGGCTGCGTTGCAGAGAGGTGTACAGAGGCCACGCCCCTTTTACACCTCTCTGCAACGCAGCTCTGTGGCGCTTTTAGAAGTATATGGTGGCCTAGTTGGACTCCAGGGACCCTCAGGATTCAAGGGGACTTAATCCCCCAACTTAAAACGCGCCACGGGCGCGTTTGCACAGTGGTGAAGGGAGGGGCGGGGCTTCAGGTGACATGTGTGCAAACAGGCCCCGTGGCGCGTTTTAGTTGGGGGATTAAATCCTTCAATCCTGAGGGTCCCTGGGGCCAACTAGCCCAACAGGTACATCCAGAAAGCGCCACAGAGCTGTGTTGCAGAGAGGTGTAAAAGGGGTGTGGCCTCTGTACACCTCTCTGCAACGCAGCCCCTGGCGCATACTGGAGGTTCCTGGTGGGCTAGTTGGCCCCTAGGGACCCTCATGATTCAAGGGGACTTAATCCCCCAACTTAAAACGCGCCACGGGGCACGTTTGCACAGATGTCACCTCAGGCCCCGCCCCTCCCTTCACCATTGTGCAAATATTCCTCTAAAATCTGCCGAAATACGAATTCCGATTTACTCACCTGTTATAAGGAGAGACCTCAGTGCTGTATCTTTCAGCCCAGTACTGGTCCGGAAAAGTAATTTTAACCGTCCTTACCAGTAACTTGAATTTCCTTCCATAGGCTAACATTGACTGGTTTCACTTGGAAATTCTTCTAAGTGTGGAGTTTTGGAACTTTAAAATATTCCTCTAAAATCAACCAAAGTACGAATTCCAATTTACTCGCCTGTTATCAGGAGAGAACCCAGTGCTGCATCTTTTAGCCCAGCACTGACCCTGAAAAGTAATTTTAACCGTACTTACCAGTAACTTATATTTTCTTCCATAGGAATCCATTGTCTGGTTTTCAGCAGAAAAGTTTCAAAGTGTCAATTTTCACAAACTACAAATATTCCTTAAAAATCGCCTGTATGACTTAAACGCATTCTTTCAACTGTTTACAGGAGATGCACCAGTGCTGGATCCAGGATCCAACACTGAGTAAGAAAAAGTAACGATAACAGTTTTTACCTGCTAAGTGAATTTCCTTCCATAGGATAACATTGGTGATTCTATGTGAAAAAGTTTCTAAGTGTCAACTTTTAAAATACAATAATATTCCTTAAAAATCACTACTGTAACCAAAACGCTTTTACTCAACTGTTTACAGGAGATGTCCCAGGACTGAATCTAGGATCCAGTTCTGTGGTTAGAAAAGTAATCCATAAAGTAACTAATTGCATTTAACTAGAAATTCACATTGAGCTGAATGTTGCATTGTGTTTGAAAATGTGTTGCCCATTGCAACAACTGTAACTACTGTACTTAAAAGTCTATTGCCTATGTGCAAAGTATTTAAACTAAAGTAATTCATTCTCATAAAGTATTTTTTGTAATGTAATGTATAATGTAATTACAATGTAATTTAAAAAATAAAATATGTAAAAAAAATTGTTTCTAAAAATGTAGTAAATCAGTATGACAAAAATTAATATAACAATTAATACATTTAAAAATTGTCATTTACAAAACCTTTGAAATTCACTGAAAAAAACGTAGGTTTCAGGACATGTTATAGTTAGGAATTAGCATTTAAAAAACCTTTGAAATTCACTGAAAAAACCATAGGTTTCAGGGACAGTTATAGTTAGTTGGACATTTCACTCGTACAAAACCCGTGAAATTCCCCGTTATAGTTAGTTCAGCTAACTATAACTCGCGCCCCGCAATGCACTGCTGATGACGTCACATATTACATCACTCATGACATGGTCAGTGACATCACTGATGACATCACTGATGACATCTCAAATGACATCACTGATGACATCATCCACGTGATAATCTGATGCACCTCCTCACACCCTAATATAACCTTTGATACACCCACTCTAAATTACACACTGCCATTCGCACAACCATACACACTCCAACACCAATAACTACATACCCACTCACTGATTCTTAGGTCTACGCACACATCCACTCACTCACCCGTACAGTCACTCATACTTACGGTCACTCAGTACAGGACTATCATATGCACTCATACTCCTATATACACACTCAAACACCGCCACTCATCCATAGAGGTACTCACACACCTAGTCAGTCATGCAAATAATTAAACACACTGCCATTTACTCACCTATACAGTTATACACACACCAGCTCACTTACTCATACAAATACTAGCACATTCTTACGCTCTTATACAATCACTGATACAAGCACACACTCATCCATACAGCCACTATCACAATCACTCACTCTCGCTTATAGCTATTTATATACTCCAACACACATATATACTGCCTTTCACATGTAGTTACTCACACATGTACCACTGAGATATACATTCAATCACTAACACACCCATACACACACTCACCCACCCAAGCAGTCCATCACAGATGCACTCTTGAAATCATGCACCCAGTGAATCACCCACTCACACATCTATGTATAGAGTCACACACACCCCACCCACACAAACACTCAGGCAGCCATACAGATACTCAGAGAACCAATCAATAACCCATATAGACACTCATGTAGCTATTCGCAAATCCATGCATCCACTTACACACCAACAAACAGACGGATACAGACATTCACACAGTTTAGTCACTAACCCATGCATTCAGTAAGATACGTTTAATCACTCACTTGTAGAGTCAGTCACTCACGTACTAAATCATCCATTCAGACACTTATACACCCACTCATTCTTCAATACGCCTTTACCTATATATATTAAACACATTTAAACTTTACAGAAACACACAGTCACTGGATGATGTCATCAGTGATGTCATTTGAGATGTCATCAGTGATGTCATCAGTGATGTCACTGACCATGTCATGAGTGATGTAATATGTGACGTCATCAGCAGTGCATTGTGGGCGCGAGTTATAGTTAGCTGAACTAACTATAACGGGGGAATTTCACGGGTTTTGTACGAGTGAAATGTCCAACTAACTATAACTGTCCCTAAAACCTATGGTTTTTTCAGTGAATTTCAAAGGTTTTTTAAATGCTAATTTCTAACTATAACGTACCTGAAACCTAGGGTTTTTTAAGTGAATTATATATATATATATATATACCTCCAGTATGCGCCAGGGGGCTGCGTTGCAGAGAGGTGTACAGAGGCCACGCCCCTTTTTACACCTCTCTGCAACACAGCCCTGTGGCGCTTTTTAGAAGTACATGGTGGGCTAGTTGGACTCCAGGGACCCTCAGGATTCAAGGGGACTTAATCCTGTGACATATGCTACGTTGTCACGGACTACCCTTGTTTCACATTCATCCGTTCATAGTTTATGATGTTATCTTTTGAAAATTTCCAGCATGTTTGCCTTAGTTTCAAAGGTAGATATGCTTTCTTAGCTCGAGAAATGTTTTTGCGGCATACTCGAGCACCCCCCAACTTGCATCCACAAACTGGAAGGAGTTGGATTTAGCATAGTGAGTGCACTAAAGGTGCATGAAAGACATGTCTTCCTGAGCCTCATGTGGCTGTCATGGAAGTCATTAGTATAGGTTCACTGGGCATGAGTTCGGTAACGTTCTGGAAGAAGGAGGTGGAGACTTGACAGGTGGTAGAATATAGTCAAAGTCATTATGTCTTGTGGCATATGAATGTGATGGGCCCTTGCATGGCGGCAGTATGTTTGTGTGAGTGCAAGTGATATATATATATATACACACACACACACACACACACACACACGGACACATATATATATATATATACATAGATTTTATCTCTACATATATTTATATATATGTATCTATATACACATACATATGTATATAGATACATATATATACATATATCATCTACAGAGAGAAAGAGACTCTCTCTCTCTATATATATATATATATATATATATATATATATATATATATATATATATATATATATATAATCTACTGGCGGTCGCCAGTAGATAGTTATAGTTAGGACCTATTATCCATAGGAAATCCGCGACATTCTATTTGAAATAACGTTGGCGCCGGTTGACGAATCTTCGCGAAAGTTTCCAACTTGTTGGGGCGCTCCGGTCCGCTCCCATCCTGAAAGTCTCGGGGTGATACGTCAAGCGGGGGCCGAGAAAAAAGGGGGGTCCCAAAACGCGTTTTCCCCATTCATTTTTCCATAGGAACCTTTAGTCGCAGCTTCAGCCCGAACTGCTGAACGGAATTACATCAAATTTGGCAAAGAGTGAAGCCCTTGGTTCAGTGTCGTGCCTTTTGCTTAAATGGTGTAAATCCGTTCAGTAGTTCCTGAGAAAATCAAAAGTAAAGTCACATATATATCTATGGCCGAGTAGGCCACGCAGCCCCCTCCAAATAAAAAAATAAAAATCGAGGGCATGCCCCGGGGATGGGGTCCCTGGGGCCAATACAGGCCCAGGGAAGAGGGGCCACGCGGCCCCTTCCCGTTTTTTTTTTTTATTTAAAAAAAAAATTAAATGCTCAGGCCCCGGGGGATGGGGTCCCCGGGGCCAAATGTGGCCAAGGGAAGGGGGGCCACGCAGCCCCCATCCCATTAAAAAAATTAGAAAGAAAAAAAACGACCGGCATCGTGCCGGAGGCCCCGCCCCTCCCTGCAGTACTCTGCAAACGCGCCCTGGCGCGTTTTAAGAAGGGGAAGTAATTCCCCTTGAATACTGGCCAGGGGCCAACTAGCCCACCAGGAACCTCCAGTATGCGCCAGGGGGCTGCGTTGCAGAGAGGTGTACAGAGGCCACGCCCCTTTTTACACCTCTCTGCAACGCAGCCCTGTGGCGCTTTTTAGAAGTACATGGTGGGCTAGTTGGACTCCAGGGACCCTCAGGATTGAAGGGGACTTAATCCCCCAACTTAAAACGCGCCACGGGGCGCGTTTGCACAGTGGTGAAGGGAGGGGGCGGGGCTTCAGGTGACATGTGTGCAAACAGGCCCCGTGGCGCGTTTTAAGATGGGGAATTAAATCCCCTTTAATCCTGAGGGTCCCTGGGGGCCAACTAGCCCACCATGTACTTCTAAAAAGCGCCACAGAGCTGCATTGCAGAGAGGTGCAAAAAGGGGCGTGGCCTCTGAACACCTCTCTGCAACGCAGCTCCCTGGCGCACACTGGAGGTACTGGGTGGGCTAGTTGGACCCCAGGGACCCTCATGATTCAAGGGGACTTAATCCCCCAACTTAAAACGCGCCACGGGGCGCGTTTGCACAGATGTCACCTCAGGCCCCGCCCCTCCCTTCACCATTGTGCAAATATTCCTCTAAAATCAGCCGAACTACGAATTCCTATTTACTCACCTGTTATCAGGAGAGACCTCAGTGCTGCATCTTTCAGCCCAGTACTGATCCTGAAAAGTAATTTTAACCGTACTTACCAGTAACTTGAATTTCCTTCCATAGGCTAACATTGACTGGTTTCACTTGGAAATTCTTCTAAGTGTGGAGTTTTGGAACTTTATAATATTCCTCTAAAATCAGCCGAAATACGAATTCCGATTTACTCACCTGTTATCAGGAGAGACCTCAGTGCTGCATCTTTCAGCCCAGTACTGATCCTGAAAAGTAATTTTAACCGTACTTACCAGTAACTTATATTTCCTTCCATAGGAATCCATTGTCTGGTTTTCAGCAGAAAAGTTTCAAAGTGTTGATTTTCACAAACTACAAATATAAAAATCCTTAAAAATCGCCTGTATGACTTAAACGCATTCTTTCAACTGTTTACAGGAGATGCACCAGTGCTGGATCCAGGATCCACCACTGAGTAAGAAAAAGTAACGATAACACTACTTACCTGCTAAGTGAATTTCCTCCCATAGGATAACATTGGTAATTCTATGTGAAAAAGTTTCTAAGTGTCAACTTTTAAAATACAATAATATTCCTTAAAAATCACTACTATAACCAAAACACTTTTACTCAACTGTTTACAGGAGATGTCCCAGGACTGAATCTAGGATCCAGTCCTGTGGTTAGAAAAGTAATCCATAAAGTAACTAATTGCATTTAGCTAGAAATTCACATTGAGCTCAATGTTGCATTGTGTTTGAAATTGTGTTGCCCATTGCAACAACTGTAACTACTGTACTTAAAAGTCTATTGCCTATTTGCAAAGTATTTAAACTAAAGTAATTAATTCTGAGAAAGTATATTTTGTAATGTAATGTATAATGTAATTACAATGTAATTTAAAAAATAAAATATCTAAAAATAAATAGTTTAAAAAAATGTAGTAAATTAGTATAAAAAAAATAAATATAACAATTAATAAATTTAAAAATTGTCATTTACAAAACCTTTGAAATTCACTGAAAAAAACCACAGGTTTCAGGGACGTTATAGCTAGAAATTAGCATTTAAAAAACCTTACAAATTCACTGAAAAAACCATAGGTTTTAGGGACAGTTATAGTTAGTTGGACATTGCACTCGTACAAAACCCGTGAAATTCCCCCGTTATAGTTAGTTCAGCTAACTATAACTCGCGCCCCCGCAATGCACTGCTGATGACGTCACATATTACATCACTCATGACATGGTCAGTGACATCACTGATGACATCACTGATGACATCTCAAATGACATCACTGATGACATCACTGACATCATCCAGTGACTGTGTTTCTGTAAAGTTTAAATATGTTTAATATATATAGGGAAAGGCGTATTGAAGAATGAGTGGGTGTATAAGTGTCTGAATGGATGATTTAGTAGGTGCGTGACTGAGTCTATAAGTGAGTGATTAAACGTATCTTACTGGATGCATGGGTGAGTGACTAAATTGTGTGAATGTCTGTATCCGTCTGTCTGTTGTTGTGTAAGCAGCTGCATGGGTTTCTGACTAGCTAAATGAGTGTCTATATGGGTTATGGATTGGTTCTCTGAGTATCTGTATGGGTGCCTCAGTGTTTGTGTGGGTGGGGTGTGTGTGACTCTGTGCATAGATGTGTGAGTGGGTGATTCACTGGGTGCATGGTTTCAAGAGTGCGTCTGTGATGGACTGTATGGGTGGGTGAGTGTGTGTATGGGTGTGTTAGTGATTGAATGTATATCTCAGTGGTACATGTGTGAGTAACTACATATGTGAAAGGCAGTATATATGTGTGTTGGAGTATATAAATGGCTATAAGTGAGAGTGTGTGATTGTGAGAGTGGCTATATGGATGAGTGTGTGCTTGCATCAGTGATTGCATAGGAGCATAAGAATGTGCTAGTATTTTTAGGAGTAAGTGAGCTGGTGTGTATAACTGTATAGGTGAGTAAATTGGAGTGTGATTAATTATTTGCATGACTGACTAGGTGTGTGAGTACCTCTATGGATGAGTTGCATTGTGTGAGTGTTTATATAGGTGTATGAGTGCATATGATAGTCCTGTACTGAGTGACTGTAAGTATGAGTGACTGTACGGGTGAGTGAGTAGATGTGTGTGTGTTGACCTAAGAATCAGTGAGTGGGTATGTACTTATTGGTATTGGAGTGTGTATGGTTTTGAGAATGGCAGTCTGTAATTTAGAGTGGGTGTATCAAAAGTTATATTAGGGTGTGAGAAGATGCATTAAATTCTCACATGGATGATGTCATCAGTGATGTCATTTGAGATGTCATCAGTGATGTCATCAGTGATGTCACTGACCATGTCATGAGTGATGTAATATGTGACGTCATCAGCAGTGCATTGCGGGGCGCGAGTTATAGTTAGCTGAACTAACTATAACGGGGGAATTTCACGGGTTTTGTACGAGTGCAATGTCCAACTAACTATAACTGTCCCTAAAACCTATGGTTTTTCTGTGAATATATATATATATATATATATATATATATATATATATATATATATATATATATATATATATATAAAGATCTCTCTCTTTCTCTAATTTTTTTTATAGCTATGGCTTCCCTGGGGGCCGACTGTGGCCCCCACGGAAAGCACATAGCTATAAAAAAAAAATTGCCCCCACAGGGGGTCGGCCACTGAGCAGGAGGACCGACCCCCTGCCAATATTGCCACCATCGTACTTTTTAAAAAATATTTTTAGCTATTTTGGGGGGCGATCGTTCCCCCCCAAGGAAAGCCAACATGTCTAAATAAAAAATATGCCCCCACAGGGGGTCGGCCACTGAGCAGGAGGACCGACCCCCTGCCAATATCGCCATTTAAAAAAAAAAAAAAATCATTTTGGGGTGCGATCGCGCACCCCAAACAAAGCCAACTTTTAAACATTTAAAAAAATATGCCCCGGGGGGGGCCAACCCATTACCACGAGGGCCGACCCCCCCAAAGACATCCCTGGTGTCTAGTGGGGTTTCCTGGCCGTGGATCGCAGCGCTGCCGTGATCCACGGCCAGGAAACCCTTTCAGGAAGGCCTCGTTTGAAAGGGAGACTCTCCCTTTCAAACGAGGCCTCCCTGAAAGCTGGGAAGGCCGCTTTGGCCGGATTTCCCCATCGGAGTCGAGCGCGGCCTTACCTGCTGCTGTCCTCGGCTCCGGTGGGAAATCAGTGACGTCAGAGCGCCTGCGGCGCGCTGACGTCACAGATGGGCGGGAGGGGGTGGGGGAGACGCGGAAAGCCTTCCACGTCTCCCCAGGGGGAATAAAAAAAAACAATCTCCGGTGCGATGCACCGGAGGTTTAAGGGGCCCTCCTGGTGACGGCCAATGGACGTGCGCCGCACCAGGGAGGTAGTGCCTGCGTCGGCTATTGTCCGACGCAAGCACCAAAGGGGTTAGGAAATCAAAACATTTTTTCTTTTCTCCTTTACAACCAATGTTAGATATATATAATATCATTTAAACTACTCTTTTTCTGCATGCTTTTACGATGCAGCAACTGAAATTCTTTGTTTTCATCACTTTCAATAACGTGAAGTTTTAACAAGTTTATTTATTTTTCGCTCAAGAAGTGTAATGTTCAGTTTTTGCACGTCTTTCAAGTGTAATTGTAATTTCCACTCTATCAGGAGTAAGGTATAATATTTTCAGATGTAATTGTCCCAGAGGGGTGCTGGGAAGAAATGGAGGCTATGTTATCAATTGTATACCCATAGGGCTCCAAAATTATTAAAGTATTTTCAGACCATCCATTGCTGCATGGATGTAATTAAGAAAATACATGAACCCACCCATTTTGCCTACAGGCCATTATTTAGTTTCCTTGATGCTATGAACCTCACACATTTCAAATGAAAGAAAAAAGATGACATGCTACAGAGCTTGGTTATTGGCTAGATTGCATCAAAGAACAGGTAAGATGCAGTCCATCCAGACTGGTCTAAACAATAGGTACCAAGAGGCGCTTAGTTCCCTTAGGCGAGGTGTGCCCAGATGTTGTACCATGCGTTCACGGTATTTCCGCTCCAGGAGGGATTTTGCCATCTCGTTGGTAATTGGGCCGTCCATTGTGTAGTAGGTACGTGACAATCAGGACTCCCGCTATTGATACCAGGATCAGAGGTAGACCTCCGAAAATGCTTCCAAATACGGAGTGTATAAAGTTCGGGATTACTCCGAGGATAGTCTGAAAGGTGCTAAGAAGTCCTGACCCTATGGTCTTAAATAGGTGTACAATACCACTCGTATCAGACATATTAAAGATACGACCCACCATTTCCGCAAAATTAATGGGGCAGTTTGTACGTATAAGTGCCTGTATCTCACTCGAGGTCCTTGCGATTTGAAGTTCAAAGGTCTCTCGAGCGGAGGTTAAGGGTACGGTCTGCTGTAAAAGCATGGCTTTCAGTCTGCTCAAAGTATCAATTTGTATAAAGGAAACATTCACCGAAGGCCATAACAGCGCCTCCCTGACTGTACTTGTTGGGGGAAACAATACTTGCATACAGCAAGTAACCCTGGAGTTCACAGTGACCAGATAGGCAATGCCTGGAAGCATACCACAGCAACCTTGATCGTTCAGCATCAAGTAACTCCCATTTGAGAGCAGCTCGAATACCGGCTTAATAACAGCAGCTGGAGTCCCTTTCATGTAGCAGGACAAGTTTGCTATAGAACCATTACATGCTCCGTGCAATGTAATGTCCCGGCACATGAGAGAACCGCTCAAAGCGTTCTTGCAGTTAGCACCACTTAGAAACACTTCTCAATCCCCACTCCGGCATCGAAATCTATACGGTACATCCCAGGATACCCTAATGTACTCCTTACCCATTTTTTCATATTTGCCCGCCTGCCTTTGTTCAAGGCAATATTGAAACTGAAAAGTGGTGACCGGTAGAGTTATGTGGCCATGGATCAGCCATTCAGTAGACGGACCTTCCACTACTGTAAATGGTAGTCGGTCCAGTTTCTCAATACGCAACATTGTATAGTTAGCTCCCCTTTGTGCCATTTCAACCTGTTTATCTGTTAGATTATATTCAG
The DNA here is from genome assembly GCA_963921515.1 of Calotriton arnoldi. Classification (NCBI taxonomy): domain Eukaryota; kingdom Metazoa; phylum Chordata; class Amphibia; order Caudata; family Salamandridae; genus Calotriton; species Calotriton arnoldi. The sequence continues at coordinate 307,213 of CAWUFW010014892.1, forward strand.
AAAACAGAGACTTACTGTTTATAACACGCCAAGGCACAGAGCCTGCGCGCAAAGATTGCAGCGTCCAGCTCAATAACATGATAGAACGTAATTGAGATTGCCTGTGTTGTAGTATGGCCAAATCTTGTTCTAGGATGTCTATTGCAGAAGATGCAATGTTGCCCAAAGAATATATTCTGGAGGACAAAGTTGTTAACCCATTGTCTACCACAGCCAATGATTTTTCTAAGTTAATACGGTCTATTTCCCGTATTCTCTCTGCGGCCTCTTGTTGTGATATTTTCCACTCTTCATTATAGGCAGCATAGATGCCAGCATATATGAAACGTTTCTGACGTTGTTTCCTGGGACCTTGTAAAAAATCCCGAAGATCCATGTCTTGTGAGAGTAAGGTTAAGTGTTGTTTCACTTCTGTTAGTGTTGCGGTCTCTAGCCAATCAAGGCACAACTTCCCAACACTGTAGGATGTCAATACCCCTGGATGTTCTGTTTGTACATAACGTGGGTCTGGCCTGTGGATACTGTACCCTTCGGTAATACCCAAGAATCGTTTATGACATATATTTGTGTCTAAGGGCCAAACCACCCATTTCCCCAATTTGGGTCTGATCTATTGTACTTTAGATCGTCTTCTACTGTTGCCCCTTCCTGTGAAGTCGAATTTTGCCACCCTCCCATCTGTGAAGGTGTTGGAAATCGAGGTGTGTTCAAGTCCTTTACCTTGGCTAATCCAAGACACAGTTTTGTTTAGAAATATCATCTGCTGTGGAATGAGGCATGCTCTCAATAGCTCTTCTGTTCCCTGGACTTGCCAGTACCTACAACCCCAGACTGATTTTAAGTCTATTGTGTCCTTCCATAGGTCAAAACCCTGTTCAGACAGTTGGGCAATAAAGGAAGCAGAGTAAATCTGTTTGTTGTTTGTCAACATAATTTTCAGTGCTGATGTTGGTGTAACCTTATAATAATATGAGGTTGGGTCAGTGGTGTTAAAACCTGAAAAATATGAAAATTTCTGTGCAAATTTCTGCGAACTACCCTTTGGTGGTGTAGGGCAATGTTCCCACTTATGGTACTCAAACACATTTCTAGGCGAAATAGATTTGTGCAGGAAATGATGACCATAATGTTGGTAACAGTACAAAGTGTCATAGTCTGAATTACTTTCTAACATTTCAGTGTTCGGAAAAGCAGCATTTTTTTCTAAATCAGACAACATGTTATTAACAGTTTCAGTGTCCCAATCATCAGAAAGTGTACTGGAGGTAATGATATCACTTAATTAAATTTTAAATAAATGAGGAATTTTTAAAAGTTCAGTCGGACCGAATATTTCGAAATCAACCTTCTCCCAAACTATACCATTCAGTATATGAACCGCTGTGATGTTCACTGATGACAAGTCTCTCTGTTCACGATGAGGCGATTGATGTGGTTTTAAAATCAAATTAACTTTCGGGGCTGTAGAGCTCTGTTGAAGATATTGTCCATTAATAAGCATGCTAAAAGTTATAACTAAGCCTAGCCAGAAAAGAAAAAATAGAATCCCAGTAATTACCCAAAGTTCTAACCAAGGTGATACCAGGTAAGCCTTTTTAAGAAAGTTCAGAAAGTCTTTAGCTTGCTGTTTACGTGATTTTTGGGCTGGCGTCGTTTCCAGTTCACTTGGATCTAAAGAAAACGTATCAAAATTCATGAAGTAGCCAGAAGCAGTTCGATCAATTGTAGGAATTGCATCAGAATTTGTTGAAATCGCATTTTGCTCTCGCCGAGGCATGTTGACGTATACGTCTGTATTTGCTCTGATTGCAACTTGAGTGATGTTTTGAGTTTCATTTTGTAGATGAACTTCGGGTTCAAGGGGAACGAGTTCCATAGCATTGTTGCTTAGTCCTTCATTCCATACAGGAGGCTCTTCAAACGTGATGAGTCTTTCTGTTTGAACTTCTTGGATTGTAGCGAGAGGAGGGTATCTGCTACTGTGGAGTCCACGAGGCCTACTGTTCAGTATCGGCCACATAGTGTGGTTTGATTAAGTCGATTGAGACAAATCTTTTCTCATTTTTCCCAGCAAGAGGCGGTAAAAGAACAGTTTGAGTTCCTTGAATTTCTAGGACAGGTACAGGCTTTCTGTATGATGGTCCAAATTCTTTCTTGTCCGCTATTTTCTCTCTGACCAGATCCCCAATTTTTGGGATCCAGACAGGTCTTGCCGTGTTTGCCTTGACTTCCTCAGTGGCGGTCTGTTTCTGGACAACGTTGCTTTGTTGTGTCCTGGATTCATTTAGATCCTGTAAAACAGCCAAACGATCATCGATATCAAATGGTTTCTCATCCACCACTGTGCCTTCATACTCAAGATCAGCTACCCATATTCTTGTCCCAATTAGGACCTCATATGGAGTGACACCCCCTAGAGAATTTCTTGGCTGGTTGTTTAGTGCTCTTTGTACCCCATAAAGGTGACTGGCCCAACTACCGCCCTTGCCTAATACCCTAGCTGTTAAAGATTGTTTTAAGTCCCGGTTTTTCCTCTCCACAACCGAATTTCCCTCAGGATGGTACGGAGAGGAGTACAGCAGTGCAACGCTCATACTCTTCATGGCCTCTTTGTAAGCCCGAGAGCTAAACGCCGAGCCACGGTCAGAATGTAACGTACCAACTGCGTATGTCCCGATAAAAACTCGCAAATCTTTTATAACAGTTCGAGCGTCAGCCGAGCGCTGAGGCCCAACCCATAGGAATCTTGAGCAGGAATCCACTGCAACCATGATATACTTGTAAGCCCCATCAGATTGTAAGGGGCCGCAGTTATCCAGATACACACATGCGAGAGGTTTGTCCGATATTAGTAGTGGTGGCTGCGCCGGGCGTGCCCTGGTGGAGCCTTTCATCTGTTGACAGATGTCACATTTCAAGACATAGTCTTTAGTTTGCTTTGTTAGACCGGGCCACCAATAGCACTGTTTCAACAATGAAATAGTCGCTGTAACGCCTGTATGTGCAAAGCCCAAACCCTCATGTGCTGCTAGTATTAAACCTTGCCTACGATCCATATTTGGTATTACTCTGTCCCCCACTCCAGGAATCTGAGCAAATGGAATGTTGTTTGCGTCTAACTTGTAGGAGTACTTGAGTGGAAATTTCTTTGGTACTGCACCGCTGTTCTTGCTTGAGGCAATCACAGCCACCATAATCTCACCGTCTATCCTCGTTTTTGAACGAGTGATTTCAGCTACGGAAGCCGTTCGCACAGCCCCCTTTGCGGCTTCATCAGCCAATGAATTCCCTTCAACGTGAACGCCATCACGTTGATGACTCAGTGTGTGTATCACGTGAGCCCTTGGTAGGTCGTTTTTCAACTCCACTACCTGTTCCCATAGCATTTTATGCTTAATTGTGCCACCTTTTGCATCTTTAAACCCGTTTTGTTCCCAATGATACAAGTATTCATTGTATGACTGCACACAGTAAAAGGAATCACACACAATTAGTGTGGGGAATTCGTGATCCGTATTTACAAGTGCCAATATCAGTGCTTTTAACTCTGCCAACTGAGCTGTGCAGTCTCCTAGAGATTGCGTTTTGGCGCAACTTGGATGGAAATTTCCATCCTGCATGCGACGATTGCACACGCTGCGCTATATTGTTGCTTACTCCCTATGGCCGGTTGAGCAGATCCGTCAGTGTAAATAATATATTCATACTGATCGAGAGGCAATATTTCATTAGGTAGAGGATATTCTTGTTCGTATTGCAGAAATGCTTGTGTTTTTAGACTCGGGTCAAATCTGTATTCAACGTCTGTTGCAGTAAGAGAATTAGCCCATTGTATCCATCTCGGATGTAAAGCTTTTGCATTTGGAATGCTAGCCTTTGTAACAGCTTCTAAAGCTGGTACTGGGGTTACGACAATTATGCGTTTCCCCTGAGCCAGTGCTCTTTCTCTTGCTACAGCGGTCTGAACTGCTGTCAGGATTTTTTCTGTTGAACTGAAACGCATTTCTGCATTTGTGTACAGGTGTGATTTGTATGCGATTGGTACGGTTTCGCCTTCATTGAAGGCTAAGTAGGTGTACCCGCATTGACCCGCTATTACACGGATCACCAAGTTGCTTACGTTTACGCGGGTCTGTAAGTGTTTGGAAGCAATCATGTCTTTTTGGAATGAACGTAGGATATTTGAATGTTCCTGTGCCCAATGTTTGACTGAAAAGTCAGGTTTTAATAAGTCGTAGAAAGGTGTTACTCTTTCTGCGTAATCTAAAATGTATGATCTGCCGAAATTTAGGAATCCCAGTATTGATTGTAGATTTTTTTATGATTTTGGTGGTTGAAGCAGCGCACACTTTTCTAAAAAGTTAGCTGCCAGGCTTTTCCCTTCACTTGAAAGCTCGTATCCTAAAAATAGGACATTGAGATGGGCTATTTTTGATTTTTAAAATTAAATTTGTAGCCCTCAGAGGCGAATCCCATTATAATGGTGCTCACCCCGGTCAAGTGCTTTTTCAAGTCATCGTCCGTCAGATAATTATCATCCACATAGGACAATGCTTCCTCATCAAAACTTTGGGCCGATTCCGATTCGGGCAGGAAATCTCTCCGACCGAGCCGGACCCGGAGAGATTTCCGACCGAATCGGACCCTAGCAGTCCGACCGAATGAGTACGATGCGTTCGCATGCTATCGGACTCGATTCGGTCGGACTCCCATTGTAGTCAATGGGAGCCGGTCGTACAACGCGTCTCCCATTGACTCAATGGGTGCGAGGCGAACAAGGGCGCCCCCTATAGCGGGTACGCGTCGAAGCGGGTCGCGCCGTACATGCACAGGTAGGGGGGACCCATGGGTCCCCCCTGTGTGTGACTCGTGCAGCTAGGCGTACAGGGGGGTCCGACACGGACACCCAAAGTGCGGCTCCGACTGCTCTTTCGAGCCGGACGGCGCGAGTCGGTCGGACTGCTCGCGGCGCGCATCATACTTACCCGGCCGGGGAACGTCTCCATTGCGCGGTGCGAGTCGTGTCCGTGCGAGTCGGTCGGAGCGGTTGGGTCCCGCGAACGAGTCGGTCGGCGATTTCGCGTGCGCTCGAATCGTACTCGCTCGCCCGGACGCACGTCCGACTCGGTCGGGAAACAGGGCTCCAAATCGGATCCGGTAATGCTGAGTCCAATTCGGAGCCCTACCGGCCGAGATCGGAATCGACCCCTTTGTCTTGCTGAGAATACCCCCGGGCTGTTCTTATACCCCCGGGAGAGACGACAAAATTGCCGCTGGGACCCCAACGCTGAGAATGCGGTCAAATACCTGCTTTCAGGCGCTATATTTTGGCAGAAAAATCCATTTGAGATATCTAATGTAGTTTTGTATTTTTTCCTCACAATGTTATTCATTAATGCGGCCCTGTGTGCATTTTGGACAGCGAATGTCTTCGTGCATGAGTTTAAATGCCTGTAATCTAAAACTAGATGATATGAGTTGTCTGGTTTGGATACGGGAAACAAAGGGTTGTTCATTGGTGAGGTGCATGTTTCAATCACCCCTTGGTATTCAAGTTGATCTAAGATCTCCCTGACTTGTTTTTTAGCTTCTTGCTTTATTGGGTATTGCCTCTGAGCATTTGGTGAAACTTTTAACGGGATCACGTGGTGGGTTGAATCCTCATCCCAACCAGCATGATTTTTGTATAGTGCTGGAGCTAGGGCCACCGCCCACTCCTGTGCATAAGCATGTTTAAGGTGTATGGGAACGAGGTCGGAGAATGAAGGAAAAATTACAGTTTCTCCCCTGGGGCACTCCATAATGAATGTTGGCGGCCAATCTTGTTCTGCTAATAGGATGTCATAACCAGATGACAGATTTTCCCAAAAGAGACCTTTTACTTTCCTGGGCTTGTCCCCCTCCATTTGGAGTGTTATTTCGTGAAACTTATGTGGGACGCTCACCCTGGTGTCTGGTGTTTCCACCGTGATGTAATCATTCAAGTCTGCTGTCACCAGAAATTCCTTCAGGTTCTGGTGAGCTATTGTTACTTCTGCCGCACTGTCTAGCATCGTCAGAGCCCATTCCCCGTTCAGAAGATGCGTCCTCAGAATTCTGGGCATGTCTGATCTTTATGCCTGCAACTTTCTTTTTCTTAAACTGTGGTTTTGATTTTGGTTTGTCTTCTTTTTTAGAAGTGTAGTCTTGAGCGTGCTGCTTGTCTCTGGACTTTGTACGCTCCTCTTTGTGTTCTGACCGTCATTCTCTCTCGGAGTTTTTCGTCGAGCCCTGAAAGGAACAAGAGGAAGGTGTATCAGTATCCTGATACCTGTCAGGTTTCCTAATATTATCCCTATTCCTGGAGTACCTCTTTTCAGAGGGCTCCTGTGGAGGAGACCTGCCCCGGGATTGAGATCTGTTTTTAAAGTTTTGTTGTTTTTTATTATCCCACTTTTTTTTAGAAGAAGCAGGTGTCTGCTTTGTACTGTCCTTTTCAGGACTGCCCATCAGTTGTGGTTTTAATGCTTTCCCACCCAAACTGTCCCTGCCTAATTCTGCATATGCAGTTTCAATTATTTTGGGCAGTTTGTGTTGTTGATGCAATGGACTGAACTCCCTTAGGCGTTGGCGGATTGCCACTGAAGCTGCTTCCCCTTTAATATTAGCTAGTATTATGGCTGATACCTGGTCATAGTTATTTAATATCTTCATCCCTAAGTTTAGGGCAGGTTCTGCTCCGTACTCGTTTTGTATTTGTCTTAATACGTCTGGTACTACTGCTAATGAAGGAATACCATGTGTTCTGGTATATATGGCAGCAAAGACTGTACCCCAAGAGGTGCAGTCCTCTACTTGTGGTGTTATCCTCATGGGCAAGCAGATTGTTAGCATTCTGTGTTTTTCAAACGGGGTAGTCTTCGGGAATACTGCCTCAAGCGGAGTTATTTTCTGAGCTACCCAGAATGGCAATTGTTCACGTTTCGTGGGCATTTTGTCCATTACCGCGTGTAATGTTTGTGGTGCAATTTTAGTTGCTGTACCCTGAATTTGAGTTCCATTTGTTGCAACTAATGTTGGTTGGACTGTGAAAGTCCTCATGACATACTGTGTCAGGTTTCTGTAGATTTTAAGTCTGGCTGTGGCATATCTTTTTATAATGACCTTGAGTGGAATTAGTTCCCTCTAATTAGTTAAATTAATCCCATAACCCGGAGTGGAATTAGTCCCCTCTAGTTTGTTAAGTTAGTTTTATGTTAAACCTTTATGATTGGTTAACCTTATATACAACGAGAACACATCTTGACTCCTCTCTTATTAATGTCATAGGCTGTCCATTTCGCCCTTCACAGTCCTGAGGAAGACCCGCTCTTGACGCACCACATTTGCGCTGCTACTGGGGTCGAAACGTCGACGTTAACATCATACCTGTCCATACGGCCTCCTTGACCCCAATACAGAGTCGCCAGTGTGTCTAGGATTCATGAAATAAACAGGAGACAGTACATGTGTAGAAGAATTGTTTTAAATCTAATTTATCTATGTCACTTATGTACGTTTGTATATAGTGCACCACTACTTCACTGATCACCACACGTCACTTATTTTCACCATTGTCACAATCCTTTCTTCCATAATTAAGTTGTATCTGTGACAGCCTTTCCTTGAAAAAACAAAAAGTAAAAAAGACTTTATCTTTGCAAATTTTCTTTCTCTGGTGTGTTCTTATCGTACAGCTTCAATTTCTTTTCTCACTTGAAAAATCATTTTACATTTGTTGTAAGATCAATTGAGACAATGTGTTTTTTCTCTTAACAATAATACAAACTTGTCAAAGCAATTGTATTACACGACAGGACCAATTGTTTTCTATATCGCCAATACCCAGGTCCTGAGGGACATAGGGTCACCCATTAACTTTAATGGTTTACCAGTGCAGGTAATTACCTGTGAGGGTGTTTCAATTCCATTCATTGTGCAGTTCTAAATTAGATCACGTCAGAAAGGGAGACACTCTCCTACAGTGAAGACTTTATAAATAAGCTGATACAAGAGCAAAGTGAATTCAATTTTCTAGGAACAGGGTTAGCTTCCATTGACACTACACTCAACGATAAGCTTTCCAAACTAGAGAGACTGGAAAAGAAGCTGATCCGCTCCCGCTTGCATGGTCACCTCTTAACGAAATATTTGCAAGCCAACATAATTCCTAAAGGCCTTCAGGTGAGGAACGATCCTGCTATTTTCATCGACATCCCCAAGTTTCGTGAAGGATTCAGCTTTGTGGCCAATAATTGCTCCCGACACTGGATGGTGTTGGGGGTTGAGACAGCCTTGGAGTACGTTAAAAAACTGTCCCAAGAAATACTAGACTTGAAAAAAGAAATTCTGGAAGATAAGGCTCTCAGCAACGCCAAAGAAGCACTGGAACGTGCTGAAAAAGCTATTGCTGACTTCAACACGACCACACTCAACAAAAAACTAGAGAAGCTGAGCAAGGACATCGGGTCATACGACAAGAAGGTGACCTATCCCTATCTGAGTGACGATTATTACGAGCAATATTCCCAAGGCTTCTACAGTAATCGGAGCAGACAAGGACCATGCAGATTTGCCACCTTCTCTAACTCATCCTTCAGAAGTAGTTCTGAGAGTGATTCAGAAAGGCCCACTACCAGCACTGGCAATCGAGGATATCAAAAAGGACCAGGATATCAACAGGGACCAAAATTTCGGGAGAACCAAGGTTCATCCCTTTTTTTGGGGCGATCCCACATGGATGACCAGGGAACAGAATTGGGACAGGTCGAGAGGATGGAACTGTGGGAAGAACACTCAATCCGGGAACACGAGAGTCAGATTCCAACAGCAGTGGAACCACGGCGAGATCCAGACTCGACAACAAACTTACAGATGGTAATACCATACTCTTCGAATCATGAACCAACAAGAACGGATACTATCATCAACATCTCAGACTACCATCTTACAGCAGCCGAACATGATATCTTGAGTAAGGGACTTTCCTCTATTCCAACTGTCCCCCCAAATTCATTCAACATCAAGTTGGAACTACAACAATTCTTCCGCAAAATCCGTTTGAAATACTTCTTCTTGAAAAATGATCAATGGGCACGACGATCTGCAGCCACGGAATTACGACCAGCTTTCACGTTCACCCCGTCTGCGCACTTGATGAGTGAGAAGATCCTGGCCTATGAAAAAATTGTACTTACAGAAGTAACGGATCTTCTAAACAACAAAAAGTATATTAAGTACAATGTCACTAAGGAAGAAAAAGAGGCACTACTAACACTGGGTAACAACCAGTTGATTGTAGTGAAGGCAGCTGACAAAGGGGGTGCAGTGGTTATTCAGAATACCAACGACTATGTCTCTGAAATCAAACAACAATTGTATTGTAAAGACAGTTACCGACAAAATCAACAGGGACCCCACCGAGGAGATTTCCAAACTTATTGGGGAACTTACTGACAAAGGTCTCACGGAAGGCTACCTCACGGAACCAGAATACAATTCCTAAACAAAACCAATCCCAGAATACCCACAATATATACTCTTCCCAAGATCCATAAAAATCTGGAACAATCGCCAGGGAGACCCATCGTCTCAGGTTGTGGGTCCATCTTGGAACCATTAAATCAGTTCATAGACAGCTTTTTACAGCCCTTTGTTGTGGATACTCGTTCATATCTTCGTGACACCATGCACACCATTCAACTTGTGGAGAACCAACCGTTTGACAAAACTATCCAATTTCTGGTAACACTGGACGTTTCATCGTTATATACCAGTATACCACAGGATCAGGTGATTGAAGTTATCCACGGAGTACTTGACAAACGCCCTACTCCTTGCTGGATTCCAACTGATTTTCTATTGGAACTCCTAAGAATCGCCATGACAAGGAACTATTTCGTTTTCCAAGACACCTACTATTACCAATGCAAAGGGGTGGCTATGGGAGCCGGGTTCGCTCCCAGCCTAGCGAATTTGTTCATGGACTACTATGAAGATATCAATATATACGGAGAAACAGCAGCCCTCATCCTCCTGGACCTATCAGCCGCCTTCGACACGGTCTGCCACCACACACTACGAACACGCCTTCACGACGCCGGGATCCAAGAGAAGGCCCTGGACTGGACCACATCCTTCCTCTCCGGCAGAACACAAAGCGTCCGCCTCGCCCCCTTCCGATCCAAAGCCACCAAGATCACCTGCGGCGTACCCCAAGGCTCCTCCCTCAGCCCAACGCTGTTCAACATCTACATGGCACCCCTCGCCCACGTCGCCCGACAGCACAACCTCAACATCATCTCCTACGCCGACGACACCCAGCTGATCCTCTCCCTCACCAAAGACCCTCACACCGCCAAAGCCCACCTCCACGAAGGAATGAAGGCCATCGCCGAATGGATGAGTACCAGCCGCCTGAAGCTGAACTCGGACAAGACGGAGGTCCTCATCCTTGGTTCCAACCCTTCAGCCTGGGACGACTCCTGGTGGCCAACATCACTGGGAACAGCCCCGCCACCCACCGACCACGTACGCAACCTAGGGGTCATCCTCGACCCCACCCTCTCCATGACTAAGCAGGTCAACGCCGTTTCCTCATCCTGCTTCAACATCCTCCGAATGCTCCGCAGGATCTTCAAGTGGATCCCCACCGAAACAAGAAAAACAGTCACCCAGGCCCTCGTCACCAGCAGGCTGGACTACGGAAACGCCCTCTACGCAGGAACGACGGCTAAGCTCCTGAGACGGCTGCAACGCATCCAGAACGCCTCTGCACGTCTTATCCTCGACATCCCCGACGCAGCCACATCACACCCCACCTGAGAGACCTGCACTGGCTCCCTGTCAACAAGAGGATAACCTTCAAGCTCCTCACCCACGCACACAAAGCACTCCACAACTCCGGACCAGCCTACCTCAACAGACGACTCAGCTTCTACACCCCCACCCGCCAGCTCCGCTCCACCAGCCTCGCCCTAGTCCCCCGCATCCGGAAAACGACCGCCGGCGGCAGATCCTTCTCCCACCTCGCCGCCAAGACCTGGAACACCCTCCCCACCAACCTTCGGCAGACCCAAGACCTACTGGCCTTCAGAAGACTCCTCAAGACCTGGCTCTTCGATCAGTAGCAGCACCACCCCCCTCTTCCCCCAGCACCTTGAGACCCTTGCAGGTATGTAGTGCGCTTTATAAGTGACATGATTGATTGATTGATATACGATCTTTCAAACCCCTTCCTTGACAATATCAACGTTTGGAAACGATATATTGATGATGTGTTGATGATCTGGACTGGCGCTGAACAAAACCTTATAGATTTCAAGACTTGGCTTAATGGCCGTTCTTCGGACATCCAGTTTACGATGACATACAGCAATGAGATGATCTACTTTTTGGACCTCACACTGGAAGTGGAAGAAGCCAAAATTATCACAACCCTTTACAGAAAGCCATCTGAACGAAACACCCTCTTGAAGTATGATTCTCATCATCCGAGGAACCTAAGAGACAACCTACCATATGGCCAGTTTTTAAGACTCCGACGAAATTGCTCACGGAGGACTGACTATTTCAAAGAATCAGACATCCTGATAACCAAACTATTGGATCGTGGTTACCCAAAGTGATTGCTCAAACGAGCGAAAAAGAGGGCCTGGTATCGTCCTCGAGAAACCCTCCTTGAAGTCCAACCAAAAGACAATGAAATGACTAAACTTGTCTGTGTCACAACGTTCAATACAAGGAGTCACGAAATCAAAAAAGTGATCAAGAAGTATTGGAATCTGGTAGGCACAGAAATCAACATAAAAGATCAACCTTTGTTTGCCTTTAAATGAGCTAAGAACTTTAAAGACTATGTGGCCAGCTCGTATCTGGAAACACCTAAAACTCCTGATATCAGACAACAACTGAATATGCCACCATTAGTGGGTCATTTTAAATGCCATAATTGCAAAGCTTGCAATCTTACCCTGGTGGGCTCATCATTTATCCATCATGGCCAAACATATTCCCTAACACATCACACCAACTGCAATAGCTGTAACGTAATCTACGCTATAAGATGCCCCTGTGAGAAGATATATGTGGGTCAGACTACAAAAAAAGTCAAAACCAGAATACTGCAACATTGCAGTAGGATCCGGTGCAAAGTTCAAGGGGCACCTCTTGTGGATCACTACTCTGCCACTGGTCACACAGCAGATAACCTACAGTGGTGGGTGTTGGAAAAATCTGTCTACACCCTAGAGGCGGTGACATACTCTCGGTCCTTAACTTTAAGGAGTGCAAGTGGATCCATACTCTGGACTCTGTTAATCAGGGACTTAACGAACAGGAAGAGACATACCGACAGATGGCCAGGTTGTAGCTCACTTGGAGTCCCACTGTTACCCCATTCTGCACGTTATTATCCCTGATATTGTACTCCTGACTATGTTGTGTATGACATTTGAAGAATGATATTTAAAACCCGTTATTCCGTACTTGCAGAGGGTAATACGCTATTAGAATTCAGGTATATTGTCGATCCATAACTTTGGACGTAAACATGTATTTACTTGTGTAATATGTATACTTAATGTAATTCAAGTTCACGGCCAATTCAACTCTGTACACGGAAATGTAATTAATTGTATGTGTAACTACGTTTTAAATATGTACATAACACGCACAATTCTTAAATGCGTACTTTGCATTGTTAAGTTTGTGATCTTGGCATTGTTTGAAATAATGACTCACAGGCCACTGGGAAGTGCACTTTATAAATTGACATACAAGTGGCCTTTGCCCTAATCATGTACAAGAATTACAATGCATAACATGTCATGTTTCATGCGGTCGAAAAATGCACATTATGAATGTAATCTAAACTTTATGCGCCTTTTAACATATACAAGACTTTATAATATATATTGTGTCAAAACGTAATTTAAATGTGTCATATTTCACTTTTATGCACGAAGTAACAGTGGGTATGAGTTATGCAGGTCTCCAATGTGTTGATGTTTACGAACACCGCATTGCTCCACAATGCCACATCCACAGATAGGCTATTCAAATTGAGGCACCAGCGATGACAGCAAAGCCTCAAGACAGCCCCATTGAGCTGCTGCACCTTAGCGTGCACATTAGCCCATCCAGCTGATTATTACGTCAGCTAGCTGTCATTAGCCAGCAAATTCCACCGCGCCTGTGTGAAATCGCTTGACATACGGCTGACGAGAGATTCATTCTGAAGGTGAGACGGGTCGCTTGCATACACACTTGTGTCTTGTTACACTTCACTACACCCCATTAACGTGGCTTGATGGATTATTCTTTTTAATTTCGTAGTACCTGACCTCTTTTGGCGGCACTATTTAATCATCGTATACTGGACTTCGACCTGCTGGTGAAAGTTAACTGTGTGAGCTACGGCTCTCTTCTAAGGTATGCTCCGGCTTGCAGCTCTTACTCGTTTCAAGAGTAGTAGTTAATAAATTCACGTATCCTTTCTTAAAGCGACCTTTTTGCTCATTTTTGTTTAGACCCCAACCTGCCGGTGGAGGTCGCCCGTAAATCTGCGTAATTTTACGATGAGGTATGTTTCCCATCTCGAGCCACTTAAATATCATTTTAAAGGGGCCTTCCTCCTCTAATTTCAGACTTTCCAATTATTCCCTAGACTCCAACCGGATGGTGGATGTCTTTAGCTAAGCAAATTGTTTCACTCATCAATTCCTGATTAGTCACTGGATTTCTGGTAAGGCTCCTTTCCACACTATATCTTTTTATAATGACCTTGAGTGGAATTAGTCCCCTCTAATTAGTTAAATTAATCCCGTAACCCAGAGCGGAATTAGTCCCCTCTAGTTTGTTAAGTTAGTTTTATGTTAAACCTTTATGATTGGTTAACCTTATATACAACGAGAACACATCTTGACTCCTCTCTTATTAATGTCATAGGCTGTCCATTTTGCCCTTCACAGTCCTGAGGAAGACCCGCTCTTGACGCACCACATTTGCGCTGCTACTAGGGTCGAAACGTCGACGTTAACATCATAACTGTCCATACGGCCTCCTTGACCCCAATACAGAGTTGCCAGTGTGTCTAGGATTTATGAAATAAACAGGAGACAGTACATGTGTAGAATAATTGTTTTAAATCTAATTTATCTATGTCACTTATGTACGTTTGTATATAGTGCACCACTACTTCACTGATCACCACACGTCACTTATTTTCACCATTGTCACAATCCTTTCTTCCATAATTAAGTTGTATCTGTGACAGCCTTTCCTTGAAAAAACAAAAAGTAAAAAAGACTTTATCTTTGCAAATTTTCTTTCTCTGGTGTGTTCTTATCGTAAAGCTTCAATTTCTTTTCTCACTTGAAAAATCATTTTACATTTGTTGTAAGATCAATTGAGACAATGTGTTTTTTCTCTTAACAATAATATAAACTTATCACAGCAATTGTATTACCCGACAGGACCAATTGTTTTCTATATTGCCAATACCCAGGTCCTGAGGGACATAGGGTCACCCCATTAACTTTAATAGAGCATGGTGAACAAGCAGCAGCACTGCAGCTTTTGGGTACAACTTTCAACCTATTACTTTTGGTGTTTAGAGAAGGGTAATCATTGGGCGCCGCACTGTTTAACAAGTACACATGTCCTTCAGTCAATTTGATCCGATCCTCGGGTTTTGATTTGTGTGCCTTTAGCTAATTTCTCGTTTCACGTCAATTCCTTTGTGGATGTCATGAATACGTTTTGATACATGAAAATCAGCCTGTGGTGGGAGAATTTGCATTGTATTGACATCAAATGGACATTTTTACGATTTTAAAGCGGTACTACTATGCATTGGCTCCACACGGTATTGCAGCCTTCTGGGTGAGCAATTTTCTGATTAATGCAGACATCATGAAATGAACGCTCGGTATGATTCTATGCTTCTTTTACCTTCATGCCATCTTCAGTGTCTTCCCCAGCCCTGGAGCCTGCAGATGAAATATGCCACACGGAAGCTGCAGTCAAGCATTATTTTATTTTTCAGCATACACTCACACACTGAACTTACATCATACTTTTTATTACCACACCTTGACACCTCCCTACCTATTATGCAAATCCTGTCTAGAGTCCACGCCAGAACCACGAGGGTCCTAGTGCGTATAGTCTCAATTAGGCGTGGGCAGAGTTTGCAGAGTCTGGCTACATGGAGCTCCATGAAGTGCCAAAAAAGCTCTGCCACTCAACGCAGAGTTCCGCGAGTGGTGGAGTCTGGTTTGTAGCTCTTTTTGCTTTTTAGCACCAGGAGTTTCTCCTGCGCTAAAAAATAAGTGCGAATGGCATCATGTGGAGAGCCAGATGGCACTCCTTCTTTCTGCTGCACAAGTAGATTTTCTACCAGATCGGCAGCTTCCGCAACGCGAGCGACAGCTTTCTCAACGCAAGCGGTAGTGACCTGCTGTGACTGCCTGCGTTCAGAAATCTCGCAAGGAGGTGGTGTAGTGCCAGATTTCTTGCACTTGCCAACTTAACATAGGCAAGCCGCGCAAGAGAAAAAACTTCGCTCCTCATCGCTTCACTGAGATTTTCGGAACTCCGTGAAGAGCATAAAGTAGGCAAAACTCTGCAAACTACTCCAGCAGAGCAGAATTCTTTGCCCACCCTAGTCACAATATGCGACATCTCCCCCTTTGTTAAATAAATGGGTGATCCGAGATGATCAAGGTCCACCTTGATTGGGCAAAGATGACTTCAGCTCAGGCACTTGAGCCGGACCTGCTGGTGGGGCAACCTCACATGTGGTTTCAGGACATGACAAAGATCGCGGTAGGTGTTTAAAATGTGATGTGTCCTGAGCGATAATCTGTCCAGGTTGATGTGCTGTCACCATATGTCATTTACATGCCACAGCCGGTAAAGGATCAGCAGCAAAAGAAGTGTCTGTTTTCCATTTTCATCTCTGTTTAACTAGTATCCAGTCTCCTTCAGCAAAGACTGATTCCTGGGCATGGCGACACTGGTCTACATACATTTTAATTTTCCTTTTCTGAGTCACGTCGGTGTCTGGAACCTGTTTGATGCTCACTGATCGATCCGAGGTCCATTGAGGTAGTTTTGTTCTGGCTCTCCCAAATAGCTAGGTGGCTGGACTCTCACCAGTTGTGGAGTGAGGCGTTGATCGATAGGCCTGTAGGGCCTGACACAAGGCTTGGTTCTGTTCAATTCCTTCCATGGACGCTCATTGAATGACTCTCTTGAGGGTGTCCATGAATCGTTCAACTCCACCGTTGGCTTGGGGCCACAGGGGGCCACAGGGGTGTACTATTTTGGCGATTGACATTGAATCGAACAAGGAACTCTCCTCTATTAAAGGGCTGGCCATTGTCAGATTTGAGAATTTCAAGGATTTCCCACATTGCAAAGATGTCATCAAATCATTCTATGACTTTATCATGAGTTGTTGAAGACAGGTCTTCCACCAAAGGAAAACACACATATTCTTCAATGGCTACCATGATATGGAGTCCATTTCCTAAAGTCCCAAAGAAGTTAGCAGCAACCCTTTCCCAAGCATGGGCAGGAAGGTCAGACATCGTCATCCGGTGCTGTCTCACCTTAGGAGATAAACAATTGCAAATGTGGCACGCCTTCAGCTTCTGCTCGACTCACTCATATAGCCAAGGGAACCACACTCAATCTCTTAAGGCGCTTTTGGTGACTACAATAACATAGTGTCCTTCATGTGCAAGCTTGATGACCCGCTGTCTTAGGGTTTCAGGTGTGGCAATTCTCGAGCCTCTTAGGAACACTCCTTCTTTGTTTACAGATAGCTCATCTTGTACATTTTTGAATTTTGATATTCAACATCATCGGCAAGAGGCTGGGTATTTCTTCTCCATGATTACGATGCAATATTTTCTTTGATGACGATCATGTCTTTATCTGAGTTGGTGGCAGCAATGATTTGTTCCACTGACAGAGCCACTGGTGTGCTGGATCTCAGAATAAAGTAAAGATATGGTTCAGCTGTCTTGGATTTCATTCATCGAAGTCAACCACACCCTGGATTCCTCTCAATCTGGATTCTGAAGCAACAACAGCACCGAGACCGCCCTCCTCTCTGCCACCAACAACATTCGCTCCATCCTTGACCTGGGAGGAACAGCAGCCCTCATCCTGCTCGACCTCTCTGCTGCCTTCGATACCGTCTCTCACCGCACCCTAGTTATGAGACTCTATGACGGTGGCATCCATGACAAAGCCCTAGACTAGATCTATTCCTTCCTCACCAGTAGAACACAGCGAGTCAGACTACCCCTGTTCCTCTCGAAACCCACAGAGATCAGCTACGGAGTGCCTTGGGGCTCCTCCCTGAGCCCCACGCTTTTCAACATTTACATGGCCCTGCTCGCAGCCATCGTCAGAAACAACAGACTCAACATCGTCTCCAATGCCGACAACACCCAGCTGATTCTTTCCCTCACCAACGAGCCCACTACTGCCAGAAACAACTATCACAACAGGATAAAGGCCATTGCCACCTGGATAAGAGACATCTGCCTCAAGCTCAACTCAGACAAGACTGAAGTCCTCATCCTGGGGAACAACACCTCCGCTTGGGACAACTACTGGTGGCCCGCTGAGCTAGGAACCCCCTCGCACCCACTGAACATGCATGAAAACTCGGCACCATATTGGATTCTTTGCTCACCATGAACCTCCAGATGAATGCTGTCACTTCATCATGCCTCCACACTCTTCACCTGCTTTCGAAAGGCTTCCGATGGATCCCCACTGAGGCCAGGAAGACAGTCACCCATGTACTCATTAGCAGCAGAGTCGACTACGGCAACACACTCTATGCAGACACCACCCAGAAACTCACCAAAAAACTTCGGAACATGCAGAACGCCGCAGCCAGATTGGTCCTTAACCTCCCTTGCCACAACCACATTTCCAAACACCTACAAGAACTCCACTGGCTCCCAGTCAACAAAAGAGTCACCTTCAAGCTTCTCACACATGCCAACAAAGCCCTCCACAACACCTGACCTGCAAACCTGAACCACCACCTCTGATTCCATGTACCCACCAGACTCCACTACTCTGCCCAACTGGCCCTGACCACAGTCCCTCGGATCCGCAAGACCAGATCCAGAGGAAGATTAATCTTCTACCTCTCCGGCAATTCCTGGAACATCATGCCTCTTCACCTCTGGCTGTCCCCTTCTCTGACGCAATTCAGAAAGGATCTCAAGACCTGGCTCTTTGAATGAACCACAGCGCTCAGCCGGACCTGCAACCCCCCACCCCCCAGTGCCTTGAGACCCTCACGGGTGAGTAACTGTGCTTAACAAGCACTGATTGATTGATTGACTGTGACGCTGTAGGGGCACCAGGGAAAAGTAATCTGCTGGGTTTTGATCTTTCCCCGGTTTGTGCACAATCTCATAGTCATATTCTTGAAGTCTTAATGCTCACCTCTCAATGCGAGGGGGAATCTTGTCCTTCGGGTGTCTGAAAACTGTGAGTAACGCCTGGTGGTCTGTAACAACAGTAAATTGTTTTCCGTAGAGGAATCCATGAAAATGTTTGCAGGCCCATACCACAGCCAGACTCTCCTTCTCCAGCATATATTAGTCGCATTCTGTCTCAGACAGACCCCGACTGGCATAGGTCACAATGTGTCTAGAAAAGTTGCAAATGTATCTTGAGCAATAACTGGCCATGCCGAGAAAGAATCTAAGCATGGTAACATCCTGGGGGCAAGTGTACGACAGTGCTTTCACATGGAGTCATTCCCCCATCTCAGAATATGCACCCAAAAAATGAGAGTTTGGTTTTGTAAAACTTGCACTTAGCAGCATTCTGAGTGAGACCTGCATCAGTAAGTAAATGGCACACTTGGTTGAGAGCCTTATTGTGTTCATGCTGTGTTTTCCCAAAACCCAGTATGTGATCACTGTAATTAAAAACATGTGTAACAGGTTGAAATATTTGGCGAATAACATCTTGAAATATTTCATCAACCGTAGATACTCCAAAGCTCAGTCTCTTACATCAACTTAAACCAAAAAGAGTTGAAAAGATAGCAATGATCCTGCAGTTCTCCTCCAGTTCAAGTTGATGATATCTTTTATTAAGGTCAAGACGGGAAAATACCTTGGCTCCATTCAATTGCATGATCATATCCGCTATGTAAGGACCAGGCTGTCTTTCCCTCACAATGGCTTTGTTTACTGGCACACATCAACACAGATGCGCACTGACCCACTACTGTCCTTTTTTTGGCAATACTACTAGCACTACTATGGGCGAAACCCATGGCGTGAGACCTGTAGAGCATTCAATTATGTCATGCTTTAAAAGTTCTTCCAGTTCTTTCTCTACAGCTTCTTGCAGAATGAAAAGCAATTGTACGATGTCGCTGAGAAACTGGGTGAATGCCCTCATTGATATGACGCTGTACTTTCATTTTCTTGAGTTTTCTCAGGCGATGGAACAACAATGAGAATCAGACTTGTGATCTCCAGTTGAGCACAGAGGTTGTAGTTCGGAGATAACAATCCCATGTCAGCAGCTGCCGCAAAACTGAGCAAACAGGCACTTGACGAAGTCCCTCGTAGACCACGAACGGTGGATTGCACCACTTTCTTTTTGTGTTGCATTGTCGTTGTGAATGACCTTTGGCTTTGCAGTGGTTCAGGCATGGCCAAGGTGTATACCTTCATACCTGATGGAATGAGACAAGGCATGGGAGACAGGCTGTTAAACTTTTCCATGGGCATGATATTAATCAATGAACCACTGTCTATGATGAAAGTTGTTGGGTAATCGTTCACATTTAAAGTGATTTTAGTACAGTGTCCACATGAAGTTTGTCATTTTGTTTGGGAAATTTCCTTTTTACAGTGGGCTTCCTTACCAGCAGCCAATGCTACATGTGCACACCGCACTTTGGTTGATACCATCAGTGCACACCCATCTTCTTCATAGGTACTCAATAGTGATTTATGATGAGCTTGATGACGATTGATCTAGCCTTGTTTCCACTTGTCGTAGCTGATGTTGCTTTTTGGTTTTGTGAGCATGTGCCTTCTAAACAAATTGGAAAGGCAGCCATTGATGGTTCTGAGAAGCATGGCTTCTTCGTTGGTGGAGTCACAGTATTTGCGATGTTTAATGAGTGTATCAAGTCTTTCAACAAACTCATCCATTGTTTCACCAACCTGTTGTCGTGCTTGGTTGAGGATGTATCTTTCATGGTCGACATTTGTCATTGGGTTGAAATTGGCCTCCAACGGGTCTTTTACCTTTTGGTATAATTTTTCTTCAGTCTATGAAATCTTCTTTTGTGCTTCTTTCATGCCGTCACCTGCAAGTTTTTTCAAGTATTTGAAGATCTTCTTTTCACCTTCTTCTTCTAGTGCATCTACAAAGTCATGGAATGTTTCGATCCACACAGCCCACCTGGCCCCGATGTTCTGCTTCTTAGAAGTATCAAAAGGTTGTGCTGGTTTCATAAACATGGCTGCAGTATATTTCACTTTCCCTTCTGCCACCATACAGAGTACGTGCTGTTCAGACAGTGTTCATTGTACCAAGCGGAACTGGCAACCTCTGCATGCAACACCCCCTTTGCTTGAGTCTGGGTCTCCATGTCCACTAGGAGGTCATAAAGTGCTTCAATTGTCCATGACAGTGAGTGGGTTTCTGTTTTTCATACCTGGTTGTCCATGCCATTGTCTTTTCTTCATCTGAATATTGCTCGGTGTTCAGGGCACAGCGCAGTGTCTTTGTCAGTGACTATCAGCAATTTCTCTGTGAGTTTTTTGAATATGCTTATCTGCAGAGTCCTTGACTCCTTCTGGGGCTATGTACAGGCTGGAGCAGACCTTTGACTCCACGTGTGCCAGTCGCAGACTGCTTTGCATCAATTTTTGGCCCACGTGGCACACACAAGCAGTTTGCTGTATCGTTGTAAACTTTCAGGGAGAGCAGTCTCATTTTCTTCTGAGCACATATTCCCTTCCCGACGCCAGATGTAGCATCTTCCCCAGCCCTGGAGCATGCAGATGAAATACCCCACATGGGAGCTGTAGGCAAACCTTACTTTATTCTTTGGCATACACTCACACACTGAACATTGCATCATACTTTTTATTGACCACATCCTGACACCTCCCCGCCTATTGCAAAGTTCCTAGCTAGAGTTCGCCCCAGTTCCACAAGGGTCCCAGTACGTATAATCTCAATATGCTACACCATCATGTAGTTTACATACAGGACCCTTGATTAATCAATTACACACATCTCTATGTTTTCCACTAAAATTCAATAGAGCACGAGTTTCCAAGAAAAATAATAATATACATTTCTTTAACTATTGGAAATTCAGTAAGTGCGATGCCAGTAGGGAGGAAAGCTGCCCATTTAGTAATTAGTGTAGTTGCTTCCCTACAGGAAAAGAGAGTTTTCAGTTTACAATATGTTCTTGTTATAGGCTTTCAAACTATAATATACTAATTATGGGTTGTCCTGATCAGAGAGCAATGGAGGGTGTAATGTGCAAGGTGCAGAAAAAATCTGCATTCAGAATAATTGCTGTGTTATCAATTTAGGTGACTTGTTAAGACTTGTTACGTTTCTAACATCTGCTGAGTTCAAAATAAAAACCAGTGTCCTTCAGTTCAAAGCTGTTGACGCCAGTAAAGCTTCCGCTCCTGCTTAAAATGTACCTCATGATGTAATTCAGTTGGTGGATACGTTTTAGGATATTGAGAACTGCACTTCGATATTTGTACAAGGTCATTTTAGATGCTACATATAATAAATATTTACAGTGTCAACTCCAGTAAGAATTAATTTATCTGAGTAACGAAAGCATACAACTGGAGGTATGTTGTTTTTAGTATTCTGATTTTAGCATGAATTGTGAAGATATTTGTTATGGTTTTAACTAACTAAACAATAAATTAAATCAAGTAATCGAGTAGCTGTGGTGGCATAAAATGGGTGCGGTCTATGCCTTAAGAAGGAGTTTGCACCCCTTAATAAGACCACAGAGCCTGCTGGGCCCAGTCTTCAAATGTTTGCAGTGGCCTTCAAAGCAGACAATATCTTTCAGCTGCACCAAGAGTCTAAACCATAAACACAAAGTGGGCAAGGTGCACAGTAACTGCTAGTGTGTGGCCATCTTGTGTTGCATGGTGTAGCATGTGACCATGATCTACATGCTCTCCCATTGGCCACTTAACCCACTGAACATAAACTTAATTAATTTATGGCAGGCACAGTCACTGAATATAACCTTCAGAAGTGACTGGCAGTGTTGTCTTCAGGATTTTTGGGGTCCCGGGCAAGGCATATTTTGGGGCCCCCTTTTGTAACAACTTAGAATTTTATTACACATATTCTGCCAATTAAAGCCCACATGATGCAAACAAACTTTCAGAGATGGGGCTTACACAAAAACAGTTGAAATATGTCTTTCTGAGACGGCCCCAAAAATCCTTAAGATGACATTGGGCAAACAGAGATAGATTCAGAGGTAGAGGTTGAGAGAGAGGAGAGATGTTGAACTATAGAAATACCCAGAGGTGAGCCAGAGAGAGAGAAAGTTTTATTTTCCTTGGGGGATCTTGGAAGGTGAAAGCGCTTGAGATATAGAAATACACAGAGGTGTGCTAAAGAGAAAGAAAGTTTACTCTTCCTGGGGCCCTTAGGAATGTGGGGGCCCTGGGCAATGGCCCACTTTGCCCATGACTTAAAATGTCTCTGGTGACCGGCAGCCTGTCTGTGAATTAGCAGAGCTTGCTATGCATGGTCTCTAGCTACGTTCGACAGGCTCGTTGGGTGTGGCATGCATCCTTGTATTGCATCCCTTGTCCTAGGCTGCAGAGCCTGCAATGGTCTGTAAACCAACACACAATCAACAAGCCCTTTATATTTAATCATCATTTGGGATTTTGTACGTCCCCATCGACTTTCATTTGTGGTATTCAAACTTGATCGGAAATACATTGCACTGCTTTGAGGATCTCAAATTTAGAGGCATATTTACAAGGGGATATCGCCACCACTACATCATTTTTAGTGACATTCTGGTGGCGATATACCCTTCTCCTTATTTACAAAGCAGTGTTAGGCCACTTAAAGTGGCTTAACTCCACCTTGTAAATAAGGCCTCTTTTCATGCTTCACTTAGAGTGAAAGGGGCGTGCAGTGGGTGTTGCAGTGGGCACTCAGCCGCAACACCCATTGCTTTTTGATGCTGCCCCATATTTACAAGGCTGGGGCAGTACCAAAAACTAAGACCAGGGACTTGGTGTTTGACTGGCAATACGAGGAGAAATGATTATTTTCTCCGTTCTTTTTTTTTGTTTCCCGTCCTGCACATGAACACTTGCCCCTTCAGTGCAGGAACCCTTGCAGTATGGCACAAGGGTGCCTGCGCTGGCGCTAGGCAGCTTTATTAGCACCAGCGCTAGGGGAAATGCAGAGATGTGGCATATTTTTGTAAATACGGTGCACCCTTGCATTTAAAAAATGTCAGAGCACTGCGCTACCTATTTTGGCATAACACCGCGCTCCGACGTTTTGTTGTAAATAGCCCCCTTTGTATCTTGATTCTATGTCTCATATTAGATATTTTTGGCCATTTTACAATGTACGAATACAGTCTCCAGCACACGCAAAATCGTAAATTACATATAATCACAAGTCAATGTTGACAATCAAATTATCTTCTTTATTGTTCTTTTTTCTTTCTTTTCTTTCTATTCCTTTCTTTATCTTTTATTCAGTAGTCATGATTCCTTAGCCAACACGTGTTTTGTCGCCTGTTGGGCACACTGTCCAGCGACTTCTTCAAGGCTAAGTAAAATAGTGTATAGAAAACAAACCATTGTAGTACAGAATGCAAGGATAATATAGCACTTCCTATATATGTAATATCATCCCACAGTGAGTACCGTGAGAATTCATGGAGTTCGAATACCTCTCAGTATTGGTAAATCGTGGAAACCCATGCGTTATTAAACATCATAAACCCACTTTATCACTTACAAATTCAATTGCTCCACAGGAACATGTGCATCAAATATGGGCAGGATCAATAACCCCATAAAAGAAAAATATGGCAAGAACCATATAGTAATAACAATCTGTTTAAATGATGGAAGCCAAAAGTAAACAATGAGAGTGCAATACACACTAGGCACCCAACAACGGGCATGCATAAATTAAACACCCCATTAGTGACACTACCTTAATTTTCGTATTCAGGGCCTAGTATCAAGAAGACAAAGGAATAGAAAAGGAGTCAGACAATCTATATCTATGGTAACAGAATCCACTCATGTATCTCTTTTCTATGCAAAAATCACAATATTGCCAAGTATCACCTACTTCTCTTTCGGTGATAATTCTGTCCCGAAGGATAAGTATTTTTCAGAACCCTTGAAATATTGGTAGAAAATAAGTTTGTCAAGGCCACCGAGCCCGTCCTCATTAATAATCCATGAGCCCAGTGTAAGGGGACTAATTCAAAAAGTAAAACCCGTCCCTATGATTCAAAGAGACAAAACATTGTAACAGCAGCATTAGACAATCCCAATCCAATAATTCCTTTCTCACATTCGCCAAATAGAAGTCGATATAGAAAAGGTAAATCCCTCACCAGGACGACAATCCGGCGTGTGCGCCGTGAAATGTCAGTAGGTCTCCGACCAAATCTGTCGGAGTCCAATCAAACCCCAATATCGGGTCAAGGTCCGTGTAAAGTTCGGACCTAATCGGAAAATGGGAAAGAATAACCCTGATGAGAATCTAATTAAAGCATATAAAAGTGCAGGATAGTCCCCACCTAATCTGTCAATCTCTTACTCACGGGACACCAGAAACCTCTATCAGTCTCTCATTGGGCGTGCGTTTTCAGCTCGTGATCGGCTAGCCTCGTTTATTCCAGAGTTTCCTGCGGCATCAACAGGAGGTGAACATGGAAATGGGACTGAAATCCTGAATATTATTACGGTGAAACCTGGGCACCATAGTACACTGTGCACTACTACTAAAAGAATACATTTACATAAGCAGAATTCCTAACCACCTCATCTTGTCTATTTTCAAAAAGTGGGTGCTATCTGTCCCAAATACACTGCGGTTGTGATTTCTAAAACCAATTATTGACGAAGTGTCTTTTAAGAGACCACTATCAGTGTCAAAAAGTACCATACCACTAAAGAAAAGACGTAATTTGTGCTGTTATATAATTTATAATCAGCATGCGCATTCGTGTATAAATGTGGACACATATCCCTAACATCCGCAGAGATTCCCTCCGAGTACAACTAAGTTGGAACAGACAAAGGTCCTGAACGTATAAATTGTAACGCTTATATACCAGACATAAGCAATCCTGCCCGTGAGTAAGGCACTCTCAATGCAGACCACAGAGCATCCCTGTTGAGTACAGTCTATTGGTAATTTCATTAATAACAGTTAACCTGAGAAAATGCCCAAATCTATGTCCCCATTAGTGCGAGAAACTCCCCGTCCTATTATTAATAGATGTGTTGTCCTAGCACAATGTGGACTGCAAAATTGGATCAAAACATGGCATGTATCACATCCTATATATGCCGCCTTCAAATTCTATACATCACATATATTCTTTATGCATTAAGCCATTCGTTTATGTTCTCGTTGATCAAAATATTGTTATCATTTAACAGACATAATGTGCACGTCCCAGCAATTAGTTGCCTAGAAAATAATGCAGCTCCTGATCTATGTCAAGTTCAGTCTCCACACAACGCAACTTCAGAATCCATAGTGCCTCTCATCTACGTAATGTTAGTTCCCTATTCCCCCCTCTAGGTTGTCTCTCGGTATGTTCAATTACAAAAAAGGAGAAATTCCTATTCCTGTTCTGTGATGGACATGTGAGGAGATAGGGTATCTCATATCTCTCAGTATGACGGCTCTCATATGCTCGCCAATCCTCTCTTTAAGCGTCCTGATAAAACTTCCCACCTATTTCTTACCACATTTGCACTCTATAATATAAACAACAAATTTCATATTGCAGTTTATGCTGGAGGTGATTGTGTAGATCTTCCTCCCAGGGCCCTAAAAATGCTTCTTTTTGTCACACACCCACTTACATACAACACAGTGACCACATTTATGAAACCCTAGTGTGTGTGGCGTAAGCCAGTTCTCATTTCTTCCTTGAATTGGGTAACTAGGGCTGAGTAAGTTCCTCAAGCAAATTCCCCTACGATATGCCTTTAGTATGTGCCAATGTCTTTTTAAACTTCGCACCAGTATACCAGACAGATTTGTATAATCAGTCACCAGATGCAATTTATTATCTTGACCAGTTTTCCTCGTGCTTTCTCCTAATGTATCTTGTCTGTTGACATGTCATATTTTCTGTTTAGCTTTGGTCAGAGTGTTAGTATCATATCCTCTTTTCTCAAAGCATTTGATAATGTCTTTTGTACATTCCTCAAATTCAGGATCATAACTACAATTAGAACATTGGAATGTTGGGAGCTCCATTGAAGACAATGGAGTGCTCCCTGCTTCTACGGGCCGGTAAAGGCCCACAGAGCAACATTCCAATGTTTTACAAAGGCCTCTCGGAGCTCGAGGGGATTTAAATCCCCTCAAGCTTAGAAAAGCCTTTGTTTTATTTGTTAGAACATTCTGCCTTCTAGATGCAGAATGTTCTAATAGCCTTATAGCCCTTCGTAGCAGGACTATACCGGCTATTAAAGTCCCTCACCCTTTTTAAAGTCCCTCGCCTTCGGCTCGGGCCTTTAACGCGGGAGCGGGCCTTTAATAGCCAGTATATCCCGCTTCGGCGGGCTATAAGGCTATATTACGTCTGGCTCTAATGAGCTCTCCAAAGGGGATCGCCTTAATCTGGTGTTTGGGATGTGCGCTAGATGCATGAAGCACAGCGTTACATGCAGTGGGCTTGCGATACAACTTGCTATGCATCTTATTATCTCTTATGTAAAGCTCCACATCCAGAAAATTGTGACTGTACTCAAAAGTAAGCCTAATGTTCAATTGGTTGTTATTCAAGTGTTCAAAAAATTCACAGAGTTTCTCAGTAGTTCCAGTGCAAATCATCAAGCAGTCATCTATATAGCTCCCCCAGTACAGTATAGAATCATTCCATTGTGCTCCCATGGTGCCCCAGATCCACGTCTCCTCCAGCCAACCCATAAAGAGGTTCTCATACGAGGGAGAGAATCTGGAGCCCATGGCAATGCCCTGTGTCTGTCGATACCATTCTTATTTAAAAAGGAATACATTATTGTCCAAAATCAGATCAATCATGTTAACTAACATTTCTGTATGATCCCACAGACTGGCCGATCTAGTATTCAAGATAAGTCTAACAGCATGTAACCCAGACTCTTGTTTGATAGTACTATACAGAGCCGTGATATCCAGAGTTACCAGCATCATGGTGTCCCCCAATTCACATCTGTAAGTGTTCCAAAAATATGTTTTGTGTCACAAATATATGATGGCAAATTGCAGACCAAAGGTTTTAAGAATAAGTCAACGTATTCAGATAATCTCTCTGTAGGGCCATCATTCCCTGAGATGATGGGTCTACCCGGGGGAAAGGGAAGATCTTTATGAGTTTTAGGTATCGTGCATATGCAGGGATACCTTGGTCGATCTACCAGCAAATACATATATTCATCATCATCTAATAGTCCTTGTCCATGCCATTGTTTCAAATGTCGGTTAATGCTGTCCGTAAGTGTCCAAATTGGGTTAGTATTAAGGACTTCATAACAATCACGGTCATTAAGTTGTGTAAGTATATTCCGTTCATAATCAGTGCAAAACATCATTACCATATTCCCCCTTTATCAGCCTCCCTGATCACTATGTCATCGTACTTCTTGAGGGTATTCAACGCATCTCTTCTTTGCTAGTGAGATTATCACTTCTGATAAGAGTAGGTTTTCTTCTGTCCCTAAATTTGTCCAGATCCAAAGTCACTAATCTGTGGAATATATCTATATTATTGCCAGTTTGTAGGTTAGGTGTCCACTTGGATTTATCTTTGAGACCACTCGAGATGGATACATCAGTTTCTATACATAAGTCCCTCCGTAACCAACTAGATGTAATGAGATCATCCTCACAATCTGTTATTGACAATAACATTTTGGTATCTAGAACATCTTGAATTGACAGTTCACTAGAGACAACTTCTCTTTGCTCCAAAGTCAATCCTTTATTGTCTGGTTGAGTCAAGTGAAAGTGTTTCTTAATTTTAAGATGTCTAACAAATTTGTACAGATCAATTTTCAATTTACAGGTATCACCCATATTCCTCAGACAAAAACCCATACCCTTAGTGAGGTCATATCCTTAGCCAGATGTCTGTCTGTCAAGTTGATAACTGAGACTTCACCTACTTCCTTCTGTCCCAAGGCCTGGTCTTCATTCCCTGTCGTTCCTCTGTTTGTGACCCCTTTCTTTCCCCTCCTGGTCTTACTGTGGGTGCAGGATATCTGTTCTGGTCTCGACTGCCCTTTTTTATTCTCTGCACCTCTCTTAAAAAATGATTCTCACTTGCCTGGCCAGTCCGAGTCTCACCACTTCTATCCGATTCGCTCTCACTTGTTGTAGGGGTATTAAGTGATGTGGAGCTAGAACTCATTGTGTGTCCACCCCTGGATTGGTCCTTAGTATCTCATGGAATTAGATACTCATATTTCTAAGCAAAGGTGAATACCCTTCCATTATTATAGTCATATTCATCTCTTTTTAATCTTTTGGCTTTCCTCTGTTTGATATCAATCTGGTGCTTCAGCATGAAATTATTCAAGATAACATAATTCTTTTCAGTGGCTTCCGTCAGGTTAAGGTTTCTTATTTCTAGTTCTAAGGAATCTATTTCCTTCTGTAATCAAGTCACTTTTCTGTCACAGTTTTCAATCAGGATGCCCAGAAGTCTGTTTGAATTGTTTGTGAGCTTTTTCTCCCAAGCTACTAAAAGGTCTTCATCCAAGTCATCATAGGTCGGGATTACCTGAGACCTAAGTCCCCTAGGAATTCTGTTCACTTTGATATATTGTCTCAAGGTGGCACCATCCCACCATTTAGACGCCTCATTCTTTTTTAGTCTTTCCAAGTGTATGAATTTTTCCCTAAGGCTTTCTTGTCTCTGCGGGTTCCCACTTCCTGACGATATGTTACTAGAGTGACTCCCACTCAGATTGTTAAATAAGTCCTCTGCCTCTCTATCCCTGTTCAGTTTTTCATTAGTAGCAGAAGTCTTTGTGTCCCTGGGCTGCCCCCTATTGGTAAATGTACTCAATATACACAGGTGGAGGTTTAATAGGGTGCTGGCGCTCCTAAGGGAAATCCACAGACAAGTATATTCTATACCTTATCTTGGACGCAGTGCTGTAAGGTAGAGAGAACAACCCTTCCCCCTGGCATGAGGCCTGGGCCAGCAAAACAATACGAATAGAGTCCCCAGCACACGCAAAATCGCAAATTACATATAATCACAAGTCAATGTTGACAATCAAATTATCGACTTTATTGATCTTTTTTCTTTCTTTCTTTTCTTTTCTTTCTATTCCTTTCTTTATTTTTTATTCAGTAGTCATGATTCCTTAGCCAACATGTGTTTCGTCGCCTGTCGCCAGATTGTCATCTTGGTAAGGGATTTATTTATTTATTTATTTATTTATATAGCGCTACATTCATCCCAACGGGACATCACGGCGCTAAGGAGGTGGGGTCTGATACTGAAAAGAAGGGCAGGAGGATTACCTTTTTCTATTGCAATTCATTTCAGTGGACCCCCAGTCCCACCTGGGTCACGTGCCAAAGACAGCGGCTTCAGCTTCAGTGCCTGCCAAGGCGGCAAGTTCAGAGACTGTCATCGCTCAGATCCTACTGGTGCGAGTAAGACTAATAGACCGGCCAGACAGCACCTGCCAGAGAGCAAATCAGCTCTAGAACATTTTTGACGTTAATAAAGAGTTGGAGTGGGACTTTTGAGACTCTGACTACTAGGGGGACTTAACCTGAATATCGCCTATAGTGAATGGGGAATAATCACTACTGCTAGGAGAGGGGAGTGGGATACAGGGACCCGCCTATAAAACACTAGAGCGCTAACCTCAGGGGACTGTGTATTGTTTGTGAATCTCATATTTTATTCTGTGTTTGTATATAAACATTCTTTTTCATAAAAGCAAGTATTTGACTGGACTATCATTTATTGCTGCTGCTGAACGTATTTTGAGTTGTGAACCTAGATTAACCCCTATGTGTCAAAACCTCCACCCCTGAGAAACCTTGGACTGCTTGTGCTAAAGGGGTATTTGGCCCATTTGCTCAAGATCCGTAGAAGGCTGAGCCACAGGCGATCAGGAGTCAAAGGCTTCAACTCTCATGGCTGGGCCCAGTAGCTCCTAATTACCCAGTGGGCCTTTGAATGGGTTTCTGACATATGGTATTTAAAAAGTAGGACATGTGTACTCCTAGAATGGTCTTTCAATGTTGAAAGGTTATCTCTCCCATAGGCTAACACTGGATTACCTTGTTACTGTTAATATGTGATAACCTCAGTTTGGGAACAGATAGAGAAATGCCTCTTCCACTGAAATGAATTGCAATTCCTTCCAGACATGGGGACAAAAAAGAGACTTGGGTATGAGGCAGAGTATTCATCTCCTTAGCAGGATGTGGTGGGGGTTGTACTCGGGCTTGCTGAGCTTCAAAGGGGAGCTTCAGGGCCCACCCCCTTCCTGACTTCTAAGACTGTCTGCCCTTCCACTGATACATGCAGCTCACACCTAGGCTTGCCTGCGCTTTGTTACCCTAGACAGTTTGGAACCAGGAAAAGGAAGAGGTTAGATAAAGGGGGCATCCGTCACCCATGGCCTGGTACAGGGCTTAAAAGTGGCACCTTCAGAATTTATCATCAGATCACTCCTGCTCCCATGGAAGAGTCAGAAGAGAACTGCCCTGCTATCTGAAAAAGGAAGTCTGGACCTGCTTGCCTTTATCCCAAGCAGAAGTGACTGCAATGGTCAGCTGGCTCGCCTACTGTTTGAGTTATAGGGACACAACAAGCTTCCTCGCCTGCACCTGCCCAGGTACCCAGCACCAACTGGACCTGCTTGAGCCCTGCTACTGATCTCTGCTGGAGTGAATCCTGATCCCAAAGAGGTGCCCCTCCACATCCTGAACCCTTGGCCAGCATCAGAGTGTAGTCCTCCTGCCTCAAAACCACAAGTCCTGTGCTCCAGGTGAAGATCCAGAAGTATTTTGGCTCTTCGCGACTGCAAATGGACTCCTCGAGTCACTAGACAACCATCTGCGACACCCATCAACACCAATATCCAGCAACAAATTGCTCTTTGTGTCCCCTTCAAAACCCAGTGCCAACGACAACAGTCTGCATCGACCAGCAACGTGAAGCTACAGAGATAACTGACTCCGTGCAAAACAGCGACTGTCTGCAACGCCCGACCTTCTCCTCAGGCTGACAACAGTTTCCTCGCGTTCATCGACAACATGAAGTTCCGTTTCGGCTCCCTACCTCGACTTGAACTCAGGGAAGATAAAATCTTTAGCCAGACATTTCTGGTTTCTGTATCTGACCCGTACTCCTTCACAGTTGGCTGGAACTTGTGACTTTGACCCAGTTTAACATGACCATATAACCACAATTGTTGTTTATTGCTTTTTGGTGCTATTTTCACTAGAAACGTTAAAAATACATAACTCCAGTTTTTATGATTGTATTTGCGCCTTTTTGGTGTCAAATAGTTTATTAAAATTTACTTTACCATTCTAAATTAGTTTGGGAATTGTCTTGCGTGGTATTTGTACTTTATTACTGTTTGAGTGCTGCATAATTAGTTGACACATTGCCTCTAATTTAAGAATGACTGCCTTTGTAACGAGCTACCAGAAAGTTAAGCACATGTTTACTTAGTGACTTTTTGGTGCACCCTGACAAGGATTGTGTGTATTATTAGAGTGGGGCTTCCAACCCGCTCAACTAATAACCCCATTTTTTACAGTACTCCTTTACAAATGCACCAGAGTACCCTGTCCGCTAAACCATCTGTGTGCCCACCTCATTAAATCAGACTGACTGTCAGCTTTGTGTCAACAGAGACACATTTGCTGATTAATTGAAAGTTCCTCCAATGGCCCGATGAAGTAGGGACTGTCTGAAGAACTTCAATATGCTGCCTACCATATTTAGGGTGGACAGTGTAATTCCCTTTTTTTCTGTCAGACAAAGTCAGGAACAATCTGCAGTTGAGGACCAGAAAAAAACAAATAATGACCATCAGAAGTTGGGAGAAAACTCCCAGGGTGTGGGATCATTAGTTTTTTTCTTTTGAAAAGTGAACTCCAAATTTGGGAGTTTGTTTTTGAAAAACAAAAAGTATTCCAAATTTGGTGGATGTCCATGAAAACTGACAGCGGCCATCTACCAGATGTTTGCTACCTTGAAGGGACTGGCAGAGACAGAAGTTCCTTTCAGGATACAGGGCCAATGTCAGCTCCAAATTTAGGAGATGGTAGACCATGAGGGTGGCAGCGATAACACCCTCCACTGGCCTGATAGACTGTATGCCGTCCACCAAAGCCTAAATCAGGATTATATTTATATCAAGATGAAATTAAGCTATGCTACTGAAGGATACCGTCTCTGTACTACATTAATATTGGAGATGGAAAACAATTAACTTTGTTGTTATATTAATGGTGCGGCAAACATTCATGCTTGCCTATCAACTGGCACTATATCCTTGTTTCACACCAAGAAATTTCATTTTATTTTCAGGGAGCAATCTGGGGGGCAATTTCCACTCTTTATTCCCCAAAATTTACCTTTGCCTGTGCCCGCCATACTGCAGTCACCTCCATCTCTACTCCAATGACTTGCTGTTCAAAGGTTTGGAGCAACATACATGACTGTACTTATGGTAATGGTTTTTGAGTATGTACACCATAAAAATCATTAGTATAATAGCATCATTTGAAGTTGAAGTATTTACTCTAGAACGTACTATATAATGTTTTTCAGACTGTAATGCACTTTTTATTTCTGTTCTTCTGATAACAGTCATGTGGTGAATTCATACCAGGTTCAGCCAACATGTGTTTCACCTTTTTAATGATAGGTCCTCTGCAAACGACAAAGTACGGATCAATAAAGGATTTTTTCCCATATTTATGTGACAGGAAACTTGAGTACTTCCAGTCAATGGCCAAAGTTTTATTGTTGATTAATCAGACGGGGGAGGAAGGAGAAGAGATCCATTCGGCTTCCATTTGGTATAATCATAAATCAAAGGAGAATGAATCACACATCCTGTTCTTACCAGGGTCTAGGGTTCTTGAGTTGTGAAGACCCTCATTCACGTTAAACATACGGTGCGGTATATCTTGATTCTCCGCTCTGTTAGTTATGTGAATAGCATCATCATCTGGTCTTTTATCACTCGAGTGGTTGGTTCTCCAACTGATCTCTTGGAGAACCAACCACTTGAGTCATAAAAGACCTGATGATGATGCTATTCACATAAGTAACAGAGCGAAGGATCAAGATATACCGCACCATATGTTCAAAGTTTTATTGGCCTACATTTCCACACTTCTCTTGATTAAAACGTTGCCTCCCACGTGTGAGTGGATGTATAGCAAATAGTAGGAGAGACCCAAAATTGGAACCCTGCGAAGACCTCATTGGCACAAAAATGACTTCACAGAGTCTAGGTTTGGCCAGTTTCTGTTGCAGACGATAGGTCTTCTTACATTAGTACTGTTATTATCAGGAGAAATGTGGTAATGCAGAGTGGTAGGAATTCTGTGGATCACTTTCATTTTCAGAATCCTTTCCTCAATGAAATGTGAGGACAACCTGAGAATTTAGCCAAAGATTGGCCTTTGCAAGGCATTCTGGTCAGTGAATATCCATGCAAGTCATACTCCTTTGGACTCTCCTGATTGTCTATTATTCACAAATGTCTGGGTTTGGTAGGTTTCTCTGGGTGCTCATCCCAAATAATGCTGCTGCCCATTTTGCCTAAAGGGGTGAATTTTAAAGGAAAACTCTTGATGTTTCCATTGAATTTTGGGAGATAGACACCGCCACATAATTGAAGGACTGTTTTTATTGGGAAATAGTAGAACATTTGCTATTATTAATTTAATTTCTCTCCATTTTTGTCTTCCAAGGACACAAAAAAATAATGAAACCCAAATTCAGAGTTGTATAAATAACCACTATTTCTTAACAAATTACCATGTGTGCATTTACAAAAATACACAGTTTTCCTTTATCATCAGCATTGATGCATGGCAGGTACAGTATGAAAAATAATTCAAAGCAGCTGCAGCTCATTTGTTGGCTGGGCGTCACATTTTTGGGAGATCCACCAAACACTTTTTATCACTGGGAGCAGTAGAGCCTGAAGGACATACAAATGTGTTACTTTTGTAAATCACTCATGAGGGCAAAAAACTAATCACAGATAAAAATGTTTCATTAGTTTTTTAATTCAGTGATTCGTTTATTTGTGAAAACCATGACCGAGCTACACAACAAAAACACCCTCCTGAATTCAGAATGTTGTCTACTTTTTAGAAAAGTAAAGCTTTCTGGGTTCACCAATGGTTTCCTGATCTATCTTCAACACAAACTGTAGCTATGTAGAAACTACAAAAATAGGAAAAATTGACTACCTTTTAAAGAGTTAACCTTAGCACAGCAAACATTTATTAAATGCCATTTTTAGAAAAAACATACACTTTCTTGTACAGTACATTTTCCTAGGTCTGGGCAAAATTCTAATTACTCTGAAGTAATTTGCAAAATTAAAAATTTGCTTTACACTTGTTACATCAAATTCCTGAAATTGCACCATTATACCACTTCATTTAATTATGAACCATTTGTGGTAAAAATTAACAGCGAATGGAGCCATTCATGATGAAAATTTCTGCAAATGCACATGAACAAAAGAACACGAGCAGTTGTTCTTTGTGGTGCTTTATTTAAATACATTCTCATGCCAAAAATTGAAGTGTGGACAAATTTCATACAAAAATGTAGCCCAAAGTTATGAGTTTGTATTTTAAATATTTATGGGTAATTATGAACAATTTTGCCAAAGTTTTGCATAATTACGCTAAATCAAATTAAGCTAATGTCGCACAACCCTTATTTTTTCAGATTTTCCGCCAAAAATGAAAATGTTGCTACATTTTGGCTATTATATTAGTTCCCTACAGGGGAATTGACAATTCCATGGTATCTTTTAGGTCCCCAATATGTGGGGACAAAAGAGGACACAAATTTGGCTTGGATACCTTGAGTGAGAAAACATTTATGAAAGTTGTAATATAAATGGTCCACACTTCAAAAAGGGCTCAGCCCCATGCAGGGAATGCCTCAGCACTTAAGGGGTTAAAAGCTGCAAGTGTTTTAGGATCATTCAGCATGATAATGAAGTCCCTGTAAAGGCCTTGCTTGAGGAGTTTCCTTTCGACCCATTAGTACTCTGCCTTCTACAGTATTCAAAGCTTGTTTGACCAATATAAATCTATAAATGATTATGTGCTATATAGAGGGTGAGATGCTAGAAAATGCTTACAACCCACATGATGTTGATGTAGAAAGTCAAGCAAGGTATATTGTACTATTGTAAATTGTATATTGTACCATGAGTCCAGCCAGCCCATTGTTGCACTTGCTGTAGGCCCCATTGTGAAAGGTAGAAGAAACATTCACCAATGTTAATGAAGAACCTGCTGGTCTGTCCAACACGTAATCCTTTGTATGTATACAAATACCACACTGCACTGAGACATAGACTAGAACCACTGTTTAAACATGGGCTGACTCTTTTAATCTCCTTTTCAGTCTAGATGACTCCAATTATCAGAACTGGATCATCAACAAAGCAGAAACAGGAAAATGAAAGACTGTGACTGTGAGGGCAAAGAAGAACTAAAGCAGTATTTTACAACAGCAGGGACTGCCAGAACCACCCTTACAAGCCACATTGTCTGCTGCAAAACCAAAGTGATCAATGTAATTAATGTGGCCAAATTGATGGACATAGGTAGACTTGACTTTTTGCATTTTATTGTATTGGTCAGTAATCGTTGAGGATGCTTCCAGCTAGTTATAGGGTTTTTTAGAGTGGCAGTAGATTGGCCTTTAGTTATTGTATGTTATACTTATTCCAACATATGTAGTTCATTCACACCTCACCCACCACATTTACCTTGTCTATCAAATAGTTATCTTTTTGTCTCTCCTTCAAAATGTTTTTTTCTTCTGCAAGGAACCTTCATCGTGCTCCTGCTATATGGTTCAGCCTGCCCCTAAAAGGGATAATGACAGAATGTAGTTGCAACATTTTCACAGAGTATCTTTTACAATTATTATAAGCATCTATTTATGTTTGTGTCTCTTCTATTTCACATTGTAGCCTGAGTAACTAATACGGAAGACTGTGGGCTGCTAAAGAATGAATTATGTTATCTTTTATTTTCCTTTCATGGAAAGATGTGCTATGCCCATGGGAGTGGCTGAACACTGTGTGTGACTCTCTTCCACTCCGCTTTTGCCTAATTCACCCATTCATTATTTGATTTCATGATCCCCATTCCCCAGGATTGAGATTTATTGTGCTTTATTCTATTTCCACCATCAACAGATTTCACTTGGGTGGATGTGGTTTAAGTAACACTAAGCAGGTACAGGAGGAGGGGAAAAAATAGGAAAGTCACATGTGCCCACCGTCTCTACCCTACCTACCATGGCAATGAAAATAGTTCAATGCTAGGTTAAGGGTAGAAAATGTCAGAATTTGTCTGTTAAAATAACCTCCTTCTGACTTGTACTTTACATGTATATTAATAATCTATTTTTTGGCTATAAGTTATATAACTTTGTACTATTTTGACTGAATTTGTATTAGATAAATAATATAGTATAATTTATTTAGTAAATTACAGTACACTGTATTGATTATGCTGGGTTTTATACTTTTTCTTCTTTCATATTGCAGTATCACGTTATTAGTTAATCTGTTCTACTCAAAATAAGAAACCTCACTTCTCATGGCATCATGTCTGTTAGGGTTGCCAGCACTTATTCGCTTGTGCAAACCCTCTGCACCACAACAACTCACAGACATAAGGTGAGATGGTGGGCATTCTTGCTGAGTTGAGGCCGAGGGAGTGCCTTGGGCTTGGGGGGGCACACTGTAATGTGACATCTATTCTATAGGTACACCTTCTTAGTGGTGACTGTAAATGGGGGGATAGAGCACTGTTACTACTGATGGAAGGGGGTTTAAGTTAGAAGTCAGGAAAGGGGGGGTTTATGACTTTGCACATGCTTTTACCACACATGCCTTTATGATGGACCCTTTACCATGCATGCCTTAAAATTGCAGATGCCTTTTGTCACAAATGTTTGTATGTAATGTAAACAAAACTTACACATCCTAAGAGCAATCAGTGTCCATTGTTAGTTGCACTTTGAAGAAGACAGTTTTTTTCAAGCTAATTACCGCAAAATAAACATGCAACATAAAAAATACATTATGGGAAAAATATGTAGTATTGGTATCTTTATTGCTATCTTGCTCCCCACCTAAAACTTGGGATCTACCCAAAGATCCCTACTTCCTTTTTTGCATAATTTATATGGAAGGGTATTGCTGTTGGGTAGATATAATTAGGGCCTAAATACCATAGGAAATTGAGTTTTTGGTTGCTAATAACTTTGGCTCAGCTTGGCGAATCATCATGAAACTTTAAGAATAAAAGTTAATTCACCTCAGCTTCTTTCTTGAAAGTTTCAGGGTGATCCCTCAAGTGGTAGCCAAGAACAAAGGAGGTCCCGAAATGAAATTCCCACATGCATTTTCCATAGGGATTTTCTGAACAGCACTACACCGCAAAAGCCTGAACTGTGAACTGAATCACACCAAAGTTGGCAGAAAGCTAGATCTTTACTCAGAAAGCATGCTTTTTGTGATTCAGTGTAATTCTGTTGAGTTGGTTTTGAGAAATTAAGGTTCAAAATGCATATAAATCAGGGCCGTTGGACTTAAATTAAAAACATGTAAGCAATCGGATTGGCAAAGGGGGTTTTTCATAGCAAGTGCTCTGATTCCCTGGCCACAAAATGAATAGAAATACTGCAGCAGCCCTTACGGGACTTGGGGACTTGGTCCCTTATCCTGGACATTTACAGCAAAAAGAATAGTAGGGGGCAAGATAGGGATACCCTGCACCCCTAGCCCTCGCAGGAGTGTCGCCTTGGGATAAGCTGATTTATTTTATACTGTGATCCCTTCAGAGAAATACAGGGCCCTGATTACAAAAACAAAGGCACCCTTTTCAATTCGAGAAAAGAACCCCCAGGAAGGGTCATGGCCCAGCGGTCAGCTCACATTTTATTTTGTTTGGGAGATGGGCATGTGCTTCATTCCCTGAGCCAAAAAATTGCCCTGGGGACTCCATCCCTGGGGCCGGTTTGCTCTTGGTGTCCCGGTGAACCCACCCTGTGGGACACAGTACAGCCAGCATGGTGTCCAATCCCTCTGCCCGTGTCTGGGACAGGGAGGTGTGTTGGCTGCACCGCTCCCTGCCCATCCTTTGCACAGGCAGAGCGGGCAGGGGAAGGCTGTTTTGCTCTTGCCTGTGGGAGCCTAGAGAAAACGGTGCTCCCACCCAGTGGGAGCAGAAACAGTATGCCAGCTTCCACGTGACCTCAGACGACAGGGGCTGCTGTGGGGAACCACCAGGCTACTAGGGCCTTGGGAACAACCTTAAAGCCCCCAATGAAAAATAAAAAAGGCTGTGGGGTGTTCTGGGTGTACCCAGGACACCCCCAAAAACATATTAAAAAAGGCATGATGAGAACATAAATACTGAGGACTGTGGCTGCTCATTTAGAATTCACTGTTCCCAGGAAGGAGGTCTCCCGTAATGCTCTTTGTGGGCAAAGGACTACTTTTCAGGGATGCTCTGTGGTGCTCCATTTGGGGTGGGGGCACCCCAAAACATGGTGAGGGAGGGTTGTTGGGGCTGCTAATAGTGAATAGTGAACAGGGCCATATATATTTTTTTTAAATGCAAAAATATTCCCATTCCCATGGTACTCTTGTGAGACCTAATGTGGCATCCACATATGCATTGTATGTTGGTGGTGTGGGGGAGACCCAGCATCCCCTTGGCCCCTGCTGACTAACCAGACAGCACTCATACCGGGTGCCAGAGGGATCTAGCAATTTTATTTTTTAAATGGGCCACCGGTGCCCACCCAGAGTACCCACATATGCTTTGTATGTTTGGGCCTGCAGGGTGATCTGGAGGACCCCAGGCAGCCCCTGCTGGCTATCTGGCTAGCACCTATCCTGGGTGCTGGCAGGAGTTGGCCACAAGTATGTTCTCACCCTGCGGAAGCAACATTTTACTCTGCTCCCACAGCTGGAGCAAAAATGTTTCCCTGTCCACAAGCAAAAAGAAAATGTTTGCTCCCGCCAGAGGAGGTAGCCATGCTTCGAGCCTCAGTACATGGGGTCTTCAGGGCCAAAATCGCTATGGGGAAGGGAAGCCACAATAATTCCCAATCCTCCAGGGCTCTCAATCTTCAGACCTTAGCTGCCCCACAATTCAGAAATAATCAGAATTGATTGGCCAAGGGAGCTTCTTCCCCAGTACTTCGCTTTGGTATTGTTGACACAAAAAAACGTAAGATGGCTGTAGGTTAGCAGACGGTGGACTGCAGAGTCTGTCCAGAGGCCACATATTTGCTGTACACAGTGCTTAATTTGTGCCGGTGCTTTCCGGTGCTTAGCACCGGCACTTATTTTTCAGGGCCGGGTCTACAGCTGAGGGCCACTGCCAACTCACATGAAGGACTCAACTGCACGTGATATGTCACATTATATATAATAGACTCACTGCAGTGTAGATCACACTCTATCACAGTCTCCGGAGTCCCTGGTGAAGAGTGTTGCTGTGCTGAGCAGATATAAATCCATATCCGTGGTTGCCTTCAGTTCAGTGTTGCCAGTGGGCGGGCCACTCATTGGACAGGATTTGTTTCTGTGGGGTAGGGGCGGCAGCATGTGTGTGCGTAACCTTTTTTCAAAATTCCAACGCCTGCACCCACGCACTGCAAGCGTCACCGCCAGTTCAGCACGATGTATTGTAGTTTTTAAAGCAGCCAGTGTGTCGTGCAGCAGTGTGTGTGCAGCAGCAGGCCTAATTAAGGCAGTGCCACCAGTAAGCCAGTAAGTACCCACACCAACACTGCTTTTTATTGAGCATGGTGTGACAGTCACCGTGTTTGGTAAACAGACTTCGAGTCCGAGCGATCATGCCACCAGCACCGTGTGCAATGCTCTGGGCCTGGAGGCTGGAAGGAGGGCAGGGCCTTGTCCTATGGCCTTAACCCTTTTCGGTCTAATCGTTGACATAGTTGTCTTGCATGAAATGTTGTTTTTCCGTGCGTTTTTATCTCTTTCGCATGTGCTTTGGTTTCGGTATTTTAATAATACCTGTTCTCCCCAGTGCTCCTGTTGAAAGTTTATTTTTGACGTCATCAAGCCTTGTGCTCGTGGCTCAGGTTGTTTGTGCAGTGGTGTGGTTGCTGTTGTGGGGTACGGTGTGCACCCTTCACCCACCGGTAGTAGAGTGATGCTTTACATTCTAGTGAGCACATGGCACCTCCGTAGTGAGAGCACGACACAACGCACACACCCCTTAGCTGTATTTGGTTGCTGGCACTGGCACTGGCACACACCCCATGCAGTGTTCACTCTGTATTTACTTTTTTTCATGCATGATGCAGGTCGAAATACCTGTTGTTCCAGCAGCCAAACCAGTCTCTGGAGCGAGTCCCTGTGAATGCTGCTGGTTTCAGCAAAACGCTGCTCAAGTGCCATCCGCTGCCGTGGGCATGTTTTCATTTTATTTCTGCCCTTGTCCTCGTCGCAGTCCTCACACAACACTGTCTACACACGCAGTGCCTGCTGTAGAGGTGAATTTGGGTTTACTGGCAGTGTTGCACCCTCTCTGTGCCACGGTGAGGTAACACTGTGACCCCAGTATTTAATTGGTTTCACAGCCAGATCTAGGGTAGTACGACCGGTACCACCAAACTGGGTGCTGGCTTCAGGGAGCACAGTGTTTGAGTTCCTTGCCTCCATCAATTTCCAAGCAACAATAAAGATGTCAAGATAACTCCGTGATTAATGTTCTTCATGGAGAGCGATGGGAGTTGTGTCTAGTAGAGGTTTTGACTCATAAGTAGCTAGTGCAGAGGGTTGATATGCCTGCTGTAAAGAATGTGTACCATGCAGATCAAAAGTGCACATAATGTAAATAGGTCAGTGGGTTACTGCTTTTCTAAAACATCCTTTTGTTACTGTTTATATGTTAAAAATCCTAATTTAGAACAGTGAATTATTAACTGTTGTCAAAGAACTGCATGCACAGTGCAAAGTATAGGTTAGAGCATAGATTAATGTTGCAAAAAGGGTTAATTTTGGTAGAAATACATTTTTATTATTAAAGAGAACATCCAATTATGGTGTTCCATTTCCAATTCAGAGGCTGTGCTTCTCCAGATCAAGCAGCCTTAAACTATACTGCCTACTCATATGAATGACATGTCACTCCAACACCTTGTAGTGCTCTGGGCCTGGCTTGTGTAACATTTCCTATATGCTCATTTACATACGTATGATTAATTGTGGGAGCCAGTGGAGGAAGTGGGTGGAGCCGGGGGAAAGTAGGTGAGGCCTCCGACAAACATTTGAGCACCTGGACTTCATATTTTGCAAATTAAGCACTGGCTGTACATGGTCTTAAGGATGTGTGATAAGGGAGTCGGATACTAGCTGAGGGTCAATGGGGCTTATTGGAGACAAAGTCCTGCATCCCAGCCCCACATATTACAGCTGTAAGTTGTGAATAGCAGGGTTTGGATGCCCATTAATGGTGGTCAGGCCGTACGTCCCAAGCCATGGAAGAGACCCTGTGTCTACGTGTTACGGCTTATGTGGTTAATGACACATTACAGTACATGCTTATTAAAACAATTTCCAAGGGTCTGTGGATCCTTCCCAGAACCAGCAAGGGTGGTATGAGAAAACCATGTGGTAAAAGTGGAGTTTTGTATTGAAACAGAGCAGGACCCACAATTCTTACAAATCTCCCTAAAAAATTAACCATAACAAAACACAATTATAAAAAGTAGGTGACCCAGGGTTTAATAGGCAATACCATCAAGCTTGCCGCACCTGGTAATCTGACACCAGGACAATCAATCATGGAGTAGAGACCAAGACCATACACTGCAGGGTTTGGAAACTCCTAGAGCAGGGGACACAGGTCTTGCAAACCACCCTGGCTATGCGCAGCTAATGGCTGTATGCAGTGGGTTCAGACACCTGTTGAAGGTAGGGTGTAGGGCCTGTATGGAGGCTAGACCCTATAACTTACCTTCAGGGTTCGGATGCTTCTGCAGGGTAGGGTACAGGGCCTGGCTAAAGGATCACATGGAGGGTAGGGCATAAGGAATAGATATGTGAAGCCAGCCCTATGCCTTACCACAGCTTAATTCTGCCGAAGGCCATGTGATGCAGGTTACAATTCCCATGGAGGTGGGATAGACAGCATGTCTGCAGATCAGACACTGGAGGCTTTTTACAACAGTGAACTTACACATAAGTAAATCTACAAGTGTAAGTTTACTCCTACATTTTTGAGTAACTTTACTACTTTTGGCTATTAACTGTTCACTAGTGTAAAGTTATTTCCTATTGTAATATATAAGAAAAGGTTGAGAGGTTTAGAAGTCTAAAAAAGAAAAACTATGTTAATGTTAAATATTA
Organism: Calotriton arnoldi; assembly: GCA_963921515.1. Lineage (NCBI taxonomy): Eukaryota > Metazoa > Chordata > Amphibia > Caudata > Salamandridae > Calotriton > Calotriton arnoldi. The sequence continues at coordinate 350,193 of CAWUFW010014892.1, forward strand.
ATGTAAATGAATGTAAAATATTTATTTTACATGTATTCCAAAAATGCTTAATTTTTAATATCTTAATTTAAATTAAATATTTAAGTATTTAAATCTATTAAATTAAATGAAAATTATTATTCTTAAGATTTAACTAAAAAATCCCATGTAAAGTATAAAATGTATATTTATTAGGTAGTAAAAAGTCTTTAATGTTATGCATAGAATTAATTGAATTTATATTTCTAAAAAGTTAAAATAAATCAATGTAATTTAACTACAAGCTTTTATTTTAATCCATGCCTCCGTTATTTTCTGTGGGAGTGTGTTGCAGTACTGGTGGTTGTCCATTTTAGGTATGTTGAAACAGATGGTATTGTGGTAGAGGGATCCGTCAGGTCTGCGTACAATATAATACTTCAAAACGTTTCAATAACCTTGACTTGTTATACCCAGCAGGAGCGATGTTTTAGGTGAGTAAATGCAGGAATATGGCTCTTTATTTGATATACGGGTAGGTGGTTATATCGTGCAACGATTCCAGAGATTTCCCCAGAAGTGTACAGGGCTCAATGTAAACCCATAGTGCTCTATTTGTGGTAATGTTGTCGAGCAGCCTTAGGTCTAACAAAGAGGAGTGTAAAACATTGGTTATGCACATACTGATTAATAAATGACACACAACTCAAAAAGGAGAACCACACCAATTTTAGAAAAATAAGCTTCTTTTAAGATTTATTTGAAGACCAAGAAATACGTAAAAAGGTAAGTATGTTTTTTGTAAGAAATACTTTTCACTTTGAAAAGTGGACACAGTGCAATTTTCAATTCAACAAGGTTAACCTATGGGAGGAAAACAAGAATGTGGATTTGCAGATAAGTATACAACTTACAGTCTTGGGTTTCAGGATGAAGAATCAGCACCACGCAATGTTCAAGTAAGTAGCAAATCTGCGCCTCCAGCGACACAAGGGCGGCTGGTGCAGGACTCCAATTCAGAATCTGATGCCAATGTTGTCCAATGGAGAAAAGGGATGATCAAAGAGATGCTGCTCACAGGTGAGTAACATGGTTTCGTTCCCCAGCTTCTGGGGTTTAAGGTAGGCACAGGGGGAGCCACAAGGCAGCACTAAACTTATACCCTCATTGCCACTGGGGCGGCTGGGTGCAGAGTTTCAACATAGCGTTTGGCGCCCAATGCAAACCAATGGGGGAGATTGGCAGCAGGCTCAGGCCAGGAGACCGGATGAACAAAACCCACAGCTGCCCAGGTCAGTAGTGAGGCTAAGGGATGTAGGGACACCATTGGTCACACTACTCAAGGCCTAGGGGCTTCAGGTGTAGGGGTATCCTTAGCTGTCGGAAAAGTCTTACCGGGCAGGTCACGGTAGGGGGTTGAGTCTTCGAGTTGAGGCTGCAGGTGTTGAGGTGGAGTCCGGTAGGGGTCAGCCCACGGTGGACTCTTGCTCAGAAGCACTGGGGAAACTTCACAGGACTGGTGGAGCACTTGGACTCGGGCCACGGGCATCAGGTGCAGAAGTGGGTCTGGCAGTGGTTTTGAGTTGGTTTTTTTTAGAGTTTTATATAGCGCAAACTAGACCCGAGACATCTGGTATCAGAGAGCTTTACACGAGCACCAGTTTCGTTACAGATAGATTCATTCATTTTTGTTAGGCACGGGGAGATTAAGTGATTTGCCCAGAATCACAGGATGTTTAGCGTCATTGCCGAGACTCGAAACCAGTTCCCCAACTTCGAGGTCGACTGCTCTAGCCATAAGGCTACAGCCTCAGGGCAGAGTTCTTTCTTCTTTGAAGTTGGTTTCTTCTGGACAGGTCCACTATCCATGGGAAATCTTGATCTTAGTCAAAGGCAGGCCATCCTCCTAAGGCTTTGGAAGTCACTGGAATGCAGGACGGGTCGTCTTTTGGTGCAGGATTATTGAGGGGTACAGACAGGCAGGTAGGGCTGGGGCCAAGTCTATTGGTGTCTATAGTCTTCTCTGCTGGTGTGATGCTGTAGTGTCCAACTCTTCTTTGGTCATCAGGAATCTGCTTTCCAGGTTCTGGGGATGCCACCTAAATACTAGATTAAAGGGTTTTACAGGGGAGTGACAGGTAGGGACCAATGGGTTCCTTACCTGGGGTGTTTACATCCTCTATTATGCCTCCCTCCTATTGGAGGGGGGGCATAGCCCTGGCCCTGATTGGATCAGTCCCACCATCTTCAAAATAGTGGGCAATGAAAACTGTGCTTCACTTTGCCTCCAGCACCTGAGGGGTGGAATTGGGAAAAGGGAGCACACAATCTTTTCCCACTGGTTCTCCCACCAAAAGTGGGGATTTGAACCAGGGGGAGGCATCTGCTAGCAGCAGAGGCTGGTTTCACATTACAAAGGCAGCAAGGCCTTTGAAGCTTCCCTATCGAGCACTGTGCTCATCCTGGGGGGGGAGATGTGACACCTCTGCCCAGTAGGGGCTGTGTTTCTGGCCTCAGAGAGAAGGGGCTCTTGACCCAGGGGTCCAGAAACATGTCTGGTCATGGCAGGCTGCATAAAACAAGGCAGAGACCAAATCAGGGTTGGTAGGTATTCAGGGGGCACCTCTGAGTACATACTTTAATAAATCCAACACTGGCATCAGTGTGGATTTATTAAGAGGAGTTGCTTGGTACCAAACACTCCTGGATTCGATTCAGTGAAGCCATCATGTTGCTCGAGAACTTGAGTTGTCGAGTTTCCAGCCTGTGTACTGTCCATGGCTTCCCTGGCACTTACAATATTAAGGATAGACTCAAATATTGTAGGAGCATATCTGCTCATGCAGATATGCCCACACCTGAGATAAAGTGAACCCTGCCTTAGGGCTTGTAAGGCCTGCTAGAGGGGTGACTTACCAGGATTAAAAAGTTATGTTCATAGCAGTGAATTCAGTTTGTAGATTATATTGTTGTTCTAGCTCTTTCTGGATAGTTTTGACACTGTTAGGATTTGTAAAAACTAAGCACAAGAATGGTACACCACTCTAATACAAAGCAACCATGAAAAGGCAACTTCTTCAACTTTGCACATTTGATCATGAGAAAGGCAGCAAATGAAATAATGTCTTTCATTTTTAGATTGCACTATCTCCACTTGTGAATGGTTAGTATCTGTTAACCCTTTCCCTCCCTTTCAAAAACAGATTCCCAGCTATGTGAGTTTGCGATGTATTCGCAATGATCGCGGAGAAATCACAAAAAAACGGCAGTTCACACCTATGTCTAGCTTCATTTAAAAAAAATCTAAATACTACACAACAGTTAATTACATAGTCTGAGTTGGAGATTAAAGCTTGCCATCACTTAGATTGTGTCATCACTCTTCAACTTTTAAAAAAATGTTCTGTCTCTTTAACAGGTCACAAGTTCACAGCACTTCTTAGAAGGAACATGCTACTTCCCAATAAGATACAGCAGGTGTGCTTTACTCCACAGATTCAAAAGCATATCCATGTCTGTATTACATTTCTTTTCTTAAACAACAGCCAATAGTAAGACTTCTTGCTAAGACATCCAACACACTACCTAATTTTATTCATTTTCATGTTGACAACATCCAAAGAAATATATCTTTAAAAAAAAAAAACCTCCATTTTAACTTTTTTTCCTTTGGTAAAAACCTCATTCAGCTCCAGCCTTCTACCGACTACTATTGCTCCTTTACTTCAAAATGCTTAAAGTATGTATTTTGGGGCAGAGCTAAATCTATTGGGGTAAAGAGGCTGCAAAAAAGGTATTGACATGGACTTGGGTTTGCCAAATGTGCAGATTACTTGGTTTGGCAAGATAGGGTTAAAGTTTCAACAGTTGCTGGCTTTGGTTAAATCCATTGTGGATTCCCAATCTCCTCACCTCATGATTGTGCACTGCGGTGGCAATGACCTAGGCACATTGTCTGGGATAGGGCTGGAAATCCTAATGAAAGAAGCCTTTGCAGAACTGATGTCGCTCTTTCCTCACACTGTTTTGGTGTACTCTAATATATGCCAAAGACAGAAATGGAAGTGGTCAAATCAATTCTGTCCACAGATTGACAAAGCCAGGAAACATGTTAATAAAACTGTTTCTGCATTCCTCAGAGACCATTGCATGGGCTGTATCTATAAAAGCAATCTGAGTTTTGACATGCATGGAATTTATAGAAATGATGGAGTGCACTTTACAGATGAAGGCAACAGGGTGTTTTGAAGTAACCTGAAACTCTGCATCTAGTCTTAAGTTTAGCAGCCATATACACACAACCAACCTTGTCAGAGCCACGCTAGTACCTGAAATATTGTGAAGTTTTTTTCTAAAGGTTTTTTTTTCTTTAGTTTCTGGGGATCTTCGCGATGACGTTGCGATCCCCGCGGACACGTCGCAAAAACGGAAAACAAAAGCAGACATTCAATGACCACCAACACATCCAAAAATAATATGTAAAAAAATCCATTCTGAACATTGCACTACACATACTACTATATACATACTTCTTTGAAAGCATGTTTAAACTCATATTTTTGTACTAAGTTTCTTAAAAACCATCTTTCAGACCTATTTTCCATTTTCAAAGTTATTCAGGACCTTGCGTTTACATCGTTAACCGCGACGATTATGCCTTTTCCATAAAGTCTAAAACACATATATCCACACATACTACATTTTTTTACACACTACGGGTTACTTACAGTATTCTCTAAAGTCATATTTTTGTAGGGTGTTTCCATGAAAACCATCCCTAAAACCTATTTTATCTTTTCCCGGTGACTCTAGAGTCCGCGATGACGTATGTAATTGCGAGCACCGCGGACACATCACGAAAGCGGAAAACAAAAGTAGACCTTAAATGACCACCAAAACATCCAAAAATATTATGCAAAAAAATACGTTTTGAACATTGCCCTACACATATTACTACATACATTCTTCTTTTAAAGAATGTTTAAACTAATTTTTCTACTAAGTTTCTTTAAACACTATCTTTCAGACCTATTTTCTGTTTTTGTGGTTATTCGGGACGTCGGGATGACGTCGTTAACCGCGACGGTCAGGACTTTTACATAAAGTGAAAACAAATATATGCACACATATTACAGTTTTTTTCACACTAGGAGTTTATTACTGTACACTTCAAACTCATGTTTTTCTAGTGTATTTCAAAACAACCATCTCTAAAACCTATTTTCTTTTTTTGCAGTGAGGCCCGAAATCGCGGTGATGTCGGTCATCGCAATCCCTGCGGTTACGGGAAGCAAAAGCAGGTATTCAATAGCCACCACCACATAAAAAAATTATAACTATATAATTAATTCTAACCATCACAGTACATAACTCACTATATAAATAACTCTATAAAAACATTTATCAAAATCTCAATATCTCTATAACAATGCGGTATAATGATTCACTTATATATTTTTCTTATATTTCCACCAATATTCGCAACAACGTTGATAATCGCGATGTCCCCGCCATGATACACAGGGCCTGTGCTGGCGGTCGTGGCGTCATCGTGAATATCGCGTTCAATTAAAAAAATCTATTTTGGACACATAACTTGTGTCACTAACACTCCCATTCCTCAAACATGGGGCCAGAGTACCTCTACTCTGACCCCTTATGATAGCTTTTTCAGAAATTTTCAGCCCCGGGAACCGTCCCCAAGCAATAAAGTGGCAGCTGCAACTTTCTGTTCAGGTTCTGTCCAGCCAAACAGAGCATACACGTTGGTGCGTGCCCGAAACCACCCCGAAATATCCATGGCCAGAGATATCACTATAATTTTCAAGTTAAATTTCTCAACAAGTACTGAATGGATGTACACCAAATAAGCAAAAGGCACTACCTTGAACCAACATCTACCTCCCTGCCAAATTTGGTGTAAGTCTGTTCAGCAGCTCGGGCTGTAGCTGTTGCTAAAGGTTCCTGTGGGAATTAACATTACAAACGCACCCTTATTTTGTACCTCAAATTCTCGGTCCCCGCTGCATTGATCACCCCCAAAACTTTCCATGACCACCGGAACCTACCTTGACACTTTTTAGGGAAGATTGGTCAAACGAGGCCGTGCGGCTCCCGTCCCGGGCCGATTTCGGCTCTAAGGACCCCGGCCTATAGTGTGGGTGCCCTGGTCTCGCCCAGGGCACCCGCATGTTCAGAGTTGGGGTCTGTGGGGGGAGCCTGGAGGCCCCGCGGTTCCTGCCAGATCCCACCACCTGCGGCAGTCAGCATTGCTTTGAGACCTAGGGAGCTGCTAACATGCAGCTCCTTGGATCTCAAAGCGATTTGTCTGTTTCCCTGCTCGCTTTACAGCAGGCAGGGAAACAGACATGCTCCACTTTCAGCAAGTGAGAGCATTTTTCTGCTCTCGCTTGCTGAAAGTGAAGCAGTGTTTTCTATGGCTTAGCATGAGCGGTGCTCCTGCCAAGCCATAGCAAACTGCAATGTCCCGGAGTGGGCACGCCAGGACATTGCTGGAGCTGACCCTGTTGGATAGCGGTCCCCAGGGCCATATATGGCTCCAGTAGGGGGCCCCCCACCTTTCTTCATTTAGGACATGCCTTGGGCAGGTGGTGGTCCCCGGGGCTGAGAATGGCCCGGGAAGAGGGGTCATGCAGCCCTCCTATCATTTTAGAGTTTGTCCCCAGGGAGGTGGTGGTCTCCGGGGACCGGGGGTCCGTGAAGCCCTCCCAAGCCAAATATAAAAAGCCCCGGGGAGATGGTGGTCCCTGGGGTGGGGTGGCCTGCGAGGCCCCCCATATTATTGTAATTAGCCCTGGGGAGGTGGCGGTCCATGGGACGGGGGGTCTGTGAGGTCCCCCATATTATTGTAATTTGGCCCGGGGAGGTGGAGGTCCCCGTAGCTGCGGGCAGGCCCATTGGGTCCACCCGCATACATAATAAAAAGTGCCCTGAGGAAGTGGCGGTGCCCGGGGCTTTGATAAATCCTAGGAGGGGGGCCCTGTGTGCCCCCTCCCATATTTATGATATGCTCCCGTAACCTGGCCCAACTCAGGAGTTATTTAAAAGCAAGAGCAGGAGCGCAAGCTTGTTTTTTTCAATTTTTTTGCCGCGAATATCGCAATATTACAGCAAAGCTTTTTTTAAAAATGCTTTTATGCCTTAGTGGGGTCCCAGGTGACCCCAAGACCATGGCTTGGGGGTCAGGGTATTCCTATCCTGCCCCCTTTTCTTTATTTTCACTTTTTTTCTTTGGACTCAGTGAAGCTGAGTCCCAAGATGGCTGCCAACACTTCCTGGTTGAAGTGTTAGCAGCCATTCAGAGCTGTGCTTTTCCCTGCCAGTAGGTAGTTATAGTTATGACCAAAGTTTTCATAGGAAAAGTGTTTTTTGTTTTGCCAATAACTTTGTCACCGCTTGACGAATTTTCACTAAATTTTCGAAAAACTCCTTTTTGGTTCAGCTGCTGTTTTGAAAGTTTCGGGGTGATCTGTCAAGTGGGCCGAGAAAAAAGGGGGGTCTCAAAACATGTTTTCCCCATGTCATGTCTATGAGGATTTTTCATTTTTGAACACGACTACAGCCCGAACCGCTGAACGAAATTACACCAAATTTGGCAGAAAGCTAGATGTTGGTCCAGAAAGCGTGGATTTTGGGTTTGGTGTAAATCCGTTCAGTAGTTTCAGAGATATTTAAGTTTAAAAAATATAAATGTCTGGGAGCCCAAAATCCTACTGAAACCCTACTGAAATTTGTTTGGCTGCCAACACTTTAACCAGGAAGTGTTGACAGCCATCTTGACACTGTGTTGAAGCAAGTCTTTACAATAAATGTTAAAAAAAAGAAATGGGGGTGGGTTAGAAACACCCTGACCCCTAGGCCTCTTGGGGGGGTCCCACTGGGACTCCCCAGGGCCTAAAAAAGGATTATTTTTTTAAATTTTCAGCGGGATCAGTGAATCCGGCCAAAAATGTAAAAAAAAGAAGTTCAGGCTCCTGTGCTTCTTTCATTATTGACCCCCGGGTGGGGCAGGTGCCTGGGGCATTATGGAACAAAGGAGGGGGACACACGGACCCCCCACCTAGGGCTTATTATGCCCCAGAGACCACCACCTCCCCAGGGCTTCTTAAAATATTACTGTGGAGGAGGCCCGTATGGCCTCTCCCGCTGCTCCGTGGACTGCAAGCTCCCTGGGGCTTATTTCATTTCAAACGGGGGACCTTTCCTATCCCTCAGACCCAGGGACTACCACCACCCAGGGGCTTTATTGTCCCTCCGCTGCCCCGGGGACCCCCACCTCCCAGCCACAAATTAGATGATTGGAGGGGGGCCTCGTGGCCCCACTCCTGGAGCACTAGATGGCTCTGGTGACCGCCACCCCCAGAACCTGCTCATGCACTGTCCCAGGGTGCCCACCCCCAGGACATTGCTGTTTGCTATAGCTTTGTGGGAGCAACGGAGATAAAAGAGTGTGGCAGAAGGAATAAAAGAGACTGTAGAGTGAACCATGAAAAGCAGACTGGTGTACATAAACTGCTCAGAAGAGAGTGTATGTCTTGTAATTGACAATATTTTATAAAACGAAACATAAATGAAAAGCATTAGCAGGTGATTGTTGAATTCTTTTAAAGGCTTCACTGTAGATCTATGGATCCACAACAGATTTACATGGGGGCATGCTGAGCACCACAGTGGATCTGTGGATCTGTGAAAACCTACCAAATGGGGCTTCTTTTCAGGAATCATGGAAAGGGTTAAAATAGTGACCATTTAGTAGTGGTATAACAAAAATAAAAGATGAAAGGAATCCTGTGATTTGCTAAGCATAGGAGTATGAATAAGACCACATGAGGGAGGATAGCCATTTTAGCTACTTTTCTACTGACAGTGGAGGAGGATTTCCATAGTTCTGACTTGAGATTTGCAGTAGAAAAGAGATGTTAACAGATATTACAATAAGTTGGACAATAAAAATATAGTGAGCAGCAAAGGAGGAAGAGGAATTGCTATACTGAAAATATAGCTACATTGTTATGCCAGAATAAATGAATGTGTTAAAATTAGATGTGGGTGCGTGCTTATAGGACTTAATTTAATAGTATATAATTTGCTCCCACTCACACAGGCAGGCACTTACACACCCAGTTACACTCCCACAAAAGCACTTATGTTCCCACCACTCATGCAGCCAGAGAGTGAATGACACATTCAGTCGCACACCCATCAAATGATTCATACACTCATTTACTCACTATAAATCCTCTTACATAGTCACACCTATTCAGGTACTGTCACACCCACTTACATACCTATACAGGCATTCATGTATGCAGCACTCAGATATTCATTTACACATACACCAACACACCCATATACCGAGTTATACACTCAGTCACCTACCCATACATCCACTCATATACCTATTTACAAAACCATGCAGCCACTCTCACACCCAGTCAGACAGCGACATAGCACTTACACATACATTCACATACTCACACAGCACAGAACTAGTAGAGCCTCTTCCACACACAGTTGCAAACCCAAACATCCACTAAAACAGCCAATAAGTTATGGGCGTGGCCAAGATTGCGGCCGAGTAGGACGTACCTGCTCGCCGCTCCGGTCTGTCGCCTGGGCCCCAGCTCTATAGCGTCGGATAGCTGATCCGGGATGGAGCAAAATATCGCTGACAATCCCGGTGATCACTCCCGTGATCCCCTGTGCCCCGGAGGGGTGAGACGGCATAGTGCAGGCCTCGGAGAGCCTGTGCCTGCCGCTCCTGCATTGCTGCAGCCCAGAATCACCCGGCTGTGGGCGGGCGTGCGTGGCCTTCTGGAGTTGGTGCGGGCCCGCGCATGTGCTTCGGAGCGGCGGACGGCGATAACTTGGGCATCGGAGGAGAACCGGCAGTCCTGGTGTGGCGGAGCCATCCTCCAGAGAGACTGAGCTAGCCTGGCAGCAACGAGCTGTCCCCGGCGAAGCGGGCTAGCCCTGCCAAGTTCTGGAGACCCCTAGTTGGGGGGGGCAGAACTCAAGACCTCGGACACCGGCACAGCCTGCAAAGTGGCGGGCTTTGAAGTAAGTGAGCCAGCCATAGGGGAGATGGGACTCCCCCCTCTCCTCCATGACCCGACCCCCTGCGGAATAATTGTGCTTGCTGGCAGGGGAGCCCGGAGTGATGCTGATAGAACGGGAGCAGGTGCCTGGAGCGGTTAACCCCCTGGGCAGGCATGAAGGGCACAGAGGCAGCTGCGCAGCCCACTCCTGGGCCCTGCGGTGTGGGGTGGCCTTGAGGGCTGATACCGGTGGTCCCCTCCCCTAAAGTGTGCACCAATCTGGGCCCCCAAGCACAACAGAGGAATCCACAGGAGTGCGGCTTTGGGAGCTGCTCCGCTGTTTTCTAGGGCGAAGAGGGCTCCCAACTGAGAGGAGTAGCCGGGAGCAGTGTGGCTGTGAACTAGGGCTGGCGACAGCCTGAGACGGGCCTCGTGGGCTTGCTGGAGTTGGTGGCCAGGCAGGCCGGGAGGCCGGTACGAGCAGGCGGGCCGGCCCACAAAGACTGTCCTTCGCCGCAAAAGAACGGGCGGGGCTCGGGGGGATAGGGGGACTCCTATCGCTGGCCTGGAGATTCGGGGGCCTGGCCTGAAAGGGGCTACCGCCGGAAGGCGCAACAACAGTTAGGTCTGAAGAATCCTGGTGAGAGCGGGCCTCCCGGTGTTCTCCCCCCACTCCAGGCCCTGCTGCCCTTGCACTTTCAGTCTCTACTCGAGCACCCGGAATTTACCCACTAGAAGGGAGGCGGTGTCTTGTAGCCATGGCGGCTAATAAAACCAAGAAGGAGCGATCAGTTAAGGACCTCCTCCTCAAGACTGGCGCTGGAGGGGCTGAAGCAGCACCATCCTCTGGTGGACATTCAGCAGAACATGAGCAGAGCGACGCCGATGGGCCGATCACTCGTGGCTTCCTTGAGTCTCTCTTTGCCTCGCTGAAAGGGGAATTCCACGCCATGAAAAAAAAATATCCCTGGAACTTCGGGAGCTGTGAAGGGACATAGACTCGGTCGGCGACAGAGTGGACACATTGGAGACTCAAGCATCGACAAGAGACGAGGAGATCGACCAGCTCCAGCAGGAGGTCCTCCTCCTCCAAGACCAGCAAATGGACCTCCAGGCCCACGCGGAGGACCTCGAGAACCGTTCCCGATGGAACACATCAGAATCCGGGCAATTCCTCAGGTAGCGGAGGGACAGGACATAGAAGCCTTCGTGGAGGAGCTCTTTCGTTTCATCCTGGGTGCCCCCCGGAGCAACAGATTAGATTAGATTGGACCCACTGGGTCGGGCCTAAGAGACCTGTGACGGCTCCCCCCCCGGACATCTTAACATGCATTCACGACTTTCAGCTCAAGGAACAGATCCTCCGGGAAGCGCGAGCCAAGCACTTCAAAGACTTTCGCTCATCCAAGCCCCTCCTGTGCCAGGACTTAGCTGCCTCCACTCTACAAAAAAGAAGCGAGTTCAGGTCGGTCACAGCCTTCCTGCGCTCAAAAGACATCTCCTACTCCTGGGGACACCACTTTAGGATAATTTTTAAGTGGGAGGGCAAGCTCCGCCAAATTCGCTCTTTACATGACGCCAAATTGCTAATCAACCTGCCCGAGGATGATGAGGGAGCCCCGGAGCGGGAGGAAATCGGGGGACGACGCGGCGGAGCTGAAAAATGGCAAAGGGCGGGAAGGTACCCTATGCGCCTTCGCCCTGACCCTGAGACAATGGCTAAAGAGCGGAAAGCAGTGATCGCAACACTGGAGGAGGACTCAGCTGCCGCAGATTGAAGAATGCAACGACTCGGCACCACCGGGACGAGTTGAAGGTGAGGTTCTTCCGGGTCTCTGACACGGGGGCTCGGGCGGGGCGGGGGCGGCGGGAGGCTCCTGCGGTACATCTCACGCCTCACCATGGGGTGTGTCACCCAGGACAATTACGGATTTTGCAAGTTGCAGTTAAGATTTGTTTGTTATGGTTTAGGGGCAATGGGGTCCTCTCCTCCTCCTTCCAAATACGGAAGGAACTTGAGATTCATAGGCTACGGTACTCACCGGGAATTCCAGATAAGCATGGACATGGGGGGGTCACAGGGTGGGGGTGGGCCCGGACTTACGGGTCCTACATGAGCATCTTGACAGCCACTATTATGATGGCTGACATAAAAATGTTGTCGCTCAAAGTAAAGGGCCTCAACAATCCAATTAAACGGCGAGAAGTCCTGTCCTTCTTAAAAAATTCAGATGCCCACATATGTCTCCTCCAAGGGACGCATCTCCTGACACAGGATATTCATAGATTGCGAACAAGGGCATTTCCTCCCCAATTGTTCTCATCTCGGTCCTCTAAGACAGCAGGGATGGCTATACTGGTTTCTGCTAGGTTCCAGGGAAAAATTGGTCATAAACAGACTGAGATTAAGGGCAGACTCATAGCTCACACTTACACACTGGGACAACATATTTTTACGGTAGCCACAGTTTATGTCCCCAACGATGGACAGGAGGAGTTCCGTCAGGAGGCGATTCAAGAGCTGTCTAGCCTCCCGGACAGAACTCTACTCCTGGGGAGAGACTTCAACCTGGCTTTCGACAACGAGCTGGATAGGTCTTCCCAGCGCTCAGGGCAGACTGGGGCCCTTACCGGCAAAGGAAGGCACCTACTGACAGAGGCTGGGCTCACAAATGTCTGGCAATTACACCACCCGTCATCCAGAGAGTATACTTTCTACTCGCATTCCCATAAAACGTACGCCAGAATTGACTACATACTGACATCAGATACGCTGACGCAACAGATAGAAGAGGTGTAGATCCTCCCATGTCCTCTGTCCGATCACTCAGCAGTGTGTACATCCCTGTCCTTACACCACCAACGACCCCCTCGCCGCCTTTGGCACCTTAGGGAGATGATGTTGCAGCGCCCCTCTGTAGTCCAGCAGGTCACCAAAACCATAACTGATTATTTGGCCATTAACGACACTCCAGATACTTCGATAGCAACCCTGTGGGACGCCTTGAAGGCGGTGGTCAGAGGGGAGCTCATAGGGATATCTGCTGCCGATAACAAGATTAGGAGGGAGAAAAGGGAGCAACTAGAGCACATCCACCAAAGAACAGGCGCACCCAGGGTCTGGAAACAACTCAAGGCAGCGAGAGCTGAGTTAGCAGGTATGGACACAGATAGAGCCGAATGCGCCGCCCTTCGACTTAAGCATGCCTTTTATGTGGGGGGGAGATAGAAGCGGGAGGCTCCTAGCCAATAGACTATGAGCGCAAAGACAGTCATCCCACATCCCCATGGTAATAGACCAGCTAGGACAGCAACAGACTACTGACCATGGGATTGCCGAAACATTTTGGCAGTTTTAGGCAACCTTATATGGGGCCCATACATTACCTAAGGACGGCCCAGCCCAATATCTACAAGGGGTGACCACTGCTAAGCTAGTCCCGAGTTAGGTGGAAGACCTCGAAGCCCCTATTAGGTTAGAGGAGGTCATCTCAGCCATATCCAAATTAAAAACGCATAAATCCCTGGGCCCGGATGGATTCTCCTGCGCCTTTTTTAAAACCTTCTGCACAATACTGGCCCCGCTGCTGGTGAGGGTGTACAACTCGATCTGGGTTTCTAACCCTATTCCATCATCGATGTTGGAAGCACTAGTTACGGTGATCCCCAAAGCAGGCAAGGGCAAACAGCAATGCGCATTGTTCCGTTCAATTTCCCTCCTCAATGTGGACCTTAAAATTTTCACTGGGATTTTGGCACAGAGACTCTCTCCTCATCTACCTGGGTTGATAGATCCGGATCAGTTCGGCTTCGTCCCCGGGCGTCAATGCTCTGACAACACGAAACGCCTCCTACACCTGGTGGACAAATCTGAACGCTTTCCCGCCGAACGCATGATACTCTCTGTTGACGCCGAGAAGGTGTTTGACAGGGTCCATTGGCCGTACCTCAAAGTGACTTTAGCCCACTTTGGCCTGCCACAGCGTTTCATTGATTGGGTGCTCAGCTGCTAAACTAACCCCACTGCCTCAGTACGGGTGAACGGGCTCGTCTCAAACGCCTTCCCTATCAAACAAGGGACAAAACAGGGGTGCCCACTGTCACCACTTTTGTTCGCCCTGTATATGGAGCCCATGGCTCAATGGGTTAGGGACGATCCCTCAATCACAGGGGTACACTTCAGAGGTGAAGAGCACAAAATCAGCCTATACGCTGACGACGTGGTGTCCACATTGGAGAAGCCCAGGGAATCCCTCCCCCACCTACTGGCAGAGCTGGATAGGTTTGCTTTAGCATCAGGCTTCAAGGTTAATGTGCACAAGTCACAAGCTCTTAATTTATCTCTTGGCCCTGACACATTGGGAGTGCTGCAGCGATCCTACCGTATCCACTGGGCACAAGGTACAATTCCCTACCTGGGCCTGCAGCTTGCGGCCAGTATCCAGAAAACTAATTCGATTAATTATACAACGCTTCTACGGCATGTGTGGGACTGCCTTCACAAGTGGAGGCCTCACTCGCTGTCGTGGCTGGGCTGGATAGCGGCAATAAAAATGACTATACTCCCTAAGATAATATATCTATTTCAAACACTCCCTCTAGTTCCCCCATCAGGTGTCTTACTCTCATTACAAAGGGATATAGAGCGTTTCATATGGTGGGACCAGAGACCCCGATTGCATAGGGAGTTAGGCTATAGGGACCCTGATGAGGGCGGATTGGGTGTTCCTAATTTGCAAGCCTACTGGTGGGCGGTCCAGCTGCGAGCATAGGTCGAGTGGTCTCACCCAGAATCCGAGAAACACTGGCTGTTTATGGACAGATCCCTTGCCAGGCAGCCCCTATGGGGAGCCCCCTTCCTTACTAAAGCAGCCAGACCTCGGATCTTATATCTTTCCAAGGTGACTCATCCCATCCTCCTAGCGTGGGACAAGGTAGCCGGCTCCCGGGGACTTACAACCTTTCCGTCTCCGATCACGCCCATAGTGAGCAACACAGAATTTACACCAGGGCTAGACTAGTTGGGGTTCACACATTGGACCAAGGAAGGCCCGCGCTCTAGAGGACATCTCTTCGACACAACAGGCCCTCTGACTTTTTCTGACTTCCGCAGGGAACGGGACATCCCGGAGACAGAACGGTACCACTACTTACAGATTTGACACTGGGTGTTGCATTCTGAGGTGCGTGAGGGTGCAGAGAGACATCTTACACCATTTGAGAAGTGGCTACTCACGAGGCACCCAGACGCTCGCCTGACTTCGGATTTGTATAAATTCATCAAGCACGTCCCCGGCACTGGGAAATTCCCTGGCCAGTTGCGATGGGAGGGGGAACTGGGCAGATCACTGACCCAGAAAGAATGGTCAGACATATACTATAGAGCCCGACACACAGCCCGAAACATAGCATCCACCGAAACAGCCACGAAAATTGTCACCTACTGGTACCTAACTCCTCCCCGGCTCCATAAGAGTAACCCTTCTCGGAACCCCAAATGTTGGAGGGCCTGCAGCTCGCTTGGCACCCTTACCCACCTGTTATGGGACTGTCCTTCTCTGACTGATTATTGGGAACAGATAATAGACGACATTGACTCCCATTTTGATACCCAAATTCCCCGTCTTCCAATATACACTCTCTTGGGGCTCCCCAACCCAATCACCTTCCCACTTAAGGCGTGGAGGGGCAGACATATGGCACTAGCACTGGGGGCAGCCTTACAAAATATCCTCTCCCACTGGGGCACTACGAACACTCCGACTCACCTGGGATCGCTCCATAGACTGTGGGGCATACTTGGGATGGAGAAAATCTCTTTATCTCTCACGAACCCAGATGCCTCCTTCCATGACCTGTGGGAACCCTTTTTAAAACTGTTGACCTCGGAATTTACAGAACTTACTTGCCCCAAGTACTTGAGACTGTTACGACTGACGGACCCACCCACACAAGCAGAATCGGGCGAGCACGCACAACGTTAGGACCTCTCCATCAGAGCTTTCTGACTGTTGAGGTCTCAGAAGACCATTGTACCGGCCTAATCCACATGACAGCAGGAGAGGGGGAGGTTCCACTTTCTTGTTCATGTTTACTTTTGCTAAACGAGGCAGTCCCGCTGGTGGACTACACTATGATAAACAAGCACATGTTTGTTTTGTACATTGTTTATTGTCTTGAAAACCAATAAAAAGAAATTTAAACATAAAACAGCCAGTTACCAATCTATACAGTCACTTACATATGGATCTACACCCATATAGTCACTAACACACCTAGTCACACAGCGACAGTGAAACATATACAGTGAGACACCCTCAGAGGCACTGCTACACTCACTCACATATCCACTCAACCACTCACATACCCAGTCACCCACTCATACAGCCACTCATATACCCATCTATACATCCATACTCAGACACTTACACAGCCTCTTATGCAATGACATAACCATTTATGTACCTACTCACTTGCTTATGGTATGTAATCTAATAGTATGTAAACTCAAGTTAAATGTATTCTATATTTGCTTTTCAGATATATACTTGTGTTTAAAGAGGAATGGAAGATGGAAGGATGAGGTAAAAAATATTAAGAATCATGCTTCTTGACTGCATTCATAAACTGGGCAACATATGTTATATTCAGTTCAACTGGCATAAGGTGTTTGGCACAATGACTGACTATGTCTTGCAGTTTTGGTGAAACTGTGGGATTGGTATGTATCTGCTCAAGTGGTAAGGGTCCAACAGATGGTCCAACTGCTGCTGATGATGCACTTTGTTCCCTCTCTCTTATCATCCTCTGAAGCATCCATGTATGTGCAGTTTTCAGATGATGTGCCATGTGAACACTTCTTCACAGTACCTTTTGACAGTTTGCTCCATAGATTGCATTGGACAATGTTTGGAACAACTTTCTTTTCTCCTAAAGGAAAGGGAAAAATACAATGGAGCTGTGCTGCAGAGACTGTCTCCAGAGAGATCTGAAATTGAAATAACTGATTTAGGGTATTGTTTTCAATGTGGATGGGTGGCCATATTTGTGGTTGCATCACAGTGGTTCTGCGGATCCATAAAAGGAATGGGAAAAAGAGAAAGACTTTGGCCCTTATAAAGATGTTGGTCGGAAAGCCTAGGACCACAGGTCAGAGGCTTTCTGATGGACATCCCCGGTTTGAATTCCGACCGCTGTATTATGATTATGACTCATGCTGGATACCGTCGGGCTTAAGGAGCCCGTCGGCCAGTCAGAACCCCCTTGTAATCCCTTAAGGATGGTGTTTCCGCCGTTGGGATTACGATGTTGGTTTCCAACAGGCTTTTCTTGCCGGCCTTTCTGACATGAAACGCCTGTTGGAAAGTGACTTTGGGGGCCCCTAGCAGGGCCCCCTTGCCTCAGTGGCCTCCTGTGCCCCCCTGTTAATCCCTGTACCGAGTGGCGGGCACTGTGAGGTGCCCGCTGCATGGTGCAGGGATTAAGAAAAACTCCCATTTCTCTATGGGAGCCTGTGCTGTGGTTGTTTCCAACCGTAGCACAGGCAGCACAGGCTCCCATAGAGATATGAAAGCTTGCGACCGCACCAAATGTGGTTGCATCGTAATTGTGGTATCGGGACCACCGACCAGAGGTCGGTCGGTCCTGAGACTGTGGTGATGTCGGTCAGAGGCAACTCCGACCAACATCGTAATGATGCCCTTTGTGTTTTGCATTTATAAAAAGTTAAATAAGCCATGTTATATTTATTTGTTAATTGTTTTACATTGTATAATAATATATGTGGTAGTAAAATGTAAAAATGTATATTACTAAATTGAACTTATAGCTAAAATTTTAGTAAAATTTATATTTAAAAAAATTGTGAAATTCACTAAAAAACCAAAGTCTACAGGGACATTATAGTTAGGAAATAGCATTAAAAAATCATAGAAATTCACAAAAAAAACAAAGATTATAGGGGGATTATAGTTAGGAAATAGAGTTTAAAAAAACCTTAAATATTCACTGAAACAACCTAAGGTTACAGGGATGTTATAGCGAGGTGCAGATTTTACACACACAAAACAATAGAAATTCAGGAGTTATAGTTTTAAAAAAAAAGAGTTTTATATAGCGCGAACTAGACCCGAAGATATCAGGTATCAGAGCGCTTCACATGAGTACCAGTTTTGTTACAGACGGACACATTGATTTTTTTAGAAACAGGGAGATTAAGTGATTTGCCCAGAATAACAGGTGTTGAGCGTCATTGCCGAGACTCGAACCCAGTTCCCCAGCTTTGAGGTCAACCGCTCTAGCCATAAGGCTACATCCTCATTTAAGCAAACTATTACTTATGCCCCAGCAGTGCACTGCTTACGGCCTCACACATTACATTACTCATGACTTGGTCAGTGACATCACTGATGACATATCAAATGATGAATCAACTGCCTGTATATCCTTCAATGTGGCACATAAAAATACACCCAAATATAATCACATGTTTACAGAGTGATGAAGACACTGATTAAAATAATAATTCACTAATCAGACAAGTGCATTACTTTTTGGGTGTATTTTTATGTGCCACACACACACACTCATATATATATGTATATCTATATATATATTCACTGAAAAAAACATAGGTATCAGGGACGTTATAGTTAGAAATTATCATTTAAAAAACCATAAAAATTCACTGAAAAAACCATAGGTTTCAGAGACGTTATAGTTAGAAAGTAGCATTTAAAAAAACCATAGAAATTCACTGAAAAAAACACAGGTTTCAGGGACGTTATAGTTAGTTGGACATTTCACTTGTACAAAACCAGAGAAACTCGGCCGTTATAGTTAGTTGAGCTAACTATAACTTGCACCCCTGCAAAGCACTGCTGATTACGTCACATATTACATCACTCATGACATGGTCAGTGATATCACTGATGACATCACTGATGACATCTCAAATGAAATCACTGATGACATCATTGATGACATCATCCAGTGACTGAGTGTTTCTGAAAAGTTTAAGAATGTTATCTATATATCCGCCAAGGTGTATTCGAAGAATGAGTGGGTGTATGAGTGTCTGTATGGATGATTTTGTGGATGCATGTCTGACTGTATAAGTGAGTGAATAATCATGTCTTAGTAAATGCATGGGTGAATGACTAATCTGTGTGAATGTCTGTATCTGTCTGTCAGTTGGTGTGTAAGTGGCTGCATAGGTTGGTGACTAGCTACATGCGTGTCTATATGGGCTATTGATTGGTTGTCTGAGTACCTGTATGGATGCTTGAGTGTCTGTGTGGGTGGGTAGGGGGGTGTAATTCCCTGCATGGATGTGTGAGTGGGTGATTTAGTAGGTGTATGGGTTCATGAGTGTATCTGCAAGGGGCTGTATGGGTGAGTGAGTGTGCGTATGGCTGTGTCGGTGAGTGAATGGATGTCTCAGTGGTTTATGTGTGGGTAACTACATATGTGAAAGGCAGTATATGTGAGTGTTGGAGTATATAACTAACTATATGTGAGAGTGAGTGATTGCGAGAGTATCTGTATGCATGAATGTGTGCTTGTGTCAGTGATTGTATAAGAGAGTATGTGTTAGTCTCTGTATGAATAAGTGAGGTGGTGCATGTATAACTGTAAAGGTGAGTAAATGGGAGTGTAATTGATTCTTTGCATTACTGATGTGTAGAGTAACTCTATGGGTGAGTGGCGGTGTGTGAGTGTCTGTATTGGTGTATGACTGCATATGATAGTGGCTATATTGATGAGTGACTGCATGTATGAGTGACTGTATGGTTGAGTGAGTAGATGTATGTGTAGATCTAGGAATTAGTGAGTGGGTATGTACTAACTGGTATTGGTGTGTCTATGGTTTCGAGAATGGCATTCTGTATTTTAGAATGGGTGTTTCAAAGGTTATATTAGGGTGTGAGGAGGTGCATCAGATGATCACATGGATGATGTCATCAGTGATGTCATTTGAGATGTCATCAGTGATGTCACTGACCATGTCAAGAGTGATGTAATATGTGACGTCAACAGCAGTGCATTGCGGGGGCACGAGTTATAGTTAGCTCAACTAACTATAACGGCCAAATTTCTCTGGTTTTGTATGAGTGAAATGTCCAACTAACTATAGCGTCCCTGAAACCCTGTGGTTTTTTCAGTGAATTTCTATAGTTTTTTAAATGCTAATTTCTAACTATGCCTACAGAGGTAGGACATGTGCAGAAAGAGGAAGAAAGCCGCAGAAAGAAGCAAGAGAAATGCAGAAAGAGGTAACAGAAATCCAGAAAGAGGAAGAAAGGTGCAGAAAGAAGCAAGAGATATGTAGAAAGAACCAACAGAGGTGCAGAAAGAGGCCTTGTTGCAAAGTCATCCTGTGCCCTGGGCACCCCCCAACTTTTTGCTGACTGGTACTGGTGGTAACTGACTCTGACTGACCCTGGGCTCTGCCTAACCAGGCCCAGAGCCAGTGCTATGCTGAAAGACACTTAGAATACAGTGAAAACACCTACAGGCACTAGGGTACACTATGGGTTGGGGTACCTCTGTGATTGGCATGACCTCCCCTGTAAGGCCCTAGTACATAATAGGGCAGGTGGATTAAAACTACCTATAGGTCCCTAGCATATAATAGGGCATGGCAGTTTAGAGGCCAGCAGCCCTTTTCTGCACTTGCATGTGTGCACTACTGAACCTGAGGTCAGTTTAAAAGTAGCCCTGTGTGTGCAGAAAGATGCAAGAGAGGTGCAGAAAGAGGCAAGAGAGGTGCAGAAAGAGGGAACAAGGGTGCGGAAAGAGGCAAGAGAGGTGCAGAAAGAAGCAAGAGAGGTGCATAAAGAAGTTAGAGAAGTACAGAAAGAAGCAACAGAGGTGCAGAAAGAAGGAAGAGGGGTGCAGAAAGAGGCAAGAGAATTACAGAAAGAAGCAACAGAGGTGCAGAAAGAGGCAAGAAAAGTTCAGAAAGAGACAGCAGAGGTGCAGAAAGAGGGAACAGGGGTGCCAAAAGATAGAAGAGGGGTGCGGCAAGAGGGGTGCAGATATTTGCAAGAGAGGTGCAGAAAGAAGCAAGAGCAGTGCAGTAAGAAACAACAGAGGTGCAGAAGGAGGCAAGAGGGGTACAGAAAGAGGGAAAAGAAGAGCAGAAACAAGCAAAAGAGATGCGGAAAGAGGCTAGAGGGGTGCAGAAAGAGGCAAGAGAAGTACAGAAAGAGGCAAGAGAGGTGCAGAAAGAAGCAAAAGAGGTGTAGAAAGAAGCAAGAGAAGTGCAGAAAGAAACAACAGAGGTGCAGAAAGAAGCAAGAGCAGTGCAGAAAGAACCAACAGAGGTACAGAAAGAGGCAAAAGGGTGCAGAAAGAGGAAAGAGAAGTGCAGAAAGAAGCTAAAGAAGTGCAGAAAGAAACAACAGAGGTGCAGAAAGAAGCAAGAGCAGTGCAGAAAGAACCAACAGCGGTACAGAAAGAGGTAAAAGGGGTGCAGACAGAAGCAAGAGAAGTGCACAAAGAAGCAACAGAGGTGGAGAAGAAAGAGGCAACAGAGGTGCAGAAAAAGGCAAGAAAAGTGCAGAAAGAGGCAGGAGAGTTGCAGAAACAGGCAAAAGAGGTACACAAAGAGGGAACAAGGGCCACACAGAGGCAAGAGATGTACAGAAAGAACCAAAAGAGGTGCAAAAAGAGGCAAGAGGGGGTAAAAATATGCAAGAGAGTAGCAGATAGAAGCAAGATCAGTGCAGAAAGAACCAACAGAGGTGCATAAAGAGGCAATAGGGGTGCAGAGAGAGGCAAGAAAAGTGCAGAAAAAAGCAAAAGAGGTACAGAAAGAGGCAAGAGGGGTGCAGAAAGAGGCAAGAGAGGAGCAGAAAGAAGCAAGAGAAGTGCAGAAAGAGGCAAGAGAGTTGCAGAAACAGGCAAAGAGGTGCAGAAAGAGGGAACAGGGGTGCAGAAAGAGACAAGAGAACTGTAAAATGAAGCAACAGAGGTGGAGAAAGAGGCAAGAGGGGTGCAGAAAGAGGAAGAGAAGTGCAAAAAGAAGCAACAGAGGTGCAGAAGGAGGCAAGAGAGAAGTGCAGAAAGAGGCAAGAGAGTTGCAGAAACAGGCAAGAGAAGTGCAGATAGAGGGAACAGGGGTGCAGAAAGAGGCAAGAGAGGTGCAGAAAGAAGGAATAGAGGTATAGAAAGAGGGAAGAAGGGTGCAGACAGAGGCAAGAGAGTAGCAGAAACAGGCGAAAGAGGAGCACAAAGAGGGAACAAGGGTGCACACAGAGGCAAGAGAGGAACAGGAAGAAAGAACGGAGGTGCAGAAAGAGGCAAGAGGGGTGCAGAAATGTGCAAGAGAGTAGCAGATAGAAGCAAGAGCAGTGCAGAAAGAACCAACAGAGGTGCAGAAAGAGGCAATAGGGGTGCAGAAAGAGGAAGGAGAAATGCAGAAAAAAAGCAAAAGAAGTACAGAAAGGGGCAAGAGGGGTGCAGAAAGAGGCAAGAGAGGAGCAGAAAGAGGCAAGAGAGGAGCAGAAAGAGGCAAGAGAGGTGCACAGAGAGGCACGAAGGGTGCAGAAAGAGGCAAGAGAGGTGCAGAAAGAAGCAAGAGAAGTCCAGAAAGAAGCAACAGAGGTGCAGAAAGAGGTAAGAGGGGTGCAGAAAGAAGCAAGAAAAGTGCAGAAGAAGGAACAGAGGTGCAGAAAGAGGCAAGAGGGGTGCAGACAGAGGCGAGAGAGGTGCAGAAAGAGGGAAGATGGGTGCCGAAAGAGGCAAGAGGGGTGCAGAAATTTGCAAGACAGGTGCAGAAAAAAACAAGAGCAGTACAGAAACAACCAAGAGAGGTGCAGAAAAAGGTAAGAGGGGTGCAGAAAGAGGCAAGAGAAGTGCAGAAAGAAGCAACAGAGGTGCAGAAAGAGACAAGAGAACTGTAGAAAGAAGCAACAGAGGTGCAGAAAGAGGCAAGAGGGGTGCAGAAAGAGGAATAGAAGTGCAAAAAAGAAGCAACAGAGGTGCAGAAGGAGGCAAGAGAAGTGCAGAAAGAGGCAAGAGAGATGCAGAAACACTCAAGAGATGTGCAGAAAGAGGCAAGAGAGTTGCAGAAACAGGCAAAAGAGGTGCAGAAAGAGGGAACAGGGGTGCAGAAAGAGACAAGAGAACTGTAAAATGAAGCAACAGAGGTGGAGAAAGAGGCAAGAGGGGTGCAGAAAGAGGAAGAGAAGTGCAAAAAAGAAGCAACAGAGGTGCAGAAGGAGGCAAGAGAAGTGCAGAAAGAGGCAAGAGAGTTGCAGAAACAGGCAAGAGAAGTGCAGATAGAGGGAACAGGGGTGCAGAAAGAGGCAAGAGAGGTGCAGAAAGAAGGAATAGAGGTATAGAAAGAGGGAAGAAGGGTGCAGACAGAAGCAAGAGAGTAGCAGAAACAGGCGAAAGAGGAGCACAAAGAGGGAACAAGGGTGCACACAGAGGCAAGAGAGGAACAGGAAGAACCAACGGAGGTGCAGAAAGAGGCAAGAGGGGTGCAGAAATGTGCAAGAGAGTAGCAGATAGAAGCAAGAGCAGTGCAGAAAGAACCAACAGAGGTGCAGAAAGAGGCAATAGGGGTGCAGAAAGAGGAAGGAGAAGTGCAGAAAAAAAGCAAAAGAAGTACAGAAAGGGGCAAGAGGGGTGCAGAAAGAGGCAAGAGAGGAGCAGAAAGAGGCAAGAGAGGAGCAGAAAGAGGCAAGAGAGGTGCACAGAGAGGCACGAAGGGTGCAGAAAGAGGCAAGAGAGGTGCAGAAAGAAGCAAGAGAAGTCCAGAAAGAAGCAACAGAGGTGCAGAAAGAGGTAAGAGGGGTGCAGAAAGAAGCAAGAAAAGTGCAGAAGAAGGAACAGAGGTGCAGAAAGAGGCAAGAGGGGTGCAGACAGAGGCGAGAGAGGTGCAGAAAGAGGGAAGAGGGGTGCCGAAAGAGGCAAGAGGGGTGCAGAAATTTGCAAGACAGGTGCAGAAAAAAACAAGAGCAGTACAGAAACAACCAAGAGAGGTGCAGAAAAAGGTAAGAGGGGTGCAGAAAGAGGCAAGAGAAGTGCAGAAAGAAGCAACAGAGGTGCAGAAAGAGACAAGAGAACTGTAGAAAGAAGCAACAGAGGTGCAGAAAGAGGCAAGAGGGGTGCAGAAAGAGGAATAGAAGTGCAAAAAAGAAGCAACAGAGGTGCAGAAGGAGGCAAGAGAAGTGCAGAAAGAGGCAAGAGAGTTGCAGAAACTCTCAAGAGATGTGCAGAAAGAGGGAACAGGGGTGCAGAAAGAGGCAAGAGAGGTGCAGAAAGAGGGAAGAGAGGTATAGAAAGAGGGAAGAAGGGTGCAGAAAGAGGCAAGAGGGATGCAGAAAGAAGCAACAGAAGCTCAGAAAGAAGCAATAGAAGTGCAGAAAGAAGCAACAGAGGTGCAGAAAGAGGCAAGAGGGTGCAGAAAGAGTAAGAGAAGTGCAAAAAAGAAGCAACAAAGGTGCAGAAGGAGGCAAGAGAAGTGCAGAAAGAGGCAAGAGAGTTGCAGAAACAGGCAAAAGAGGTGCAGAAAGAAGCAAGAGCAGTGCAGAAAGAACCAACAGGGTTGCAGAAGGAGGCAAGAGGGGTGCCGAGAAGAAGGAAGACGGGTGCAGAAATTTGCAAGAGAGGTGCAGGAAGAAGCAAGAGCAGTGCAGTAAGAAACATCAGAGGTACAGAAGGAGGCAAGAGGGGTGCAGAAAGAGGCAAGAACAGTGCAGAAAGAACAAAGAGACATGCAGGAAAAGGGAATAAGGGTGCAGAAAGAGGCACGAGGGGTGCAGAAAGAAGGAAGAGAAGTACAGAAAGAAGCAACAGAGGTGCTGAAGGAGGCACGAAGGGTGCAGAAAGAGCCTAGAGAAGTGCAGAAAGAAGCAACAGAGGTACAGAAAGAGGCAACAGTGGTGCAGAAAGAGGGAAGTGAGGTGTAGAAAGAGGCAAGAGAGTTGCACAAAGAGAAAGGAGGGGTGCAGAAAGAGGCAAGAGGGGTGCAGAAAGAGGCAAGTGAGTTTCAGAAATAGACAAAAGGGGTGCAGAAAGAAGCAAGTGAGGTGCAGAAAGAGGCAAGAGAGGTGCAGAAAGAGTCAAGAGAGGTGCAAAAACAATTGCTGAAAGAAGCAACAGATGTGTAGAAAGAAGCAATAGACGTGCAGAAAGAGGCAAGTGAGATGCAGAAAGAGGCAAGAGAGGTGCAGAAAAAGCAAGACAGGTGCAGAAAGAAGCATGGGAAGTACAGAATTAAGCAACAGGGGTGCAGAAAGAGGCAAGAGAAGTGCAGAAAGAAGCAACAGAGGTGCAGAAGGAGGCAAGAGATCTGCAGAAAGAGGCAAGAGAGTTGTGGAAACAGGCAAAAGAGGTACATAAAGAGGGAACAGGGGTGCATACAGAGGCAAGAGAGGTACAGAAACAGGTAAGAGGAATGCAGAAAGAGGCAAGAGGGGTGAAGCAATTTGCAAGAGAGGTGCAGAAAGAAGCAAGAGCAGAGGAAAAGAACCAACAGAGGTGCAAAAAGAGGCAAGTAAGGTGCAGAAGGAGGCCAGAGAACTGCAGACAGAGGCAAGAGAGTTGCAGAAACAGGCAAAAGGGGTGCAGAGAGAGGGAACAGGTGGGCAGACTGAGGCACGAGAGGTGCAGAAAGAGGGAAGAGGTGTGCAGAAAAAGTCAAGAGGGATGCTGAAATTTGCAACAGAGGTGCAGAAAGAAGCAAGAGCAGTGCAGAACGAAGCAAAAGAGGTGCAGAAAGAACCAACAGAGGTGCAAAAAGAGGCAAGAGGGGTGCACAAAGTGTTAGCAGAGGTGCACAAAGAGGCAAGAGGGGTACAGAAAGAGGCAGGAGGGGTGCAGAAAGAAGGAAGAGATCTGCAGAAAGAAGCAACAGAGGTGCTGAAAGAGGCACGAAGGGTGCAGAAAGAGACAAGAGAGGTGCAGAAAGAAGCAACAGAGGTACAGAAAGAGGCACGAGTGGTGCAGAAAGAGGGAAGGGAGGTGTAGAAAGAGTCAAGAGAGTTGCACAAAGAGGAAAGAGGGGTGCAGAAACAGGCAAAAGGGGTGCAGAAAGAAGCAAGTGAGGTGCAGAAAGAGGCAAGAGAGGTACAGAAAGAGGCAAGAGAGGTGCAGAAACAGACAAGAGAAGTGTTGAAAGAGGCAAGAGGGGTGCAGAAGGAGGCAAGAGAACTGCAGAAAGAGGCAAGAGAGTTGCAGAAAGAGGCAAGTGAGGTGCAGAAGGTGGCAAGAGAACTGCAGAAAGAGGCTTGAGAGTTGCAGAAACAGGCAAACGGGGTGCAGAAAGAGGGAACATGTGGGCAGAGTGAGGCAAGAAAGGTGCAGAAAGAGGGAAGAGGGTTGCAGAAAGAGGCAAGAGATGTGCAGAAAGAAGCAACAGAGGTGCAGAAAGAAGCAAGAGAAGTGCAGAAAGAAGCAACAGAGGTGCAGAAAGAGGCAAGAGGGGTGCAGAAAGAGGCAAGAGAAGTGCAGAAAGAAACAACAGAGATGCAGAAAGAGGCAAGAGAAGTGTAGAAAGAGGCAAGAGAGGTGCAGAAACAGGCAGGAGAGGTGCAGAAAGAGGGAACAGGGGTGCAGAAAGAAGCAAGAAAATTGCAGAAGAAGGAACAGAGGTACAGAAAGAGGCAAGAGGGGTGCAGACAGAGGCGAGAGAGGTACAGAAAGAGAGAAGAGGGGTACAGAAAGAGGCAAGAGGGGTGCAGAAATTTGCAAGACAGGTGCAGAAAGAAACAAGAGCAGTACAGAAACAACCAAGAGAGGTGCAGAAAGAGGCAAGAGGGATGCAGAAAGAGGCAAGAGAAGTGCAGAAAGAAGCAACAGAGGTGCAGAAAGAGACAAGAGAACTGTAGAAATAAGCAACCGAGGTGCAGAAAGAGGCAAGAGGGGTGCAGAAGGAGAAAGAGAAGTGCAACAAAGAAGCAACAGAGGTGCAGAAGGAGGCAAGAGAAGTGCAGAAAGAGGCAAGAGAGTTGCAGAAACAGGCAAGAGATGTGCAGAAAGAGGGAACAGGGGTGCAGAAAGAGGCAAGAGAGGTATAGAAAGAGGGAAAAAGGGTGCAGCAAGAGGGGTGCGGAAAGAAGCAACAGAAGTGCAGAAAGAAGCAAGAGAAGTGCAAAAAGAAGCAACAGAGGTGCAGAAGGAGGCAAGAGAAGTGCAGAGAGAGTCAAGAGAGTTGCAGAAACAGGCAAAAGAGGTGCAGAAAGAAGCAAGAGCAGTGCAAAAGAACCAACAGAGGTGCAGAAGGAGGCAAACGGGGTGCAGAAAGAGGCAAGAGGGATGCAGAAATTTGCAAGAGAGGTGCAGAAAGAAGCAAGAGCAGTGCAATAAGAAACAACAGAGGTACAGAAGGAGGCAAGAGGGGTGCAGAAAGATTCAAAAACAGTGCAGAAAGAACAAAGAGACGTGCAGGAAAAGGTAAGAAGGATGCAGAAAGAGGCACGAGGGGTGAAGAAAAAAGGAAGAGAAGTGCAGAAAGAAGCAACAGAGGTGCTGAAGGAGGCCCGAAGGGTGCAGAAAGAGCCAAGAGAAGTGCAGAAAGAAGCAACAGAGGTACAGAAAGAGGCAAGAGTAGTGCAGAAAGAGGGAAGAGGGGTGCAGAAAGAGGCAAGAGAGGTGCAGAAAGAAGCAAGTGAGGTGCAGAAAGAGGCAAGAGAGGTGCAGAATGAGACAAGAGAGGTGCAGAAACAGGCAAGAGAAGTGCAGAAAGAGGCAATAGAATTGCTGAAAGAAGCAACAGATGTGTAGAAAGAAGCAATAGACGTGCAGAAAGAGGCAAGTGAGATGCAAAAAGAGGCAAGAGAGGTGCAGAAACAGGCAAAAGAGGTACAGAAAGAGGGAACAGGGGTGCAGACAGAGGCAAGAGAGGCGCAGAAACAGGTAAGAGGGGTGCAGAAAGAGGCAAGAGGGGTGAAGAAATTTATAAGAGAGGTGCAGAAAGAAGCAAGAGCAATGGAAAAGAACCAACAGAGGTGCAAAAAGAGGCAAGTGAGGTGCAGAAGGAGGCAAGAGAACTGCAGAAAGAGGCAAGAGAGTTGCAGAAAACGGCAAAAGGGGTGCAGAGAGAGGGAACAGGTGGGCAGGCTGAGGCATGAGAGGTGCAGAAAGAGGGAAGAGGGGTGCAGAAAAAGTCAAGAGGGATGCAGAAATTTGGAACAGAGGTGCAGAAAGAAGCAAGAGCAGTGCAGAAAGAACCAACAGAGGTGCAGAAAGAGGCAAGAGAGGTGTAGAAAGAGGCAAGTGAAGTGCAGAACAAAGCAAAAGAGGTGCAGAAAGAACCAGGAGAGGTGCAAAAAGAGGCAAGAGGGGTGCAGAAAGGGTTAGGAGAGGTGCACAAAGAGGCAAGAGGGGTACAGAAAGAGGCAGGAGGGGTGCAGAAAGAAGGAAGAGAACTGCAGAAAGAAGCAACAGAGGTGCTGAAAGAGGCACGAAGGGTGCAGAAAGAGACAAGAGAGGTGCAGAAAGAAGCAACAGAGGTACAGAAAGAGGCACAAGTAGTACAGAAAGAGGGAAGAGAGGTGTAGAACGAGGCAAGAGAGTTGCACAAAGAGGAAAGAGGGGTGCAGAAACAGGCAAAAGGGGTGCAGAAAGAAGCAAGTGAGGTGCAGAAAGAGGCAATAGAGGTGCAGAAACAGACAAGAGAAGAGTTGAAAGAGGCAAGAGAGGTGCAGAAGGAGGCAAGAGAACTTCAGAAAGAGGTAAGAGAGTTGCAGAAAGAGGCAAGTGAGGTGCAGAAGGAGGCAAGAGAACTGCAGAAAGAGGCATGAGAGTTGCAGAAACAGGCAGAAGGGGTGCAGAAAGAGGGAACAGGTGGGCAGAGTGAGGCAAGAAAGGTGCAGAAAGAGGGAAGAGGGTTGCAGAAAGAGGCAGGAGACGTGCAGAAAGAGGGAACAGGGGTGCAGAAAGAGGGAACAGGGGTGCAGAAAGAGGCAAGAGGGGTACAGGAAGAAGCAAGTGAGGTGCAGAAAGAGGCAAGAGAGGTGCAAAAAGAGGCAAGTGAGGTGCAGAAAGAGGCAAGAGAGGTGCAGAAAGTGGAAGAGATGAGCAGAAAGAGGCAAAAGAAGAGCAGAAAAAAAGAAAGTTGCAGAAAGAAGCAACAGAAATGCAGAAAGTGGCAAGAGAGGTGCAGAAAGAAGCAAGAGTGGTTTGCACACCATTAGTACCAATTTAACACCCACAATTAGCAATAAGTAACAGGTGACCATTCTAGGTTTGCAAAGGGCCTTCCACCAAGCTATAACACTTGTCTCTGCATTTTTGGTAACGTTTGCGCCGTTTGAGCTAGAAACAAGGCTTTTTTTGTTCAAATGTGCAGATTAAGCAGCAGATGATGGATTATGTGGCTAATGCGGCAAATGTTTAATTGTGCGAAAGTCGGTGCAGCCAAACAGTCGTATAATTCCAGTAGCCCTGCTCATACCTCTTCTGACTAGGTCCAGAAGTGCTCCACAGTGATTCCTTCTTTTTTTTGTCTCATTGAGTTCATAATTTAGCTTCTATGGAAACGAGGAAGACTAAACCTGAGGTTACCACTCCACAACACAGACTACCATACCACATAATTACTCTCCATAACACATATTCCCACACTACATAATTCCTATACACTAAATACCACATACTTTCTATCCACATATTTTCACTGCACAACATACCACATAATTCCACTACATACACAGTACATCCACACCACTCCAAAAAACATTAGTAAATAATTTTTAAATTTACAACACCAATAGCTCTTACACTTGCAAATGCGAGACCTATTACATTACAAATGCTTCTTTAACTAGTAGTTGCGTTTGCAGAGTGGTGGAGAAAGGGGGCTGGGCCTCCAACCAGCGCTCAGAAATTCTACTGCGTAGGACTTGCAGGAGGTACCAGGAGGGCTTCTTGGCCCCCAAAGTCCCTCAGGAGTAAAGTGGACTTCATCCCCCAACCAGTACTGTGCCAGGAGGCGCGTTTGCAGAGTTGTGGAGAAAGGGGGGGCATGGCCTCCGAAGACCTCTTAGCAATCCCACTGTGTGGGACTTAGTGGAGGTAACAGGAGAGGTAGTTGGCCCCCAAGGACAACCTTGGGGGCCAATTACCCCTCCTATTACCTCCAGTAAGTCCCACACAGCAGCATTGCTAAGTTCTCATAGCAGGCCATGCCCCCTTTCCCCACCACATTGCAAACGCGCTCCCTGGCTCGCTCTTGCATGGGGATTAAAGTCCACTTCGCTGTTGGTGGTCCTTAGGGGCCAACTAGCCTACCTGTTACCTCCAGTAAGCCCCACACAGTAGGATTGCTGAGAGGTGGACACATGCCATGCCCCTTTTTCTACCACTCTGAATGCGCGCCTCCTGGCGCACTCTTGGTTGCGGGGTGAAGTTCCCTTGCCTCCTGCGGTCCCTGGGGGCCAAACTAGCCCTCCTGTTACCTCCAGTAAGCCACACACAGCTGGATTGCTGAGAGTGGTCTGAGGCCATGCCCCTTTTTCACACCATTCTGCAAACGCGCCGCCTGGCGCACTGCTGCTCGATAGATGAAGTCCACTTCTGTCCTGAGGTCCTCAGGACACAAGGGGACCTCATCACCGCACAAGCAGTACGCCAAGAGCCCCGTTTGCAGTGTGGTGTAAAAAGGGGCATGTCCACATACCACCACTCAGCAATCCCACTGTGTGGGGCTTACTGGAGGTTCCTGGTGGCCTAGTTGACCCCCAGGGACCCTCATTAGCAATGGGGACTTAATCCCCCAACGCAGAGCGCACCAGGAGGTGCGTTTGCAGAGTTGTGCTGGGAGGGGGCGGGGCCTCCGGCGAGTTGCCGGTTTCTATTTTTTTATTTTATTTTATGGGAGGGAGGCCGCGTCACCCCCTTTCCCTGGGCCACTGTTGGCCCCGGGGACCCCATCTCCTGGTGCATACCCAGCCTTTTTTTTTATTTAGTAGGGGGCCCGCGTGGCCCCTCTCCTGAGGCCAATTTGGGCCCCGGGGACCCCTTCCCCTGGGGCCAGCCTTCTTTTGTTTTTTTAAATTAAATAAAAAAGGGAGGGGGGCAGCGCGGCCCTCCCCCTCTTGGGCTATTTTTGGCCCCGGGGACCCCATCCCCCTGAGCTTGGCCATTCATTTTTTTAAAAATAAATAAACTGAGGGGGGCCGAGTCGCCCCCTCCTGGGTCATTTTAGGCCCCAGGGACCCCATCCCCCGGGGCATGGCCACACATTGGGGACCGTGGGGGGAGCCCACATGCCCCCACGGTCCCTGTCAGCTCCCCGCCTCCTGCGGGAGCCGGCATTGCATTTGGGCAAAGGGAGCTGCAAACATGCAGCTCCCCTTGCCCAAAAGCAATTCTGCTTTGCTTCTTGGATGTGAGCACAGGTTTCCTGCTACTCACCAACCCATGCAGCCGCTCACACACCAACTGACAGACTGATACAGACATTCACACTGTTTAGTCACTAACTCATGCATTCAGTAAGACACGATTAATCACTCACTTATACAGTCAGTCACGCACCTACTAAATCATCCATACAGACACTCATACACCCACTCATTCTTCAATACACCTTGGCATATATATATAAAACATATGTCAACTTTACAGAAACAGACAGTCACTGGATGATGTCATCAGTGATGTCATCAGTGATGTCATTTGAGATTTCATCAGTGATGTCATCAGTGATGCCACTGACCATGTCATGAGTGATGTAATATGTGATGTCGTCAGCAGTGCATTGCGGGGGCGCGAGTTATAGTTACCTCAACTAACTATAGCGGCCAAATTTCTCTGGTTTTGTACGAGTGAAATGTCCAACTAACTATAACGTCCCTGAAACCTATGGTTTTTTCAGTGAATTTCTAAGGTTTTTTAAATGCTAATTTCTAACTATAACGTCCCTGAAAGCTATGGTTTTTTCATTGAATTTTAAAGGTTTTTTAAATGCTAATTTCTAACTATAATGTCCCTGAAACCAATGGTTTTTCCACTGAATTTCAAAGGTTTTTTAAATGCTAATTTCTAACTATAACGACCTTGAAACCTATAGTTTTTTCAGTGAATTTCAAAGGTTTTTTAAATGCTAATTTCTAACTATGCCTACATAGGTAGGACATATGCTGAAAGAGGAAGAAAGGGGCAGAAAGAAGCAAGAGAAATGCAGAAAGAGGCAACAGAAGTCAAGAAAGACAAAGAAAGGTGCAGAAAGAAGCAAGAGATATGCAGAAAGAACCAACAGAGGTGCAGAAAGAGGCCTTGTTGCAAAGTCATCCTGTGCCCCCAACTTTTTGCTGATGGGTACAGGTGGCTACTGACTCTAACTAACCAGGTCTAGAGCCAGTGCTATGCTAAAATACACTTAGAATAGAGTGAAAACACCTATATACACTAGGGTACACTATGGGTTGGGGTACCCCTGTGATTGGCTTGACCTCCCCTTTAAGGCCCTAGCACATAATAGGGCAGGGGGATTAAAACTACCTCTAAGCCAGAGGTGCAGAAAGAAGCAAGAGAAGTGCAGAAAGAAGCAACTTATGTGCTTAAAGAGGCAAGAGGGGTGCAGAAAGAAGCAAGAGCAGTACAGAAAGAAGCAAGAGAAGTGCAGAAAGAAGCAAGAGAGGTGGAGAAATAGGGAAGAGGGCTGCAGAAAGAGGCATGAGGGATGCAGAAATTTGCAAAAGAGGTGCAGAAAGAAGCAAGAACAGTGCAGAAAGAACTAACTTACATTGAAAATGCTTCTTTAACTAGTAGTCGCGTTTGCAGAGTGGTAGAGAAAGGGTGCTGGGCCTCCCACCAGCGCTCAGGAGGTACCAGGAGGGTGTCTTGGCCCCCAAAGTCCCTCAGGAGTAAAGTGGACTTCATCCCCCATCCCGTAGTGTGCCAGGAGGCGCGTTTGCAGAGTGGTGAAGAAAGGGAGCGTGGCCTCCGAAGACGTCTTAGCAATCCTACTGTGTGGGACTTACTGGAGGTAACAAGAGGGATAGTTGGCCCCCAAGGACATCCTTCGGGGCCAACTACCCCTTCTATTACCTCCAGTAAGTGCCACACAGCAGGATTGCTAAGCTCTCATAACAGGCCATGCCCCTTTGCTCACCACTCTGCAAAGGCGCTCCCTGGTGCGCTCTTGGATGGGATTGAAGTCCCCTTCACTGCTGGGAGTCCTTAGGGGCCAACTAGCCTACCTCTTACCTCCAGTAAGCCCCACACAGTGGGAATGCTGAGAGGTGGACACGGGCCATGCCCCCTTTCTCCACCACTCTGCAAACGCGCCTCCTGGCGCGCTCTTGGTTGGGGGATGAAGTCCTATTTCCTCATGAGGGTCCCTGGGGGCCAACTAGTCCTCCTGTTACCTCCAGTAAGCCCCAAACAGCTGGTTTCCTGAGAGTGCTCAAAGGCCACGCCCCCTTTTTACACCACTCTGCAAACGCGGCTCCTGGTGCACTGCTGCTCAGGGGATGAAGTCCACTTGTGTCCTGAGGTCCTCAGGACACAAGAGGACCTCATTGCCCCACCAGCAGTGCGCCAAGAGCCGCATTTGCAGAGTGGTGTAAAAAGGGGCATGGCCTTGGACCACCTCTCAGCAATCCCACTGTGTGAGGATTACTGGAGGTACCTGCAGGGCTAGTTGACCCCCAGGTACCCTCAGGAATGAAGGGGACTTAATCCCCCAACTTAGAACGCACCAGGGGGTGCGTTTGCAGTGTGGTGCAGGGAGGGGGTGGGGCCTCCGGCGATATGCTGTCTTTTTTAAAATTTTTGTTTTTGGAAGGGGGCTGTGTGGCCCCCCTTTCCTTTATTACTTTTGGGCCCTGGGGACCCCATCCCCCAGGGCCTGAGCATTTTTTGTTTAAAAAAAATGGGAGGGGGCCCCTCTCCCATGGCCGATTTCGGCCCCAGGGACCCCATCCCCCGAGGCATGGCCACATATTTGATCTTTTAAAAAAAAAATTTTTAAAGAGGGGTGCTGCGTGGCCCTCCCTCCTGAGGCCATTAGTGGCCCTGGGGACCCCATCCCCTGGGGCCTGGCCTCAGCATTGGGGACCGTGGGGGGAGGCCCAATGGTCCATGCCGGCTCCCCACCTCCTGCGGGAGCCGACATTGCTTTTGGACAAGGGGAGCTGCTAACATGTAGCTCCCCTTGCCCAAAAGCAATTCTGCTTTGCTTATTGGCTCTCGCTTCCAAGAAGCAAAGCAGTGTTTGCTATGGCGGGGTGGGAGCCGTGCTCCCGCCCTGCCATAGCAAACGGCAATGTCCCGGGGGACATTGCAGGAGCCGGCCATTGGGGGTGGCGGTCCCCAGGTCCAAGGAGGGGGCCGCGTGGCCCCCCTCCCAACGTATGCAAAGCCCTGGGGAGGTGGTGATCGCCGGGGCCCCGGGGGTCCACAACAGACCCTCGTATTTAAATAATTAGTGCCACGGGGAGGTGGTGGTCCCCGGGGCAGTGTTGGGGGGGGGCAGGAGCCCCCCCAAACTTCATAATTTTAATTTAAGCACCAGGGAGGGGGTGGTCCCCGGGACTTGGGGGGCCAGTGAGGCCCCCCGCATATAATGAACAATGCCCTGGGAAGGTGTCAGTCCCCGTGGCTGCGGGGGGCGCATACCCCTCACAAACAATTAGCATAGCCCCGGGGAGGTGGTGGTCCCCGGGGCTGCGGGGACCCCCACGGGCCCCCGCTTCATATTTACTCATTGCCCACGGGACGTGGTCCACCTGGGAGCTTATAGAAAACGAAGCGCGGGAGCCCACGCTTCATTTACTTTTTATTTTCTCGGCCGGATTCGCGCTCCCAGCACAAATTCAGCTGATTTAAAAAAAAAAAAAAATGCTTTTTTTGGCCCTGGGGATCCTTGTGGGATCCCCTGAGCAGGCCTAGGGGGTCACGGTGTTTCTACCCTGCCCCCTTTGTTTTTCATCTTTTTTACTGTTTTCTTGAGACTTGGTTACTGAGTCACAAGATGGCTGCCAACACTTCCTGGTTTGGAGTGTTGGCAACCAATCAGAATGAAGCTCGTGCTCGGGAGGGTTCGCAAATCCTCCTCAGTGCTCAGATATTGATATTTTTATTTTTTGAATTTCTCAGCAACTACTGAACGGATTTACACCATTTAAAAAAAAAACACTTTCTGGACCAAGACCTACCTTTTTGCCAAATTTGGTGTAATTCAGTTCAACAGTTCGGGCTGTAGCTTTGTCTAAAGTTCCTATGGAAATTAACAAGGGGAAAACGCGTTTTGGGACCCCCCTTTTTTCTCAGCCCCCATTTGACGAATCACCCCGAAACTTTCAAAACAGGAGCTGACCTGAGTGAACCATTAGTTTTGAGAATTTCGCGAAGATTCTTCATACGGCGCTAAAGATATTGGCAAAAGAAAGAAAGCTTTTTGAATAGAAACAAGGTCCTAACTATAACTACCTACTGGCGACAGCCAGTAGGTAATATATATATATATATATATATATATATATATATATATATATATATATATATATATATATATACATACATTCACCGGGCGGTATAGGTAGGCTGACATTTCACTGGTACAAAACAAGGGAAATGCAGTAATTATAGTTACCTGAGCGAACTATAATTTACTCCCCGCAATGCGCTGCTTATGACCTCACATATTACATTACTCATGACATGGCCAGTGACATCACTGATGACATCTCAAATGACATCACTGAGGACATCTCAAATGACATCACTGAGGACATCTCAAATGACATCACTGATAACATCATCCAGTGATTGTGAGTGTTTTCCAACA
This sequence comes from Calotriton arnoldi, assembly GCA_963921515.1. Classification (NCBI taxonomy): domain Eukaryota; kingdom Metazoa; phylum Chordata; class Amphibia; order Caudata; family Salamandridae; genus Calotriton; species Calotriton arnoldi. The sequence continues at coordinate 385,962 of CAWUFW010014892.1, forward strand.
TTTACTGAGTGTTAAACATATTTACTAAGGTATGTGGCTGTGGGGGTGCCTGTATGGGTGAGTGAGTGGGTGCTTAAGTGGTACATAGAAGAGTGAGTGGGTATGTGAGAGACTGTATACATGAGTGAGTGGGTGTGTGAGTTTTTGTATGGGTGAGAGAGTGGGTGTGTCAGTGCCTGCAATGGTGAATGAGAGGGTGAATGAGTGGCTGTATGGGTGAGTGAATGGGTGTGTGAGTGGCTGTATGGGTGAGTAAGTGAGAGAGGTTATATGGGACGGTATGTGCTTGTCTCAGTGACTCTCTAGTTGAGTACATGTGTTACTATACAAATGATTTATTGAGTGGGTGTGTGAGTAACTGTATGGGAGAGTGAGTGGCTATGTAAGTGACTGTATGGGTGAGTGGGTAGGTGTTTGAGTAGTTGTATGGTTGACTGATTTAGTGTGTCACTATGGGTGTTTGAGTGTATATGTAAGTGTCTGTATGACTATGTGTGAGGAGGCATATTGGTTAGTAAGTAGGTGTATGAGTACCTGTATATGTGAGCTAGTGGTTGCATTAGTGGCTGTATGGGTGGTTTAATGTGTGATTAGCTCCATCGATTAGTGTGTAGCTGTATCAGTCTTTGTATGGGTCTGTGAATAGGTATGTCAGTGGTTGTGTGGGAGTGGGTGTATGAGATATTGTATGGGGATGTAAGTGGGTGTGTCAGTGATTATGTGGATGGTGTCATCAGTGATGTCATCAGCGATGTCATTTGAGATGTCACCATTGATGTCATTTGAGATGTCATCAATGATGTCATCATTGATGTCACTGACCATGTCATGAATGATGTAATATATGAGGTGTTAAGAGCTTTTGTGGGCGTGTAAGTTATAGTTAGCTCAGGTAACAATAACTGCTGAATTTCTCTGATTTTGTATGAGTATAATGTCAGCCTAACTATAATGTTCCTGTAACTTTTGTTTTATTAAGTGACTTTCTAAGTTCTTTTTTATTCTATTTCCTAACTATAACGTCCCTGTAACCATTGGTTTGTCAGTGAATTTCTAAGGTTTTTTAAAATTCTATTTCCTAACTACATCTTCCCTGTAACCTTTGGTTTTTCAATTAATTCTAGGGTTTTTTTATTCTATTTTCTAACTGTAATGTCCCTGTAACGTTTGTTTTTTTCAGTGAATTTCTAAGGTTTTTTCCATTCTATTTCATAACTATAACATCCCTGTTTTTAGTGTATTTCCAAGGTTTTTCTTTTTTTCCAAAAATTGGATATTATAGATTTGAGGTGTATAATGGTCCACTATTTCATGCTTTGTGTGTGTGTGTCCTTCTTATTTGTTTTACTTTATTAATAATTTAAAGGGTTTTTAAAAAAAAATCATTGCGACATCTTCGTGATTTCCCCGGAGATGCAGTAAAAACAGCGGGGCATATTTACAAGCCCCTTGCGCCACTTTTGCGCCGCCGTTGCGTCACGCATGTGACGCAGCGGCGACGCAAACCATGCGCTGCGTTGCGCTATATTTACAACGTGACGCATCTAGGGAGATGCGTCACGTAGTAAACCCCTGCGCCACATGAAACCTGCGTCAGGTTTCATGTGGGCGCTATCGAGCGCAGGGGGCGTTCCGGCGCAGGAACGCCTCGTAAAGTGACGTAGTGAAATCTACAAGATTTCACGCAGTCACTTTTCCAGCTGGTGCGTCAAATCCTTACGCCTGCTTCAAGCAGGCGTAAGGATTGACGCACCATGTTAGGGATAGGAAGGTTGGAACAGTGCTGGAGTTGCGTCGCGCTTGCGACACAACTTCAGCACTGCGCCAACCTTCCGCCGGCAGATGCGTCACGCATCTGCTTATCCTTGCGCCACGATGCGCCGCATTGTAAATGCGGCGCATCGGACGTGGCGCAAGGGTAAACTTGCGTGACGCATTTTCCCTGGCGCATCCCTGCTGATATGCAGGGATGCGCCAGGGAACGTAAATATGCCCCAGCATTTTTCCAAACAGTATAAAACACATATATACACCCATTCCACAGTATGTTTGACAGTAGGAGTTTAATAGTATAATATTTAAACTTGTGATTTTGTTCTTATTTTAATTATAAACCATCTTTTTAGTGTTTTTTCTGTTTTCGTGCCAATGCCAGACATCGCAATGTCATTGGTAATCGCTACGACCGCGTCTTTTTAAAAAGTTTAAAACATGTATATACACACATCCTACAGTCTGTTTTACAGTAGAGGTTTACTGGTATAATGTTTAAACTTGTGTTTTTACACTTATTTTACATAAAAGTACTGTTGCATTCTATTGTCTGATTTTGTGGCTACACCGGACGTCACGATGACATTGATAATCGTGACGACCGTGGCTTTTTGAAAAAGTGTAAAAACATATATATATATATATATGTGTATATATATACAGATTTTTAGTATTTTGACAGTAGGTGCTTATTAACACGATGTCTAAACTTATCTTTGTATATTTACGTTAGCAAAATCTTCTTTTATATTCCATTTCCGGTGTTTGCGATGACGTTCATGTTCGCTAAGATCACGTGATCTGGAAAGAAAGTGATATGATTGGATAAGACACAGTTCAAGTATCTTAATAGGAAGTCCCCACCCATAACTTTTTTCCTGAATGTTCCATTCATTGTAGAATCATTCTGACCAGGCATGTCTGTTTAGAATGTAGGTGTTTTGCATTCTTTGGAGAAAAAAAACAACAGGAAGTGCACAGGATGATCAGGTGGAACAGGAGGCAGAGCAGGGTATTCAGGATGTGGAGGATGAAGATGCTGGAGATGAAGAGCCTGAATAAAAAAAAGCCAGTATTGCGTGGGACTTCTTCAGCTTACAGTCTGGAGAATCGAAGATGGTTGCAAAATTCGTTTAGTGCTCTCTTTGCGGGAAAACTCTAACAACAGGGTCCAGCAAAAAGTTCTCTTGCGGTACAACTTCTATGTGGTACCATCTAAAACGTAACACTCCGATGACTTGAAAAGAGCAAAGAAGGACAAAGAAGTTTCAGGACCATCGTCATCTTCAGCTGCACCACCTGTACAGGGGCAAAAAAGTCCCCTCATAAGTTGATAGCCATCATGTGGAGTTTGTCCCTGAATTGTGAAGGATGGCAATGTACTGCATGGACTGCACAACTTTAGTCACTGCTAGAGAGCAGTCAATTACAGTTAACTGAGATGCTGCAAAGCAGCACAAATGTTTTTTTGTGCTGCCTGTTTGAATTTTTTCTTCCTTTCTTTCTATTTTGTTTCTACAAAATCACAAAATGTTCAAAAACACAAAAACAAAGAGTTATAAAAATGCATAAGTGGTGAATGGATGTTAGAATGAGTGTATGAGTGGTGCATGGATGTTGGAAGGAGTGCATAAGTGGTACATTACATGGATAACTGAATGAGAGCATGAGGGGTGCATGGATGTTAGAATGAGTGTATAAGTGGTGCATGGATGTTTAAATGAGTATGTGACTGGTGCATGGATGATTGAATGAGTGCATGAGAGGTGCATGGATGTTAGAATGAGTGTATCAGTGGTGCATGGATGTTAGAATGAGTGCATGAGCAGTACATGGATGTTAAACTGGCTTCCCAGTCAGAACCTCCATCATAATCCCATATAGATGGCATTTGCTATGTTCCAATAACATCGGCCATGTCATGAGTGATTTAATATGTGAGATCATAAGCAGTGCATTGTGGGGGCCTGAGTTATAATTAGCTCAGCTAACTTTAACTGATAAATTTCTCTGGTTTTGCACGAGTGAAATGTCAGCCTAACTATAACGTCCCTGTAACCTTTGTTTTTATACAGTGAATATATATATATATATATTCACAGTAAAAACTCAGAGAAATGTATTACATAATTTTTTTACAGTGAATATATATATATAAATATATATATATATATATATATATATATTCACTGAAAAAACCATAGGTTTTAGGGACAGTTATAGTTAGTTGGACATTGCACTCGTACAAAACCCGTGAAATTCCCCTGTTATAGTTAGTTCAGCTAACTATAACTCGCGCCCCGCAATGCACTGCTGATGACGTCACATATTACATCACTCATGACATGGTCAGTGACATCACTGATGACATCACTGATGACATCTCAAATGACATCACTGATGACATCACTGATGACATCACTGATGACATCATCCAGTGACT